>CAJQZJ010032773.1:0-30070 GCA_907164525.1 Lophiomys imhausi
CATGAGTTTAAAGTTCTATATCTAACTCAGCTTTCATACTAACTTGCCTCACAATTTTAAAAATATCTTCTTAGATCCAGAACACCCTCTTGATTCCTAAACAACTCAAAATTTAACTATGAGACTCTAGCTATCTATTCTTCAACCACCTCAGAGACCTGAGAGGGATAAATATATCTGATTATATAGGAAGTGCAGGGCCTGCAGCTTCCAAAACTAAAAAATGACATACCAGTGGCTGCCTGGACAGTTCCCATTTTCTCTCCATACATTACAGCATCAATCTTCAGCCATTTGGCCCCATTTCTCTGACAGACTTTGGTTGTAGAGCAGGAATTATGAAGGACTTACCTACCCTGTCTTGGCAGAGCTAGGCTGTTGACTTATCTGCTTCCAAGTTTTGTCCTTTTTGGACAGAAGTCTGTCTACAGTTGAAGCAAGGGGTTTTTCTTGCCAAGAGAACGGCTTACCACCAATTCAATCATCTCCCACTGGAGATTCTTCGATGCTCATCTTCTACTTGGAGTAGAATAGGGGGTGCTGCCAGGAGCTGACATGTCTCGATATCAAAAAATCTTAAGTTAAGAAAACATCTTTGAATGCCATATTCTGCAGATCTCTTGAGGTTTTTGAAGATGCCCTATCTATCTTTTATATTTAGATAAGCAAATATTGCTTGTCTCTTAGCAACTTGATTTCTGAGTAGCTTAGAAAATAACTGTGATAGACTGTCATAGTAACTAACAAAATGACACGTTTTCATGACTATTAGTTTCCATTTCTTAATTATCCTAAACAGTTTATGTCGGTTGGTAGGGAGAGGTCAAAACTTGACATTTCATTTTTAAGTATTACTACAAACAATACCTTTAAGATTTACTTTTTCTATACTATTTCTATTCTTGATTTACTTTTTCTATTCATTCATTCACATATTTATTTGTTTATTTATGTTTTTTAAAGACAGAGTTTCTCTGTGCAGCCCTAACTTGTCCTTGAACTCACTCTATAGACCAGGCTGGCCACAAACTCAGAGACCCACTTGCCTCTGCCACCCAAGTGCTGGGATTAAAGGTGTGCGCCATCATTGCCTGGCTAAATCCTTGATTTATATACCCATTTTACATATGCATTTGTGCTGGTTAGTTTTATGTCAACTTGATACAAGTTAGGTGTCATTTGGGAAGAGGAAACGTCAGTTTAGAAAAGGCCCTCACCAAACTGGTCTGTGTGCAAGCCTGTGGGGCAGTTTCTTGAGTGATGATTGATGAGGGAGGGTCCAACCCATTGCGGGTGGGGCTGTCCCTGGGCTGGTGGTCCTGGGTGCTGAAAGAAAGCAGGGTGAGCAAGCCATGGGGATCAGGTAAGCAGCACTTCTCCATGGCCTCTGCTTCAGATTCCTGCTCTGCTTGAGAGTTCCTGTCTTAACTTCCCTCAGTGAGGGACTGTTACCCGGAAGGATAAGTGAAACAAATCCTTTCCTACCCAAGTTGTTTATGTCCACGGTGTTTTAACACAGCAGTAGAAGCCTAACAAAGACACCTATGTATCTGGAACCATGTCAAGTTTTCTTAGACAAAAGGAATTTTCAAATGGAAAGTTTCATGGAAATACGTCAGATAGGAAAGCTCTCTCTGAGATGTGGATGCTTCAATTCCCATGTTACAGGAAAAGCATGCTCAAGGTCTCTGTTTTGAGCTGCAGGTCTAGCTTCCCAGGCCTTGTTCTCACAGGCCAACCAACGTGTAGTAGAAGTATGTGGGGCTTAAAAGTCGTTCGTGGTGGGGGGGGGGGGGCTGGAGAGATGATGACTCAGCGGTTAAGAGGCTGCTCCTGCAGAGGACCCAGGTTCGATTCTCAGCACCCACATGGCAACTCACAACTGTCTGTAACTCTGGTCCCATCAGATTTAACACCCTCTCTTGACCTCTGCAGGCACTGCATGCATGTGGCACTCAAAAACAGCTGCAAGGAAAAGCACTTGCACACATAAAATAAAAATAAATAAATCTTTTTTTTTTAAAGTCGCTCACAGAATCTGTGTCGCTTTGCTGCTTGTAACAAAGCACCACAAACTTAGCGGCTTGAGCAAGTCCAGGTCATCTTACAGATCTGCAGCTTGGATTTCTGTTGTTTCCCACCGGGGTGAAGCCAGCCTGCCGACAGGGCTGACATAAAGCGGGTCAGAATTGGAGAATCCCATCCTTGCCTCTCCCAGCTTCTTCAGGCTGCTCCTACTCCTTGGACTTCTCTCATTAGCAGCCATGGCTGGGTTTTTATTTCATATTACTTTAATGTTACTACTAGCCTTCCATGTTTTTGTTTTTGTTTTTTTTTAACCTCTTTTCTGCCTCCCTCTTCCATTGTCAAGGATCACGTGATTACACTGGGCCATCTAGAGAACTCATTTTAAGGTAAATTGCTTAGTGTACCTCCCTAAGGTTTATTATATCTCTAGGTCCTATGGATCAGGAAGTGGAGGGCTGAGGGATGTTGCCCTGCCTGCCTCATCGTCTGCTGAGTGGAGATTCCCCGAGCCTGTCTCCAGCCAGGCTGCCTTGCTTTGCAGAAGCTTGTTGGAAAACAATTATAGCATGTAAGTCCCTTATCTTTGCTAGCCACATCTCCACCCTTCTCACAAAGCCTGTTACTTAAGAATCAGTTTTGGGGGGCTAGAGAGATGGCTCCCCAGTTAAGAGTACTTGCTGCTCTTGCAGAGGACCAAAGTTTTGTTTCTAGCACCAACTCTGGGTGGCTCACAACTGTACTGCAGCTCCAGTGGGTCCAGTGCTCTTTGTCTGGCCTCCATGGGCACCTGCCCACATCTGGCACACACACAGAAGCACACAGTACATATAAATATGCTTTAAAAAAGAATCACACACACACATACACACAAAGGACAAAGGCCAGGCATGGTGGTGCATGTCTTTAATCCCAGCACTCAGGAGGCAGAGGCAGGTGGATCTCTGTGAGTTCAAGGCTAGCCTGATCTACAAAGTGAGTCCAGGACAGCCAGGGCTAGTACACAGAGAAATTCTGTCTCAAAAAGGAAAAGCAAAAGCAAACAAACAAAAAATCCGAAAAGAATCACCTTTGAACTGGGTGTGGTGTTACACACCTGTAATGTCAGCACTCTGGAGGCAGAAGTGTTAGTGTAACTTTCTATAATTGCGTTTGTTTCACACTTTCTCTCTTAACCTGGCTATCACCCAAATAACTGAGACTCTATTATATTATTTGTTAAACAAGCTTCATGACACAAGAACTGAGCAGTTATTATTCTATTCTTAACCTCCTGAGCTAATCTGGCTTCATCCCATTGTAAGTCCCAGAGATACTTGTAACTTATGGTTTTCCTGCTTCAGTTGGCTCTCTCCTGATGTCTCCTGCACTTCTGCCTCTGGTTGAATCCTCTCCTTCCTCTTCTAATTCCTCCTCTGGAGGTCAGTAAGTCCAGCCCTGTTCTCTCCCTGCTCAGTGATTGGTTATAAGCTGCTTTATTGGCATATCAGAGTACAATTGGGGAACAGTGTTTATACAACACCAAGACAGGAGATTCTCAGAACAAGAATTGAAACCAGATTGGTGAGGGATGAGGTGGTACAGAAATCAGCATTTGAATTACACAGTACAGAAGCAAGAGGATTATCTGGAGTTTGAAGCCAGCCTGGGCTATATAGCATAACTCTGCCTCAAAAAGTGTTCTCTCCCTCCAAAATCATCCTCAGCATTTCTTCCCTGTTGACTCCAGCCGCAGTGTGCTTTGAATGGTGATAAGACCCAGAGAGGCTTGCTTCCTGCCTCTGACTGGACTCTGGAGAGGAGGTAGCAATCAGAAGGGGAGTGGAGGACTGTGTGGAGACTCTTGCCCCTCCGTTTTGTTGGGCATCTGGGCTTGGCTGGGCAGTGCCGATGCTGGGTTTGACAGTTGGAACAGCATTGACTTCTGATAAACTGCTCAGGAGAATGAAATGACTGAGAAGCATGCTCTCCCAGGTGAGCGCGCCTGAGGAGCAGCGGGTGCGCGTGCGGGGCTCTGACTGAAGTCTCATTAAAGAAGAGACTTTGCTGGGCCTACTTTCTGTTGAAGGGTGGGTCTTCTTGTCTGTATGGATTCTGTCTGTGCCGCCATCAGCATCTGTGTTTCCTTTCTCACAGCTCTGATGCGGCATTGTGGCTTCATTTTTACCCTCTTCTGTCATTACTCTCTGACATCTCCAAAATGGTCTGTCTAACGTGGGGATGTCATCACTCTGGTGAAGCCTTCCGGCTCTATCTCCCAGCTGGAGGGATGGATTGTGGCTACAGAGGCAGGGCTTTCCTGGGGCACTTGCTGGCTTCTCCCGCACCCACCTCACCTGACTCCCTGGTGGCAAGTGTGCAGCACAACTGTTTCCAACTGCCCGAGGCTTCCCCAGGTGGCTCCTCTCCTTGACTCTGCCGATTCCCTCTGGTTTGCCTCTGATACGGGCTCTGTCCCCCCACCCACCTTGGTGGCAGCTCTTTGAAGCACAGCTCCATTTGTTCTGAGGCCATTCCTAGAATCTTACTGAAAGCTAAAAAGCTTGGCTCTTCTCTCCTTCACTCCCCCCACCCCAGCAGTAAGAGTCATGCTCCTGCCTCAGGGATGTGTGTGTGTGTGTGTGGCCAGCACTCAGCACCGTCAATGAGTGAGTGTTTGTTGAGGACCGAGTGTTTCCCAGAATTTCTGGCTAGAGTGTCGCGTGTGCAAGTGCTTTCCTTTATGTCTCTATCGTTTGGTACTTGTGTGGCAAAGCACACTGAGTCAGTGGCCTTGCTCTCTAACGCCCCCAACTCACCGCTTTAAGATGGTAGTTGTCTCCTCCAGCCCAATTACTCCCCACTGCGCCCTGCCTCCGAAAGGATCCACTACCTCTCAATACCACTAACTTTTAGGCCATAAACCATATCAAACCGTAGCAAGCCTGTGCTGCCTGACAGACATTGTTAAAAACTTTCTGGTCTACATGCCCTGCCACCAGCTACTCAACCTTCTCAGTGGGACTCCACTTACTCCTCATTCTTCCAAAGGTGGCTCTGGTGTTCGCTATCATCAGTCCTGCTGCAGGAAACTGCTAAGTGCTTCACTGGTGTGATTTGATTGCTACTGTTGTAACTCAGGTGGGAAGGGGTTTGTCCCAGACTTGGGGATGAAGCAATCCAAGTCCCAAGAGCTCAAATATCTCCTCCAAGGACAAAGACTATGCAAGTAGTGAGCTAAAAGTTGCTCCTCGGCCCAGTGGCTCCTAAGTCCTGTGTTCTTTGCCTTGTACCAAACCACATAATTGATTATGTCAGTCATGGAGACGACTGACTATTATAACAGGGGAATCTCCTGTGTTTTATTTGACAAAGAGAAAAAGCAGGGGGCTGGAAAGTTGGCTCAGTGGTTAAGAGCATTGCCTGCTCTTCCAGAGGACCCGGGTTTAATTTCCAGGAACTTACATGCCAGCTCACTACCATCTGCAACTCCAGTTCCAGGTGATCCAACACCCTCTTCTGGACTTCTGGACTGCAGTGGAAGACATGAACCAGACATGGCACCAGACATGAACATGGTGCACAGACATACATGCAGACAAAACATACACATAATTTTTTTTTTTTGGTTTTTCGAGACAGGGTTTCTCTGAATATCTCTGGCTGTCCTGGACTCGCTTTGTAGACCAGGCTGGCCTCGAACTCACAAAGATCCGCCTGCCTCTGCCTCCCAAGTGCTGGGATTAAAGGCGTGCGCCACCACTGCCCGGCTACATAATTTTTTTTTTTAAAGAGAGAAGAAAATGGCATCGGAGCACCATGAATTAAGTAATTCACTTTGAGCCATTCGATCATAATCAAAGAGGCAAGTTGGTGCCCCGACCACCTGACAGAAGCTGCCTGCCCTGTCAATCTTGGGATGGCTTGCTCACTCTTCCTCACCAGTGAAACAGGCAGAGAAGCCCCTGGGCTCTGTTACTGCAGTAGCCGAGGGTGTCCAGATGTGGAGCAACTCACTGGCCGCCCATATCTCAACACAAGAATGTTGAAGGTTTTTAAAAAAGCATGTGTGTGTGTGCATGTGTGCACGCGTGTGCGTGTGTATCAGTGTCATGGATTGCGTCTGGAAGACAACTTTCAGGAGTTGTTCCCTTCTTCCACTGCAGGTCTGGGATTGAACTCACATCACCAGGCTTCTATAGCAAGCACTTCACCCACTGAGTCCACCCAAATATGGGACTTTTGATCAGAGCTGAAGGATAATTTATGACTTACAACAGTGATATAGCTACCCCCATCTCTATCTCTTTTTCTGTTTAGTACGCTTCTCATATAGTAACATTTTTGTTTGGTTGGTTTGGTTTCCAGACAGTCTCTCTACATAGCCTGGCTGTCCTGGAACTCACTCTATAGATCAAGCTGGCCTCCAACTCAGAGATCTGCAACTCGGAGTGCTGGACTAAAAGCATGCTCCACCACCTCCATCTTCTGTTCATTTCTTTAAGTCACAGATACAATTCCCTGTGTGGGAATTTATAATTTAGAAATTTATAATTTATAATTATAATCATTTATAATTTAGAAAAAGTAACTTACTTTGTTCAAAATTTTACTCCAATGATGCAGTTTAATTCTAAATTAACAAAACTTAGTCTGCTTTTCAAGTAGTTCAGAGCCCCCTGGTGATCTCATTTGGCATATTCCTCTCAGCTCTGGTTACTAAATTCCATCTCGAATTAGGATGAAAGAATGAATAGTTCAAGTTTTAAGATGAGTTTCTTTTTTTTTTTTTTTTTGGTCTGTGTGTAGTATCCATTCCTGTGCATGTGTGTTCACGTGTGTGTGGGTGTATGTGTATGCATGTTTGCACGTGCATGTCCAAGGTATCTCTCAGTTGGACATAGAGCTCTTTGAAATGAAAGCTAGTCTAGATTCCCATCTTGCTCCAGGATCCCATCTCCACCTCCTGAGGAAGCTCTGGAGTTACAGGTGGGCCACCACCCCTTCACTCCAAGCACTCTGCCCAGAGCCTCTCCCCAGCCTAAGACGACTACACATAAACTGCCAAGGAGTTGGGACAATTCTGAGCGAAGCAAAAACTTCCACCACTTCTAGAAGATTCCATTTGTCGCTCAAGAAGAGCCAAATAAAGATGACCACAGGGACTCATGTGGAATATTCTAACCATTCCCATTGAGAGAAATGATGTAACTTATTTCTCTCTAAAATATCCTACATACACTCTTTAGAAAATTAACATTCAACAGGCATGGTAGTGCATGCCTTTAACCCCAGCACTCTGGAGGCAGAGGCAGGTGGATCTTTGTGAGTTCTAGGCCAGCCTGGTCTACAGAGTGAGTCCAAGACAGTTAGGGATACACAGAGAAACTCTATCTTGAAAAACCGAAAAAAAAAAGAAAGAAAAGAAAATTAGCATTCAAAAATTTATTTTAAATCTCCATTCCCTTCCTTTCCTTCCCCCCCCCTCTCTCTGTGTATGTGTGTATAAACTGTTGGGAGTTACTTTTCTCCTTCTACCATATGGGTCCTGGGGATGGAACTCCAAACTCAAGTTGTCAGGCTTGGCAACAAGCACCTTTACCCACTGTGTCTGCATGCCTCCCACAGCTAACAGTTAAGAAAAGCTAACATAAAGTAGCATATCCTGCTATTCTACACCAATCTCCTTAAGAATGGGGCTTCCATGGGAGAATTGGAGCTCAAACTAATACAAAGTGATTTAATTAATGTTATTATTTAATAAGAGTAATTCAATTATTTAAATTCATACCTTGATCTCAAAACTTGGGAGACAAGGAAAAAAACATGTTCCTTGTGTGTTCGAGACCAATATAATCTACAGAGCTCTACAGAGCAAATCAATACAGCTCAAGCTACAAAGAGAAACCCTGTCTCAATAAGGATAGATATATCCACATTGGAATTAAATCTCCAAAGAAAGGAGAAAAGGAAAGAAAAAAATATATAAATGCATACCTTTGATCCAAAAATGTGGGAGACAAAGACAGAGACAGATAGGTTCCTCTTGAATTTGAGGCCAACCTAATCTACAAAAAGCCAGAACAACACAGAATAAACCTGTTTTAATCAATTAATAAATTTATGTCAACTGTAGAGGAGAATACTTAAACTCCATACAGTCTTATGCTGTATTTTCAATTTCAAATAGATTATATATAGCATACATATGTAATACCATTACATGCCATCTTTTTATGGCATGAATGGAGACTTACAAATGTCTTTCTTCTGTTCAAAGAACAGAAAATATTCCTTAATTGATTTGTGCATCCTGCACATCCAAGGCATTTTGATAATTGCAGAACTATATGTTACTTGTGAGAAGTTATATATTTTCAGAACAATGGGACCAGAGTTCAAAGAAGACAAGACAAGTAACCCAAATGATCCAGCCTCACAGAGTGCCTCAATAGCTGTTTCCTCAAAAATCTGCATCCAGAACAACTTCAAACAGCTTGCTGAGATGGCGCAGCCTCAAAGACCATTAAAGATAGGACTTCAATAAAATCCTGAATTTTTCTACCCAAAATCCAGCTTTGGACTACAAACTGCTCAGGATATTCAAATTGCTGAGCACATAGAGACGAGACAACAAATGTTACAATTAACTTGCTTAACCATTTTTCCATTTTTGGAACTCCCCAAACAGGTTTTCTGCATCCCAATTCAGCAGGAAGCAATTTTAAGAGAGCAATGCACCATTCCCAAAAGGCGGGGTGGATGATTTTTTGGTCATTTGATATGTTATAAATGTTGTTTACAAATTGTTATATGGTCTTATTAAGCAAGGTGAAGGAGGTTAGGCTCAGGAATTTCTTTCTTTTCTCTGTCCTTCTTTCTCTCTTATATAGGGGGGAAAGACTTGAAAAGAAAAAGAGGGGGAATATATATATATGTCATAGAAATGATAAGATATAAGGATAGATTATTGAATATGCTCTGAAACGTAAAATTATTGTTATTCTTAAAATAAGATTATCTTTTGATAGATGGTATAGAATTTTGTATATTGATAAAAATAAGATTAATTTTGATTCATTAGTATAGAATTTTATATTTTGACATATAATATGTATATTTCAACTCTTATGTAAGGTATTGTGCCTATGCAAGTCATTTAAAAGTACAGGTTTACTTCCGATCCTTTCATGGGTTTCTATTGCAATCTATTTAGGAGTCTGGATAATACAAGTTGACTGGCCAGTCAAGCTTCTGGTCATATCAAATACTAGTCTTAATTTATCACAAAATAGACTTAATATGTTAAACAGACAGTAAATAGTTAAAAATAAACAGTTTGTTCATAGATAGATAGATAGATTTATAAATAACATAGTAGATGTCTTCAAAACCCTCAGAGGCATATAGAAAATGGCATTTAAAGATGTGTTTATTATTTTAAGAATTTAAGTGTTTGACTTAAGACAGTCAGCTCCTGACAGCTCCCATTTGACTTGGAAGAAAATAATGAGGATCAAAAAGAAACCTCCCACCAGGAGATAATTCCTACTGGGCAAAAATGCCCTTGTGTTCTCTCAACAGACTATATACAGTCCAAAGATGACCAGAGCTTAAATGCAGGTAAGTTGATGTCCTGATTCTGCAGAGACAGAATGGGAAAATCCTTATTTCCTGCTGCACAATTATGTCTGTGAGATATGCTTGGCCAGAAGGCTGAAGATGATGCTCCAATGGTATGGAGAGATATTTGGGACTGTCTGGGCAACAATACTTGTCTTAATTTATCACAAAATAGACTTAATAGGTTAAACAGATTTAGTCATATTTCTTTTTGGAAGCTGCTCTCGTATGTTCCCTACTCACTCAAATAACAACTTTATCCCTTCTTACGTCTTTGATGAGGTTGAAGGCATAATAGTTATACAATTTCAATTGAACTTGAGTTGTTTAGGATTTAAAAGGTTATTTTCAAATATAAATAAAATCTTCAGGTTTATAAATGTAGGATATGATAGAAATTATTTAGGTTCAGAACTTTAGACAAACCAAGATAGATAGATGATTTTTTTCTTCTTCAAGATTGCCTGATATAAATAGGCTAAACATTATGTGTGTAACTTTTATATATGGTTTTCTTGATTGTTTCATATTTGTTCTTATTGTTTTTACTATATGAGTTAAAAAATTTAGCCATTTTATTAGACAAAAGGAGGGAATTGATGGGGTGGTGTTAAGCATTCTAAATGTTAATTAATTGGTCCTGCTTAGCTGGGCGGTGGTGGTGGCGCACGCCTTTAATCCCAGCACTTGGGAGGCAGAGGCAGGCGGATATCTGTGAGTTCGAGGCCAGCCTGGTCTACAGAGTGAGTCCAGGACAGCCAGAGACACACAGAGAAACCCTGTCTCAAAAAACCAAAAAAAAAAAAAAAATTGGTCCTGCTTGCTGTCTGATACTTACATTGTCTCTGATTGTTTAAAATAAATGCTGAGGACTGATACTGGACAAATACAGAGAAAGGTGGGACTTCCTGAGATTAGAACAGGAACCCTGCATTTTACACAGTGGAGCATTCATTCTAGCCAGGAGCAGGAAGAAGGACACACACACCATCAGATAGATTAAAGAAGATCATTCTACATGGCCAGGAATGTTGGCATAGTGTGGAGAAAAGCAGTCTAAGGGGACATATGTATATATGGGGTCATATTTGGGTACTAGAATTAAGAGGTAGCTTAGATGGGCCAAGATTGCTCAATTCAGGCCAAGGTTTGTTAAAAACCACGTGTGTCTGTGTGTGCTCATTTATAATGTCTGGTTAAGGATTAACAGCCACAGAGCAATTAATGATAATATAAATACTGGTAAACAATTTAATTGATTATTTCTACAAATGGCACCCAATGTAATTTAATTTTTTATACACCTCCCCTTTCCTTTTTGGGGGTTTATAATAAAACCCCCTAAAGGATTTTTGTTTGGCTTGATTTGCTATTCTAGAACTGGGCTGCAGTTTGGATTACACATGGCTCTGAACTCTTTGTTATCTATTCTTTTGGGGTCCCCCAAAACCACTTTTGGGGGGGTGGTTTGAGATAGGGTTTCTCTGTGTATCAGCCCTGGCTGTCCTGGACTCATTTTGTAGACCAGGCTGGCCTCAAACTCACAGAGCTATGCCTGCCTCTGCCTCCTGAGTGCTGGGGTTAAAGGCTCGTGCCACCATGCCTGGCCAAAAACATTTTTTGGCACAGAGTTGACCCATAATATTTGTTGCATGAGGGGACTAGAGAGATGGTTCAGCAGTTAAGAGCACTGGCTGCCCTTCCAGAGGACCTGGGTTCAAATCCCAGCACCCACACGGCAGCTCCAGTTGCAGGGACTCTGACAGCCTCACACTGACATCCATGCAGGCAAAACACCAATGTACATAAAAACAAATAAGTAATTAAAATTTGTTGCTTGAGATGAGGCAGAAACAGAGAGTGCTCAGGTGGCCTCGCCTGAGGACTTGTTGTGGGAGAGTAAGAAGGGGGATAGCAGGGGAGGGGTGCCGAGGCTGTCCTGAGAGTGAGAGTATGAAGCGCCCATTTATTGTCCAGAGAAGAGAATTGACACAGGGCAGGGGAGGTGAGGGTTATCAGGGGTCATGGGAAGCATGTGGTTTTGTCTGGGGACAGTGTGAGGCTGGTGGTGAGTGGTGGGTCACAGGGATGCTGAGAAGTTGTCTCAAGAGAAAGGGATGGAGTGATAGCTGGGCGGAGGACAGCAAGGACACCATATGGGGCCAGGCAGAATAGAATAGGGAGCGGAGATGAGGGCCGCAGGAGAATGGCAGAGTGCTGAGGTCTCAGGGTACCAGCCCCAGAAATAGCCCTAGAGAGCTAGAGGCATCAGCTGGTAGATGGGGGGGGGGTCAAAGATGGCAGGGGTCCCTGCAGGCATTGAGGGTGGGAATGACAGGCCAGCATGTGCCCTAGGAAATGGGTACTGAGAAGCCGGGCAGGCAGCTTCTGTTCTCTGTCTCCTAGTGTGGCTCATTTTAAAAATCATTTCACAAAACTGGCATGTGGAGCCCCAGTCAGTACTTTTGCTGTTGTATGAATCTTTCACGGTGCGTTCACCTGCTGGGGCTTACAAATAGTGCACTAGTTTTTGGTCTGCAAAAGTATTAATTTCTCTTGTTTGGAACTAATACTTCCCCAGCCTTTCTTGCCTCAAACAGTTTTGGTGACCTTACTCATATGCATGACTGTGCACACATGTATTCCTAGGGTTTGTACATGGGTGCGGGACCTCAGGGCCACACAGTGCACCTCGTGTACACAGTTTAAGCAGGAGAGGGTGTGGCTTGCACTCAGCTCAAGTGTTGTCTTTGCCATGCTCACTGCTGTCCAGCTGTGAGCTACAGTTGGCTTAATGAATGAGAGGCTCCAACACATGCAGTGACCTCCTGCCTGTCTGGCATGATGTCAGTGCTGATGCCCACTTAGTGGCCATCTGTAGGTCCCTTGGCACATTGCTAAGTGAACTGCCAAGATGCAGGAGCCACGGCAGGTGTTCACACATCAGGCGATGCTCCATGCTCAGATTTTGGTAGGAAGACGGTGGATGATAGTTCTATTTTGTATCTGCATCTTTTAATATTTCTTCAATAAGCATTTAATGTCTGTAATTTTAAAAAGCCCTAATAGGTTACTCACATTATTTAAAATGAGATCTAAGTGTGCCCTATGGGGCACAAAGCAATTTTAACTTAATATGTCCAGCCTTCTGTCAAATCTAAAATCAATGAAAAATTTTAAGTACACAAATTAGAAGACTATTAAGGAGTAGAAAAAATTGTCAGTTAGGGTGAGTCCTGGGGAGTTTTTTTGTCAGCTTGAGTCAAGCAACAATCACCTGGAAAGAGGAACCTCAGTTGAGAAAAATGCCTCCTTCAGATTGTCCTTAGGCAAACCTGCGGGCTTTGTCTTGGCTAAGACTGATAGGGGAGAGACCAGCTTGCTGTGGGTGGTCCTAGGGTGTAGAGAAAAGCAGGCTGAGCAAGCCGTGGGGATCAAGCAAAAAAATAGCACCTTCCCTGGATTCGGCCTGTTTCTGCCTCCAGGTTCCTGCCCTGACTTCCCTCCAGTGACATGTAAGCCAATGGTATGTCTTCTGATTTAGGGGATGCCTACTCATAACCACCAACAGTAGCGGGTAGCGATTTGTGGGTGAAAAGTGGGAGGCAGCATTTTGCTTTACTTTTCGTGTTGGTGTGTGTTGGGGGAAAGGAGGGTTTGAGGGCAGTTGCTTCTGACCTCGGTTGAATAGTAAAGTCCTCTACGGAGAGTAGAGTTTGGTTTTAGATAGGGCCTCCCTATGTAACTTAGGTTGACCTTGAACCTCTGTTTCCTGCATGCTAGGATTACAGATGTACTTACCATGGACAGGTGGAGATGTTTTAAAAGAATTAAGTATTAAAAGAATAAAGTATTAACTTTAGTTGTACTCTCAGTTCTGATTTTGTTTATCTGGGATGGACTCAGCATTTCATTGGCTGTTAAAAATGAGAAAAATAGTGGCTTTTTTTTTCTGTTGAATCTTGTCAGGAGTCAGAATTAAGAACCGTTTTTAGGGGCTGGAGAGATGGTTCAGCAGTTAAAAGCACTGGCTGCTCATGCTGAGTACCACAGTTGGATTCCCAGCTCTCACATAGCAGCTTGCACCGTAACTCCGGTTACATGGGATCTGATGCCCTCTTCTTGTTTCCTTGGGAAGTGCATATGCATGGTACTTAAACATCATGCAGGTAAAACACTCAGATACATTTTTGAAAATGAGTTTTGTCTTAAAAGTTATAAAGAATCATATTATTGTCTATTTACATAAAATTACATATAATACAGATAAGTCCGTGTATATGTATACATATACATATAAAGTTTAAATACAACATTCCCATTTGGACTGATAATACTCCCCCCAAAAACCATAGACTAATAACAACAACAACAACAAAAACCAAAACAAAACCCTAACACCAGACATAAAAAGTCCCCTTTTTAGTCAGAATTGCCCATGAGATTCCCAAAACTGTATAGGCTGTTGCTATTGCCCTTGGTTGCCTCCCAGAGTTTGCGGGCAAGTCCTTATTGCTGAAGACACCATGAACTTCAGACACAGGATCCCAGCTGGATCTGACCTGAAAGCATCCTCCCTGAAGACCAGCTTCCATGGTACCAGAAGGGACTATGCAAGCTTCGAAGGAAGGGAGGCAACCAATAGTCCTTCCCAGCTATGGCACCTATGAACTACAACAACATGGCCCCATATCCCTACATGTGAAATAGTTGGCACACATACCTTAGCAGTAACCAACTGCTCTCTAATTGGACTTAGAGCCCACTCAACAAGAGGTAAATCATGTCTGGTACTGGAAACCCAGCCAGCTATCTGGGGTTAGCAAAGTCATGAATCTTGGAGGAGAACCTACAACTGGCCGTTAGTTACTAAGTCAGAAAAATTCTTAGCTACATTCTAAGTATTTATTCTCATATTCACAGATAAGCACAGTTCTTACCCCTCATCAAAGAAATGTCTCTTTGCAACAGCCAGACGTCATAAAAACCCACAGTGGATGAGTGCAGAGAGCAAGTGACTTTGCTGTGCCCCGCTCCGACTGACGTATCTACACTACAGTTCCTGAATCCAAGGCTCAGGGACACAGCAGAAGAGGGGGCTGAGAGACTGTAAGAGCAGAGGAGCAGGAAATTTGCTCGGAGATTTCCTTCCTTGATATGTCAGACCATCCACATAGTCACATCAGCATGGTTGTCCAAACAAGGATCACACTAATGTGGAAAGGGGAACCTCTTAGATCCTCAGCCCTAGTTCTTTTTTTCCCCCCAGAGACAGGATTTCTCTGTGTCTTGGACTGTCCTAAACTCACTTTGTAGACCAGGGTGGCCTCGAACTCACAGAGATCCACTTGCCTCTGCCTCCCGAGTGCTGGGATTAAAAGCGTGCACCACCACACCTGGCCTCATCCCTAGTTCTTTAAGGAATGCTGGGAACAGGAGAAATAGTCTTCCTCCCAAAAAAAGCACACCAATTTGTTATCCAATGCCAATAATCAGCCCTGAACACACACATGTATGTGTGTATGTATATGTGTATATTACCTATCCATATTATATATCTATATATATCTAGATATAGATATATATGTAGAGAGAGACAGACAGACCATGAATTTGAGAGAGAGAGAGAGCACTAAGGAGGGGTGTTGGGAGTGGATGAAGCCCTGAATAATGTGTGTGGTTAACATGAGCATGGCCATGTCAAGGACCCCAATGCCTCAGACTCACCCAGTTTTCAGATTATGTACTAGGTACCCTCTATCAGAGTGAGCACAGTCCACCCGATCCCAGCTTTTCTGCCTGTGAGGAGAAGAGAGGGGTAGGTGACATAATTATGTTTTAATTTTTAAAAACAAATAGTAAGCCTGAAAAAGAGACGCACTACTGTAGAATGAGCGTCAGTGACCTTTCTGTAAAGGTCAGGTAGTGAATATTTAATTTCATGCCTTCAGTGCCATCTGCTTCTCTTGTGGGGAGTATGGAATACAGGCTGGAGCAGAAAGGGTCATGGACAACAAATACAAATGTGTGTGGCTACGTTCCAACACACTTTATTTGCAAAGCAAAAAGATAGTGTCCTGGATTTGGTTCAAGACTGTGGTTTCCTGAGACCCAATAAAGAAGATACAAAAATATTAAACCCTCTTCCATTTTATTTTAATACTTGTGAAATGTGAGATGAAAGTAAGAGTTATTGCTATTTAAGATTTGTGTTTAATTACGTATATACATGCATGTGGGCGTGGTATGTGGAGTGCAGGTGCCATGAAGTCCAGAAGAGGTCACTAGGTTCCCTGGAGCTGGAGTTCCAAGCAGTTGTGAGTTTGGATGCTTTGCAAGAACAGCAATCAGTGTTAACTCCTGAGCATCCGTACAGCCCTTTGCTAGTAGAGACAGTGTCAGACTGTGTAGCTCAGGCTCGTCATCCTGCCACAGGCTCATGGGATGATAGGTGTGTACGTCGTGCTGGTCACATTATGGGTTTGATGGTAAAATAGAAAGAAAGGGCTTAGATGTCCTAAAGTACAAATAAACGCTAAGGGTAGCTTGGCTGTGTAACCTGAGGGAAGTCACCTAACCTCTAATCCTTACTTCTACCCATCAGTGTGATGAGGATCGTGGTAATGTGCCCAGCACAGGGTGGCCATGATGACTGGATACTACGCAAGCTCTTCTTAAGTGGGAAACACGAAGTTGTTCTTGCAGATCGCTTGTTGCACCCCATAGCTCCAAGTGTAATAAACATTAAATATTTAAAAGTAAAGCAAATTTAAAAAATCGAATTTACACGTAATGTAAACACAAAGCATGGGAAGCATGAGTTATACATAATGCATTTTTTCCCACCTCACCAACGTGGTGACTTCATGTTGGTGCAATGCGCTTTTTTAAAATGGTGGCATAAATAATGATTTTCTAGAATAGGACCTTCCAGGGGAGAATGAGTCTTCATCATGGTTGGCTGGGAAGTGTTTTATAGCATAATGTGCGGGTGAGAGGAGGAAGCAGGAAGCGTGTAGGGTGCGCAGGTTTGAGATGTGTAAGCCGAGGCCGGAGGAAGTTCGTCCATCGCCGTGGCACCCGCACCTGTGACCTTCGGATGCTGCAGTGCAAGGGATGGCAGAGAAGGGGATGGGTGGGATGACGTTCATGAATACAGCAGGGAACCAGGTCAGAGGGATACCAGGGTGGCAAGGATGGCATCTCAGGGCAGAGAAGGGGATCAAGGTAGGCTGGGACAGGGGATGGGGGATGTACTGGTCACATGGCTGTGTCTCTGGACAGCGGCAGCCAGGCTATGGTCAAGAGCAGTGGGAGGGTCTACAGAGGTGCGCAAGTTACTTCCTCCGGGGGAACATCTGCCGCTCTGCTTCCAAATCTAGTTGCAGCACTGGTCCTGTATGCTCACTGTGTGATGTTGCTCATGGCCTCACATCCGTCTCCCTCCGACTGCTCAGGTTCATGGAAGGCAGACTTCGTCCCTCCTGCTTGTCTGTGTTCTCGGCATCCGGCATCCAGCACTCTGCACTGAACAGATTCTCACTAGATATGTTCGGTTGAGTTCAGGTTAGCTGACTAGGGTCCGAGCCCTTAGGAGTTCACTGTCAGCTATTCCACTTGCTCTTTCTCCCGCTGCTGTAGGAGGGAACTGTCTCCCTTCTAATGGACCACACAGCCTTCTTCATGTCTTCCGAATCCAAAATAGCTGATGTGGCAGTAACTACTTCCTTGTTTGCTTTGGAAAGCCGGTCCTGCCCTGTCCACTCTGCTGATAGGTGGATGTTGCAGATGAGACAAAGTGACATCTGGGAGCGACCGCCACATCCCATCTTTAACTCTCTGGCTCAGCAGCTAACGCTTTGGCTCCATCCGGCCCTGGTGTCAGGACCCTCTGGCCAGGGTTGCCTTTGCTTCTGTCCTTGTGCTGTTTTCTAACTTGAGATGGGTGATAGACAACTCTCAGACTTAACTGCCCCCTGAGCAAGAACTACTATATTCTCCACAACCTCTTTCTGAGACAGAGCCTCACTATGTAGTCCACACGGACCTTGAACTCATGCTCTTCCTCCTTCAATCTCTCTAGGGCTGGGATTGCAGGCACCTGCTGCTATATTCAGCTTCATTTTTATTTTCAAATTAATAAAAGTTCTTTGGGCTCTAGGGGTGGGTGTATTAAAGAAACACAAAGCCACGGATATGCTATTTATAGTGTTGTTGGTTTTTTACTTCTTCTAGCTCCCAAGGCACAACCCACTCCTGAGTCTGACCTGACTAGAGTCCCTGCTCTCTCTCTCTTGTGGATCCAGAGGGGGGACAGGAGCCTGCTCTGTAGCTCTGGTGCCACCCAGCAGCTCTGGTCTGCATTTTTTCCTCTCGGTGCTGGGGACGGAATCCAGGGGCATGTTACACAAAGCATGCCTACTATAGTGCCATACCCCTATCCCTCTTTGTACCTTTTTGTTGTTTTTGTTTTCCGAGACAGAGTTTCTCTGAATATCCTTGGCTGTCCTGGAACTCACTCTGTAGATCAGGCCTTGAATTGTGATCCAGGCCTCTCAGTAGTGAAACTCACAGGCCTGAGCCTCCAGAACCAACTCAGGTTTGTGCCGCCCTTGGTTCACAAGTGCTTCTATCGCCTTCCTTTTCAGCTCTGTGATGGCAGATCTGGGCTCCCTGCTGCAGGTGGCACCGGGGTCCAGTTGAATGCCAAGTTCTTCCAAGAGCAGACACTGTGAGTGCAAACAGAAGGTTCTGGAGCACACCCAGGTAGCACAGCCACCTAGGAGCATCAGGTAAATCTTGTGGCCTCTGCTTTGGCTCCTGGGGTGGGAGGCTTTGCTTTAAGATTGCTCATCAAATGAATCTGAGCTAGATGAACTCAGAGAGCCTTCATAACCTTTTACTGTCTTTGATAGTCAGCAGTCTGTCTAGGCAGAGAAAACATTGTGCTTTAAAATAAAGGTGAACCTGTCATATTGGCAGGGACAGAAACAGTCACGTAACAGTTCAACCAGACCTTTCCCTCTTGGAATATTGAAATTCTTGCTTTTATTTGTTTACCTTGGCAAATAGTAATTGCATATTATTTGCACAGCCCGGCTCTGGCTACTGATGTGGGGTGAATAAAATGTGGTCCCTCTGGGCAGATGGAAGACATTGCCAAACTGAATTATGGGAAGCGGGCCCATCAGCGGATGGGCAGAGAAGGAACCCCCAGTAGCTTCCTTCTGTTGGGGGGACATGTTTAGTGTAGAAGGGTGAACCAGGAGCAAGGGATCCTGTTTCACATCCTGAATGTCAAGTTTGGCTGCAGCCACAGAAGTCCACATGACTTAAACCTGCCAGCTCCCTGTCTGACTTCCAGGGTAAGAAGCAACAGGTAGGTTGTCCAAGTCCACCATGTTATCTGAGTTCCAAGCAGGAATCAAGAGCACAGGCTCCTTGTCCTCTTCAGATACATCCTGAAAACTCCAAGCCCGTTATGCTGGCAGTTCACTGAGCAGTACTGTGGTTCCTGGGCTCTCTGGGCAGAAACGTAGATGTGGCTTTTGGGGACATTTAGAGCACATTGTTGCTGCACTTCCAGTTCTATCGCCAAAGGAGCAGGAGAGAACGAAGATCTGTGGCAGCTCCCAGAGTCTCCACAAGCTGGAGAGATGGGAGGTGGGGGTGTGTGGGGGGGACCAGGTCTGAATCTCAGGAGTGGCTCTGGCCACTTCTCAGCCTTTCTCTTTGGGCTCTGCTACTGTGGACTGCAGTCCCCTGCTGCCCCTCCACTGGTACCCTTGTTCCTTCAGCTCCTCACTCACTAAGAATTGTCTCACCAGATTTGTTCAGTGCTCAGACTGAGTCCCTGATGACCATCCATCCACGTCTTAGCCCACTGTCCCCCACGGTCTTTCAGCTCATCGTAGCTTCTCATTTCTTAGCTGTGTTTCAGACCTCGTTACTGCTAACACCAAGTATGTCCTAAGCCTCCATCCCAACCATCCTGCTGTGCACCTCCATCCCCAATCTCTCTGTCTACAAATCTGGTTCTCAACTCTAACAAGCAACAGAGACAAACGAGGAGTCTGTTAAAACAATCTGCAGGGCCCGGTATGGCAATAGACACCTTATACTAGGCACCTGGATGATGGCTGAGGCAGGAGCATTTGAGTTGGAGTCCATTTTGGGCTAATTGTCTTAAACTTAAAAGCAAACCAGTCCTCTTTGTTCCTTCATATTCCTCCTTAGCTTAGATCCTACGGTCTGTAAGTTACCTTAGGTCAGGACACACTGTTCTCCTGGGTCATGTCTTGCAAAACCTCAATTCTGGCTGAATCCAGTCCTCTGCCTGTTCAGAACCTGCTCCCTGAGGTATTAGCAGCATCCACCCAACCTGGTAGCTAGCTCAGTGTGCGTGTGGCCACAGGCTTTCCCACACTTCCAAACTGACCTATTCAGGGTGTCCAGCCTTTTGACATTGCACAATGACATTGGCATCCACATGTGGGCTTTGCCTGCAGGTGACCTGGGCTGTGTGGCCTGGGGTGGGCTACATCTGGTGCTATCTGGTGCTATCTGCTCTTAAGCATATGCAAGGATATTTGAATTTTAAGATAGCATACTTCCAAATTTTATTTGATTCTTCCCTCTCCATTTCTTCCTCAAAGATTCTATCCCTTACTCCTTAATAAAGTATTTATTTTGTTATTTTTGGTTCTGTCGTATGTTTGTGTGTGGCGGGTACGTGCATGTGATTAAAGGTGTGGACCACCATGCCCAGCTAACAGTGTTCTCTTTAAAAGTATGCCGTGACTACAGAATAAATTCAAGACCAGCTTGTGCCTCTCACTGAAGCCCTCCTTCAACATAAAAAGTGAAAGAAGAGTTGGGGATATGGATGAGAGGTAGAGCAGCTACCCAGTGCGCATATGCCCTGGGTTTAATCCCCAGTACTGAAAAATAGTCAGGAATGGTGGCTCACGCCTCAAATTTCAGCACTCCAGAGGCAGACGCAGGGGATCTCTATGAGGTTCAAGGTCAGTCTAGTCTACCATTACGAATTCCAGACTAGACAGGGTTACCTATTGAGACCCTGTCTCCCCACTTCCCCTGCTCACTATCCCCCCAACCCTCACCTCCAAAATGAAGGAAGAAAACGAAAAAAAAAAAAAAAAAGAAAGAAATGAGCAATGGGTTTTTCATCCATTTAGTGTGGCATGCTTGCTGTTAGAATGCCTATGGCCAGTTTGAGCTTGTAGCTTGGTCCCTCTGGGGTTCAGGGGAACCTTGAGACACTTCTGTTCCCTCTAGCCATCTGAGAACACGTGGTCTCCTTGACTCTGTATGCTGGCTCCTGCCCTTCGTCCCTCCCAGCATCTGTTCTCTTCAAGGCCTCCTAGAATATGCCCTGTACTTGGAGTGTTCAAAATTTGGCCCCGAGCAGAAGTTAACTCTAGATTTTTGGGACCTCTGTGGCTCCTTCCTCTCTGAGACACTATCCCACAAATTCCTGTTACTGAACCTGTTTCTATCATCCCCCTAGTGTCTCTGTTGTCTATCAGCATAGACTCTGCTGGCCATTTGCCAAGCGTGGGAAAGTCCCAGACTTTATAAAGGTCAATGTGAGGGTGGAGTTCCGGTAGAACTCCATAGAAGTTGCCCTTTGCTATCTGCACAAAACCTTCAGAGTTGTGTGAGGAGGAGTTAGGTTCTGTCACATGGATCAGGAAGCTGCGGTGTGTGCCCTGGGTGTCCTCTTGATTTTTCTTGGCCAGATGTGGGTTCCTAACGTTTTTAAGTTAAAAGTATGTCGCCGGGAGTGCAGAATCCCACCCATTTGGGAATCTAGCATTCCTAGATCAACAACCCACGCTCTAAAAAGGAAACTGTAACAAAAATGTGAAACTACTTAAAATTGAATAATAAAGACGTTCTAGCTTATGAGATGGTTTTGAGACATAACGAGAGCATACAATGAGGGAAGAAAGGTCCAGGTTTAACAAAGGAAGCTTGAAAGTTAACGAGCTGATTGAAAAAGTAGATTAACAAATAAAAATAAATTCAAAGAGAGAGAGAGAATGCTATTGAAATAATTCTTCCTTGAAAAATTTAAAAATTGATGTTATAAACTGTGCTTGGGTGCAAGACTGTAATCTTAGCTACTTGAGAGGCTGTGACAAGAGGAATACAAGTTCAAGGTCTGCCTTAGCTGCAGAATGAGTTCAAGGCCAGACTGGACCACTTAGTAAGACCTTATCTCAAAAAGTAAAAAGGCTGAGGGTGATTCTCGGTGGATGAGATTTGCCTTACCGTGTTCTGGGAAGTCCCTGAATTCCACCATAGTAAAACGCACACACGTACACACACACTACACACAACAGACACACCACACATACACACAACACACAGTCACACACACCACACACACAAAAGCACACATGCACATGCACACACACTAATTCTATAGCCAAAGATATTGTTAGAGCCAAAGTTTTATTTTTCTTTAGAAAGCATTTTGTTTACCTATGTGCACGTGCGCCTACCTGGCTATCTGTGTGCACCACATACATGAGCAGATGCCTGCTGAGATAGGAAGGTGTCTGATCCCCTGGAGCTGGAGTTACAAGTGGTTGTGAGCCACCAAACCCAGGCTCTCTGAAAGAATAGCAAGTGCTTTTCACTACTGAGCAATTTCTCCAAGATTTTATTCTTTAAAAAATTAGTAAAACAAAATCTGTGGATCTGGGTGTGGTAGCACATGCCGTCCTCTCAGCATTAAGAAGGCTGAGGCAGGAGAGTCACAGTTTGGCAGCCAGCCTGGGCCATGAAACAAGATGTTGCTTCAAAACAAAAGAGCAAACTGAAAAGTCAAGGGAAAAGGGCAATGAGAAAGAGATCACATCTGAAAACCCAGCAGCAATCAAGATGTAAGAAAATATGATGGTGCTTTTGGAAACTCAGATGACAAGGACACATTTCTAGAATTCTCCTTCTAGATTTCTAAAACTGTGTCTTCTTTGACAGTGACGGAATCCTTGGGTGTGAGCACGTCAGGTGGATACTTTGCCACTGAGCTACATTCCAAACTCCCAGAAGCATTCTTGTTCATTTGTTTAAGACAGGAACTATGTCCATTGTCAACATTTCTGTTCAATGCACACATGAGATTTTGGCTTGCCCAGTAAGACATGAAAAATAAAGATATACGTTATTGGAAAGGAATTGTTTATGGGCAATGTTTCTTCTTTTTACATTATTTAATTTGTCTGAATGGGCTGTGTCTTAGGGTTTCTATTGCTGTGTTGAAACACCATGACCAAAAAGCAAGTCGGGGAGGAAAAGGTTTATTTGGCTTATACTCACATATTACTGTTTATCATAAAAAGGAGTCAGGGCAAACAGGGCAGGAACCTGGAGTTAGGAGTGTTGTTCTGTGTCCGGTGGGGAGTTCAGGCCTTGTCCAGTATCAAGACGGTAGTGCACGCTCCTCCGCCGGAAGGTCCAAGCTCAGTTGGTTTCCAGGCAGAAAAGGGTAAAAAATGGGAAAGGATCTGTGCCACAAGATATCCCATAGAGGCAGGAGAAAGGATTTTCTTCACTACTCGCAAGTGTTACAACTCTCTTAGCTAAGAGAGCAGGAGGGTTAGGTTATCCCTAGTCCTCTCTATCATTCAGAGAAGGGTTACTGCTCTTTTTACTGAGCTGCCAGCACCAGGCTAGACAGCTTCAAGGAGCTCAGAGCCCCTGAGCCAAGCCAAGCAGCCAGGCAAATCCTGTAGCTATTTTGTGAACAGCCAGCAACCAGCCATCCCAGATGAACTGCAGTGGGCAGTGCAGGAGCAGCAGCAGAAACACAGGTGGCCACTAGGGTGACTAAGGACAGTGATTGAGATACAAGCCTGGCTAGGCAGCCACGGCGTCAGTGCTCCAGGTGCCCAGCGACAAGCCCCAGCTGCTGGTGATAGGGGACCTGGCTAGGTGGCAGTGAAAGTGAGGCAGGAGCCTGTATACCCCAGGCAACCCTAGCTAGACAGGTATGTCCATCGACAAGTTCTTCATGGGGGAAGATGCTTCCTTGCCAAGCCCAAAATGAACAGCCAAGTCTCAGATAGTCATGGTGGAGGAATGGAGAAAGAGTTTATTTCATGAACAGAGGCATTATAAACCTTGAGCAGTAGGGAGGAGTTCTGAAGATGAATGTGTTTGATTTGCTGGGGCTAAGAATGCTAAGGGTACTTCATCAGCATGTAGTGGCACTGTCCTATCAGAAGAAAGGGAACACAGTACCTAATTATCTCATGGGGGGTAGGGGAAGAACTCCAAGTACAGTTAGAGTCATGGACAAAAGGTCATTGGCTGAGAGTCAAAGCACCAAGAGATCTCATTAGAATGGGGAAGTACACCAGGAATCCCCAGGAGTTCACTGGGTAGGTTTCTTATCAGGAAAGGGTTGGGGCACTGAGCTTAGGGGCCTTCCAGCAATGTCAGACTTCAACCTTAACAAGAGAAATTCCCCACACAGGAGCTGATGCAGAGGCCATGGAGGGATGATGCTTACTGGCTTGTTCATCATAGCTTGCTCAACGTGGCTTGCTCAGTCTATTTTTTTTTTTTTTTTGAGACAGGGTTTCTCTGTGTAACAGCCCTGGCTGTCCTGGACTCACTTTGTAGACCAGGCTGATCTTGAACTCACAGAGACCCACCTGCCTCTGCCTCCCTGAGTGCTGGGATTAAAGACGTGTGCCACCACGCCCGGCAATTACAGACAGACTCTGTGAACTGCCATGTGGGTGCTGGGATTTGAACCAGAGTCCTTTGGAAGAACAGCCAGTGCTCTTAACCACTGAGACTCTCTCCAGCCCCACCTATTTTCTTATAGCACCATGACCACCAGCCCCAGGATGGAACCACTCACAATGGGCTGGGCCTTCCCCCATCAATCACTAATTAAGAAAAATCCCTTATTGGCTGGGTCGGTAGTGAAACATATGTTTAATCAGCACTCGAGAGGCAGAGGCAGGCTGATCCCTGAGTTTGAGGCCAGCCTGGTCTACAAAGTGAGTTCCAGGACATCCAGGGCTGTTACACAGAGAAACCCTGTCTCAAAAGATCAAATAAAAAGAAAATGCCTTACAGACTTGCTCTTATGGAGGCATTTCCTTAACTGAGGTCCCCTCCTCTTGGATGACTTTACCTTGTGTCAAGTTGACATGATACTACCCAGGACAGGGTGTGAGGGGGCGCGTGCCATGGCTGATACATGGGTAGAGGGCATGAGTTCTTTCCTTTTGCCATTTGGGTTCTGGGATTGAACTCAGGTCATCAGGCTTGGCATGAAGTATGTTTACCTACTAAGTCATCTCACCAGCTTATTTATGTTTCTTTATGTAGAAATTTTAAAAAAGAAATGTTTTGTAAGTTACTAAAAGTAGCTGGGACAAGGAGATAGCTCACTGGATAAAGTGTTCTTCACTAGGCAAGAATGAGGTCTGGAGGGCAGATCCTCAGCACTTGCATAAAAGCCCGGCATGAATGACAGCCACCGTAATCCCACGGCTAAGGAGACAGACAGGAGACACCTGGAGCAGTCTCAACAGACAGCAGGAATGTCCAGGCCTAGGTTCAACAATGTATCAATAAATAAAAGTGGAGAGTGAGCAAGAAAAGCACCCAACTTTGGACCTCTACACATGCCCAAATGTGTGCACACACCTGCATATACATGTACCTGCGTACAGGTGAACATGCACCGTGGTCCCTCTTCTGATTTCATCTCTTATCTGTGTAAGTGTCTTAGTTTTCTATTGCTGTGATAATGATCATGCCCAAAAGCAACTTGGGGAGGAAAGGGGCCATTTCATCTCCTGCACCATGGTCCCTCTTCTGATTTCATCTCTTATCTCTGTGTGTCTGTTAGTTTGTTTTCTATTACTATGATAATGATCATGCCCAAAAGCAATTTGGGGAGGAAAGGGGTGATTTTATCTTATAACACCCAGGCCACACTCTGTCACTGAGGGAAGACAGGGAAAGGATCTGGAGGCAAAAACTGAAGCATAGACCAGAGGAATGCTTGTTGGCTTGTGCTCTGTCTACTTACTTTTCTAGTGCTCTGAAAACACCGTGACCAGGGCAACTGATAGAAGAAAGAGTTTATTTGGGGCTTACAATCTTAGAGGGTGAGGCCATGACTATCACGACAGGAAGCCTGGCAACAGGCAGGAAGGCATGGTGCGTGGGAAGTAGCTGAGAATTTACATCTTGATTCATAAGCAGGAAGGAGAGAGAGAGAGAGAGAGAGAGAGAGAGAGAGAGAGAGAGAGAAGCCCATTTCTAGTGCCACACCTCCTCCAACAAGGCTACACCTCCTAACCATTCCCAAACCATTCATTCCACCAACTGGGGCCCAAGTATATAAGCCCATGTGGGGGCACTCTCATTCTGACCACCACACTCTACATGTCTTGTTTGCTTGTTTTCTGTACAACCCAGGACACCCACCCAGCAATGGCACTGACCAGTCTGGGCTGGGCCCTCCCATATCAAGCATTAATAAAATTCTCCACTGGCATACCTACTGGCCAGTCTGATGGAGGCATATTCTCACTTAAGGTTCCCTTTTCTCAAATGACTGTAGTGTGTATACAGTTGATAAAGCTAACCATTGCAATGTCTACGCAGTTAAATCTAGATTCTGCTAGATTTCTCTAGAGAGAAAATGTGATATTTGTGTTTTTCTCCTCATTACCCTTTTCTGTTTTTCTGTTCCCCATCCTACCTTCTTTTAGGCGTCCCCTTTCCCTACATAGCCCTCCAACTTTCAAATCATTTTTATGTATGTATGTAGGTAGGTATGTGGGTATGTATATAACAGGAACTCACTATGAATTCTGGCTGGACTCAAAACTCACAGAGATCTACTTGCCTCTGCCTGCCTCCTGAGTGCTGGGATTAAAGGCATATGTCACCATGCCTGGCCCTATATTTTTAAAGGTTTTCTTATTTTATTTTATGTATGTGTGTGTTTTTCCTGCATTATGTGTGTGCATCACATACATTCCCAGTGCCTGTAGCGATCAGAAGAGGGAACTGGGTCCCCTGGAACTGGAATTACAGAGGGTTAATGAGCCACAGTATGGGTGTTAGGACCCATACCCAGGTCCTCTGGAAGAGTGGCCAGCGCTCTGAACCACTGAGCCGTCTCTCTGGCCTTTTTTGAATTGATTTTTTTTTTTTGGTCAGACTCTCTCTCTCTCTCTGATTGTATAACTCCTATCATTCTACTTTCTACTTATCAATTCCTTTCTGTCTTCTCTCCATCCTATGGTTGAGTTTTTCTGCTAACATTTTTGGTTATTGATTTTTTTTTCTGTTTTAAAATGTCTGTTTAAATGTATCTTAAATCTTTTCAAGGTTCCCCTGCAGTTTTGTATGCCTCTAATGAGAGTTCCTATTTCTCATTCACTTTAAGGATGTTTGCAATGTGCACTGACACCTTCTTTCATGTCTGCCGTAAAATGTTTGTCAGATGCTGTGACACGTGTGACATCTTGCTGTTGGCAGGGCATGACTGTCTTTTTTATTCTTTTGAGATTTTCTGGGTTCTGAGTCTGCTGAGTTTCATTGGAAAGCTGGATATTTTCTTCTTTCTTATGCTTATGTGACTGGATCTGAAACTTTTTAATTGTTTGTTTGATGTATATGGCTGTTTTGTTTGCATGTATGTCTGTGCCTCATTTGCATTCCTAGCATCCACAGAGGCCAGTAAAGGGTGCCAGATCCCCTGGAACTGGAGTTACAAACAACTGTGAGCTGTCATGTGGGTGCCGGGAACCGAACACAAGTGCTCGGCAAGAACAATTAGTGCTCTTAACCTCTGAGCCATCTCTCCAGCCCCGTGACTGGCTTTGTGGTTCCTACCTTCTTTGACACTGCTGTGGCAGGGGAAGAAGGTGACATACAAGTCCAGATTCCTAAGGTGACAGCGACTCCTTTTACTGCTGGTTCTGGGTCATGCTTCCTACTGATATGGGTCGCTATTGCTCCCCACCCCAGAGAGTGCTGACTCTTCCCTCGGCTTCTTCTGACTTAACCCAGTAGGTAGAGAGAGGGAGAGTCTTATTCCTGCTGGGCAAGCATGGATGTCTAGACTTCTCAAGTGATCTCCATTGGTACCCAGGCTGGGCATGGGGCAAGTGGCTTCTTCCTGGTAGATGAGCATCTGCCTACCTGCTTGCTTTTCTGTGATATCGGGGGAGGGTATGGAGGAGACTTTCCTGGATGTCTGAGTTCTCTTCTCTGCTTTGGTTGCCATGGGTGTGCGCACAGAGAAGTCACTTTAGTCAGAATAGAGGAGTTATCCTTTGGAGGTTTTCTCTCTTGCCAGGCTGATTTTTGATCATTTGCCTGGAGGAAGTAGATTTGGGTGGGGGTGGATTTGTCTAAGTCTGCTGGAATTCCTGGGCTGCCAGCCTCTTTGGCTCTGAGTCTGGAATACACTCAGCATAAAGAAATCTCAGCAGACCCATCGCCATGTTCATTGAATGCCAAGGTCCCTAGTCAGGCTGTTGTCTTCTCCTCACTTCTGAATCATCTCAGACACATTTTATATGCAACAGCCTGGCTTTTACTTCACTTTGCTCGTAGAACAGGAAGGACCATGCCAGTCCCACCCCAGGGTGGAGGTTCTCAAAATGGAATGTACCTTTTTTAAATGGTTGTGAAAAATCAAAAGAGAAGGTTTCCTGGTACACATGGTGGTGCATGCCTGTAATCCAGGACCTGGGGAACTGAGGCAGGATCATGAGTTCCAAGATGCCATGTAGAAGCACTGTAAAGCTTCAGAAAGAAGATCCACATTTGAGGACATGGAATTGGGTGAAGGTAGAATAAGGAATTCTACCTTTGGGGCTGGAGAGATGGCTCAGTGGCTAGCGCTCTTCCAGAGGTCCTGAGTTCAATTCCCAGCAATCACAACCATCCACAGTGTGATCAGATGCCCTCTTCTGGCTGCAGGTGTGCATGCAGCTAGAGCAACTCATATACATAAAATAAATAAATAAATAAATTATTTTTTAGAAAAAGAATTCTACCTTCTCAGTGAAGGCAGACAAAGCCTTTTTCAAATGTGTGCATCTAAAAGAAACATATGTCTCCTGTCCTTGCTCATAGAAAGTAGGAATGACTGTGCTCCCATAGATGCATCCACGAGCCAGAAAAGCAGGGAAAAGCTAGTTTAAACTCACCAAGTCCCAGCGTCTCACTGTGTGGCCAGCAGTTCAGGACCAAGCAGAATATCTCAGGCTCCAAGGTTGATTGATGCTATGAAGAGCTGTTGGGAGGCCAGGTGTGATGTGCACACCTGCAGCCCGGTGGAACAGGAGGGGCAGGAGTTCAGTGTCTTCCTTAGTTACATACTGAGCTTGAGGCCAGCCTGGGCCATGCCTCTCAAGAACTAACCAACCAACCAAACTAACAAACAAAAAACCGAAGCCATTGATGTAGGACATTTTAGGCAGAGATTTAAAGAAATCTAAATGAAAGGAAGTGTGTGGTGGAACAGGGGTTATAAAAGCAACACATGACTTGATTCCACAGTAATGACTTTTTATAGTCACTTGAGAACACTGAAGGATAGAGCAGGTATGAGACTGATTTGCATTTTTGACAAAGTAAACTTTACTGGGTCTGGATAGATGCCTCAATGCAATGGCTGAGACTGCTGGCCTTCTGAACAACAGGAGTTTGGTCCCCAGCACCCTGGTCAGGCAGCTCACAACCTCCTGGAACTCTGGGGGTATTATGCCTCTTCTGGCCTCTGTGAGCATCTACAAACATGTGTGCGCACCCACGCAGACACATAGACAGACAGACACATGCACAGACAGATACACACACAAATAAATAAAATAATACAAAATAAATCTAAAAAGGAGAATGTACTTAGGATTATTTTAAAATACTTTTATTGAAGCATTAAGTGAGCTCTCAAAATATAGTTTCCTTAAAGTGGGCACATTCAAAACATTCAGTTAGATAATTTTTGATAAATGTACGTAACCATGTCAGAGGTTCAGGCTCTCTCCTGTCCCTTCCTAGTCAGCCAGCCAACCCCTTTGCAGGCAGGAAAGCCCTGGGCTGCTCGGCATTGCTGAACATGAGCTCAGTCCTCCTGGAGTTCCCTGCGAATGCAACAGGCTGCACAGGCTTCGGGCCTGGCTCCTCTAACACAGCAGGGTCACCATCAGTAGGCTTTGTTTGGTTTGAGACAGGGTTTCTCTGTGCAGCCCTGGCTGTCCTGGTCTCACTCTGTAGACCAGGGTGGCCTTGAACTCACAGAGGTTCGCCTGCCTCTGCCTCCCAAGCGCTGGGATTAAAGGGATGAGCCCCTATCCTATGCCCAACTGGCATTTCTTTCTTTCTTTCTTTCTTTCTTTCTTTCTTTCTTTCTTTCTTT
>CAJQZJ010032773.1:30080-80137 GCA_907164525.1 Lophiomys imhausi
CTTTCTTTCTTTCTTTCTTTCTTTCTTTCTTTCTTTCTTTCTTTCTTCTTCCTTCCTTCCTTCCTTCCTTCCTTCCTTCCTTTCTCTCTCTCTCTCTTTCTTTCTTTCTTCTCAGTGGTATTCTGTTGTATAGATGTGCCGCCATTAAATAATATACTGCCCTAGATTTAAGTTTTGAAGGAACCCTGTAAGAGCAGAGTGAAAGCAGGAAGATGTCTCAGGTAGAGCAGGTATGAGACAATAGTGTCTCGTTCTCTCAGCCCTGGTTGTGTTCCTAAATTGTAGGGCCTCCATACCTGCTGTTGTCCATTTAGGTTCATTTTCTAACTTCCTTCAGGTCTCTATTCAGTTACTATTTTCTCAGGACCATCCACGACAGCACTCACCCTGGGCAGTCTTCATTCCTCCCTGCCTATGTTTCTTCATTCTCCTCTAGGCTCTGGTGTCTGTCGCCCTCACCAGACTGTGAGCCTCTCAGGAAGGCAGGCATTTTTACAAAGCCTAATGGAGTGCCTAAGGATAGGCTTCCTAGAATAGAGTTTGTTCAATGCTCAGAGCAAAGAGGAAAAATGTTGAAGGATCAGGCTGTAGATGTTAATTTCCTGACACTCCCCTCAGGTGCTGTTCCCACATAGGGAGCTGCTGGGGTGTCTGAGAGCAGACTCAGGCTCTACCACTGTTCTGGATCATAGTGAGGCTGAGTCCCTGCTGAGAAGTGTGTGGAGACCTCTCTCTGATGGTGCAAGGGGACTGGCTGGGTCTTCCCAATACCTCTGGGTCTTTTTTCCAATTTTCAGGTCCTCCAAGTGATTACGAGGTGGGTCCAGCTCTTAGCACACTTGACTAGCTGGTGGAAACATCCTAGGACAAGAAAGGGGATAATTGGTGGGTGTTGACCTCTGACCTTCCACCTGGATACTTCTGTGTGTCTGTGTGTTTAAGGCCAGCCTGGGATACATAGAGAGTTCCAGGGCTATATAATGAGACCTTGCCTCAAAAACATTAAAAAAAGAACTCATCCTAAAATACAAACCTTACTTTTGGGTAACATACCTGCTCTAGGGTTCAGTAGTCATGAAGTTTCCATGAAATTTGATTTTACAAACTGTTAAAACATCTCTATTTATTTCTTAAACCATTGGGAGTAACTATTAGACCCAAGATGGTTTCAAATGTTTGTTTCATGCATAAATACTCTGCCTGAAGAGCTGGTAAGTTAGTTCAGCTCAGGAGGCACTTCTCACATGGTGCAGAGGGAGAACTGACTCCTGCAAGCTGTCCTGTGACCTCTAAATTTGTGTTGCCACTACACACACAACAAATAAATGTAAGAAATTAAAAATCAGTGGGACAGTCACAGTCATGCCTTTAATTCCAGTACCCAAGAGATAGAGGCAGACAGATCTCTGTGAGTTCAAGGCCAACCTGGTTTAAGAGTGAGTTCCAGGACAGAAAGGATACGTAGAGAAAACTTGTCCCCTCAAAAACCAAAATAATAATAACAACAATAATAAAATAATGAATGAATAAATAAATAAATAAATAAATAATAATCTGTCTGAACACTGGTTCTTAGGGACAATATTTAGAACTGCCTTAGGGAATTCTAAATCGGAAGAACTGTATGTTTTGGCTAGAAGAGGCAACCTTTAGCACAGGGTCCTGCTCTGGCATAGGACAGCAGGCGAGGCAGAATGTGGTGTAGCACAGAGGTGTGGCAGGTCCTGTCACTGACACTCTTGCTCATGACTTCACTGCGGGATACATCTGATGCCCACTGTAAGTGCCGGACCGACACTCACACCCAGCCACACTCAAAGTCAAGCATTAAGATGATTTGGGGCAAGGATTAGAGCCCAGACACACTCCAGAACCCTCACTTTTGTAAACGTCTGTATTGCTTCTATGTTTAAAGTACCTACTAAGCTCCATGGTTCAAGCTCTGCTAAACCCTCAAATCATGGCAGGTGCCATTCATGGTACAGAAGAAAATTACGGCTTGCTGGGTGCCATAGCACGTGCCTGAAATCCTGTTACTCAGGAGGCAGATGCAAGAGGAGGATCACCTTGAATAGGCTAGTCTGAGATGCCTTCCTTGTGAGAGCCTGTCAAAAAATAAATCAAAAAGAAAAGGGAGAAGAAAACCAAGGCTTAGAAAGGTAAGTATATGAGGTGGCTCTGTTGGTAAAGATGCCTGCCACCAAACGTGACAACCTGACTTTGATCTCTGTGACCCACACAGAGGAAGGAGAGAAATGATTCCCCCAAGTTGTCTGTCCTCTGACTTCCATATATATGCTGTGGCATATACCTGTCCCATGCCCCACCAGATGTAAGTAAATAAATGTAATGTTTAAGAAGGAGTTCAGAATATGACTCTTTTGTGTCCTGACTTGGACACTCATTCAGTACATTATTTACTGAGGACATACTGTGCACCAGGATTTTCTAGGACACATTTGAGTAGAATTCTAAATGAGTGGTTCTCAGTCTTCCTAATGTTGTGACCTTTTAATAACAGTCCCTCATGTTATGGAGACCCCCAGCCATAAAATTATTTCGTTGCTACTTCATAACTGTAATTTTGCTTGTAATGTAAATATATGATATGCAGAATATCTGATATGTGACCCCCAAAGGAACTGCTACCACATGTTGAGAACTGCTGTTCAAGAGTGGGAGGCAGAGATCCAGGCTAAGGGAGTCTGAGTTGATCCCCAGACTTTGGGAGAGATTCTTAATCCCCAAAACCTTGGAACTGGGGACAGTCTTGGAAAGCAGGTGATGAAGAAATGTGCCAGGAGTGTGTCTAAAAAGAGGGTGGAGCAGGCGTGGTGGTGCACGCCTTTAGTCCCAGCACTCCGGAGGCAGAGGTAGGTGGGTCTCTGTGAGTTTGGCTTCTGTAGCGAATTCTGGGCTGGTGGATGGGAACTGAGAAGTAAACTTAGATCAGAGGCCTGGCTGTGGGATTGTGATGGTCACGGATGGTTCCGTGCAAGGTCACACGGAGGGGGACGTGAGAACACCTTACTCTGGAGAAGAGACAGGCTGTACTAGAGGCTGATGTGGAGTCAAATCAGGTCTTTGCAGACACAGATAACGACCAGGCCATGTTTGTTTCCTGGTGGGAAAGGTCCCCACAGGAGAGAGAGCAAAAAACAGGGAGGGCAGCTTAAAGGGGTCAAGTTAAGAGGCCTTGAACTGGGTCTGTAGCACAGGCTGGCTTTGAATTACTGCGATTCTCCTGCCTCAGCCTGCCATGGTCCTGGGATTACAGGCACGAGCTACCCTGAGCAGTTTATAATACATTACTTCAGGAACATTGGTTACGTTGACATCCAGGCTAGAGATATGGGCCACTGTGTGCGTGTGTGTATATGTATGTGTGCACGTGTGTGCTTGTGTGTGTGTGTGTGTGTGTGTGTGTGTGTGCTTGTGTGTGTGCTCACACATGGGTTCAAGTGTGCAGATCTTTGGGTTTAACCAGGCCTGCGGGTTTTCCTGGTGAGAACGGTGGGCGAGGGAAAGCAGCTTATGCCAGCCTGTTCTCACGCAGCCCCTCCCGGCAGCATTATCCCCACCTCTCTACCTCTCATCTTCCTCTGAGTAGCACCAGCAGGGAGCCTCAAAGCCAGACAGTCCAGGCTAACCTTTGGTTTGCCTGTGAGGGCTCACACCTGAAGCAGCCTCCCTGGCTCTCCTTTTCTCTTTCTGTGCATCACTTTGAGATTCTGAGAGGAAGGAGAGGTTGCTGCCGCCTCGAAAGCTCTGGGGGCGATCCAACACGTGAGCCAGTGGCATAGGACCGACTGCACCTACCTGGTGCCGCTTCTCCTTCTCTCCAGGCTTTGCGGATTACCCAGACCACGGGGTGAGATCCTGAGCATGCCCACACAGCTTCCCTGCTTCTCTCTGAGCACTCGGGCCACGGCCTCCTCAGCAGCCTCCTTTTTAGCTTTGTTTCCCATTGAAAGCATAGACATGTCCCTTTCCTCTTTTCCTTCCATTGGGGCACTTTCCTAATCCACATGAGGTTGTGAGGAAGGACGCAGGAAGGCTGGGTCTTCTCAAGGGACCTGCAGAGGGCTGTACTCCCATAGCGCAGTTCCGATCTCTTTCTAGAGTGCACAGCGGTCACCCAGCAGATAAAGGAAACAGGGCAGCCTTCGAAGTTCCCATGGAATGAGAGAGCACAGGTAGAGAAGAATTGCCAAGTCAAATGGTGACAGCAAGCTTCATTCTACCCGGAGGGTAGGGCAGGGATAGCGTTAGGCAGGATGAAGTTCTTGGCAACTCCTGCAGCCGACCTGTTTCCCAGGTGTGAGAGCCGGTGACAGCCCTATCCCTGGATTTCTGATCACCATGTCCAGCACATCTCCTTAAAATTTTTTAATGGTAATATATATATATTAACCATCAACACCATTCTTAACCTCAGGGAAGCCAGAATAGTGTCTGGCAAACATCTTAGGACCAGTAGTTTGGTTTTGTCTTTGAAGAAACAGGTTTGCCTTATTTACCACGTGGGATCCAGGCAGGCCCTGGGAACTTGAGTGGCAGAAGGCTGGAGAAGACAGGAGCCAGGAGCTGAGGAAGGAGTTGTTGTGGGCCCTTCAATATAAGCATCCTGTGTTGTCCACAATTCACGGCCGAGTCGTTCAGACAGCCTCTCTCAGTCATCATAGCAGGCTCAATATTCACATAGTGAGAACTTCCTCCTTAAAGAGGCATCATGATGTAACTGTTTGCTGTGTTCTTAATTTTCAGGTTTCTCCCAGAAGCCCCAAGCTGTAGGACTGAGCCACCCAGAAAGGGTTGTGGGTCCTCCACTTCAATCAGGGTGCTGAACAGAACCTGTATGTTCTGGCAGAGCATCTGCAGGTAGGGTGGATGTAAGGGGCCCGACCCACATCGCACATCTGTCTCTTCAGGTGCCCTGTTACAGGAGCCCCTGCTACTCCTCCCCAGGAGAACCTAAAGCTCCCTTGGAGAAGATAAGACCAAGAGCAAGGATCATGTGATGGCCGCTCTGTATCTGCACCACCGACTGGGCCCCATTACTATGTTCACTCCAGGAAAAAGGCAGCAGAGCCCAAGAGTGCCCCCAACCTCAGTGATGTGCGTGGCTGAGGGATGATGTAGGGACAACAGTGGCATGTTCCTAGAGTTCCAGCTCCTTGCTGAGGGCTGTTGTGCACAGGACTAAGTGGCATGATCTGCCTCTCTCCTTCCTTCCTTCCTGTTGGCCAAGTGCTGGGTGCTAGATAAAGCAGACTGAAGGCTGTGGTCGTGTCCACTGGGCAGCTGACCACCATCCCTGCACAGCCTAGGCAATGCTGACTGACTTCTGGACCATTCCGTCTCTGTCTCATCCATTCATGTTGGAGGAAGTTGAGCTCTTCCGCCCTTAGGAGGAACAGGGACAGGAGGTGCCTACACCTGGAACCTCTTGGGGACTGGCTTGGCCAGTTTCCTTCAGCCTCTGGCTCTGCCCTTTCCTCACCTTAGAAGCATCCATGCTAGCAGAGGGCTTTCTTGAATAATGGCATTTCCACACCCATTTCTGGAGCCTCAGTGACTCTGAGGAATATCAGCTGCTGCTGAGTTCTTAGTAGGGTAAGGGGGACTTCCCATCTCTGCTTCCACCCCTAAGATGACAGCTACTTCAGTTTTGTTTACAATTTCTTTGGGAACGGATTCTGCTGTAGAAGAAAAAAGTTTGGAAACCAGTAGTCTAAAGGGTGGAGCACTGGACTTGGGGGTCTCCTGTCATGCTCTTTCTTTAGACCCAGATGCTGAGACGTCAGTTTCCACATTCTGAAAACACAGAGGCCTCCTCCTTGCCCTGTCCCTTCTCAAGGTCAAGGCAGAAGGTGAAAGGTTGCTTTGGAGAACTCGGAAAAGAAGAGGTAGACAGCCAGCTCCCAGGAGTGGAAACGTGCTTCCTAAAGTTCTGGGCTCGGGCTACCTGCGAGGCTGGCTGCTTTGTGCCCAGTGGTCAGGGAGTGCCACCCACAGGGCACCATGGGTCACTGCATGAAGGGAGCCCTGCTGCCATGTCTGGGGAGGAACAGCCTTGACCTTCTGGTTCTGGGTATTGGAAGGCAGCCCAGAGCAGAGCCTCCTGATCCAAAGAGCAGCTGCCAGGAGAGCCAGAGTGCCCAGCCCAGTTGTGTACTGGCTTCCTCAGTAGACTCCGAGAAAGCCACCCCAGGGGATGACTTTCCTTCTTTTGTGGGTGAAAGTGAAAGGACGTTCCTTGTATTTCATAGCATGAAAATGGCATCCTGGGGGAGGGACTCCTCATGCCCTAATCAGAACTGGTCTCACTCTTACTAACAGCCCCAGACTTTGGAGGCCCTGCTGGGAGAGCAGAGCTGAGTTCTAGAGAAAGCTCTTGGAGGAAGGTGAATTTTTATCTGGTTCCCGTTGTCTTTCAGCATGTAAGTGCTCACTTACCATGGCAAAACATCATTTTATCCCCTGCAGAATTTCTCATTAGAGAACATAACCCAGCCTCCTGTAGCTGTTTGGACAGCCACAACAGGGCTGCCTCTTTTCATACAAGCTCCTACCTTGCCCCCACCCTCTGCTTCCCACAGCTCCAGCTTTCAGTATCTCCCTTCTGGAGCTGGGAGTTAGCAGAAGCTAGCAGAGACTTGTTGGGGAACTGGTCTGCTGCCAGAGCCGGCTCCCTGTGGCCTCCACCTTCTGCTTCTCTCCTCTGCCACCACCTGACCTAAGTTTTGTGGGGTTTTGTTTTGCAGACATTTTGAATTCACACCAGGTGTCCATTAAATTCCCAGGGGAAATCACTGGTGCTTCTGAGAGCTAACTGTCCCAAGACTTCTCAGCCTTGGCCAGGATTCTGTGGGTCTTCCTGGAATCTCCTTAGATGAAAGAAACAGAACATAGCCGAGGAGTGGGGGGACAGGCTGGGGGCACCCTGCCATTTCACTGACTTTTTCTTCTAGCTATACACCCTGAAGTTTGAAGTTTGACAGGGCACACTGGGCACATCTAGCTCATTCTGTCTGCCTGCGCTGCCCTGAGTGTCATTCACTCTTGGGGCCTCAGCATTGAGGCCATTTTGCTTCCATTTTGCCTTTACTTCAGTGCATCTTTCCAAAGGGTAGTCTCATTTGTCAGGTGTCTTTAGTCTCCTAAACTGGCATAAACATTTGAACCAAAAATAGTAAGCATCCCTTAGATTAGAAGCCTGAGGCAGCTGAGCATATTTTCCTGCGTTTGTATGCCAGGGCAAGCTCATGGAGGTTGGAAGAGCCCTGGCCTGGGTTTCTTGGTGTTGGATGTAGAATCAGGTCAGAGTGGGGCACCACCCTAGCAAATAAAGGTGGTCATGTCTCACGCATTTAGGGCAACCGATACTTTCTCCTGGCCACTGCTTGCTGGCCATCTTGCCCTCTAAACTGTGGCATGAGGACTGAGAAGTGGCTGTGAGCCTCCCACACTCACTCAGCTCCTAGGCTGTGGGCTCTAAGCCAAGTAATCCTACCTGGGTCATAGACACACATTCCTTGCTTTCCCTACTGCAAAAAAGAAATCTGCCTCTTGTGATATGGCCTCATTTTTTAATTCAGTGTAACTTTATGAGAAGCCTACCTTAAAATTTTGCCATAAAAGGTTTGAGAGGAAAAATGGAGGATTATCAAGAGTTGGTGTTACAGTTCACAGAAGATGGTGTTTTCCTTCATGTCAAGTGGACATGAACCCACTATTTCTTTAAATAAGTTTATTAGAGCCAAACTATTTAAATAATTTTATTTGATTCATCCTTTGGTAGATGAGAAAAATACATTACAAAATACATTATACAGAGGACAGCTCACAGTACACATTACTAAAAACACAATCTACATTCCAGCCAGGGCTGGTGTTAAGTTCAGAAGGGAGCCACACAGGCTATGAGACAGATTTCAGTTCTATGGAATGACTTTTCCCCTTGTGTCCTCTGTGTCTCAACCTCACCATGTATTAGCACCCCTAATCTGGTGGGTGTAGGCAGAATTAGAGCAGCATCAAGGATTGGTGAACTCTCCATCCACCTAAAAAGCAGCAAGACATTCAAATCCCTAAAAGAAATGGGGAGTGGGAGGATGGCCAAATTAAAATGCCCTTCTTAAAAGCATTACAAGACATCCCAGGCAACTGTCCCAGAGCTGGGTTTCTAAATCCTGAAACTTTGCTTAGCTGTCGCCTGCCTCTGTCACTTCAGTCTTCCTCCAGTCTGCAAGCAGGTGGTCCCACAGCAAGCTCAGACAGGGAAAGGCAGGCTTTGTGTGCTAGGTGCAGTTTCATAACAGCAGGTCTAACACTAGTAGCTCTGGCTCTGCAGACTTCCCCTGCAGTGCAGTTCCTGGGGCTGAGCTGAGAACCCACTACATAACACAACCACACTGAGCTACTGTTTCCAGTAGGCCCATAACTTGGGAATGGCTATAAAGAATCCAAAGTTCAAGTCTTTCCTTAGATAACCTAATGAAGCAGATGAGAGGTGAGCAGAAGACAGGAAGGCAGGGAACCAATGAATTACAGCCACTCAGCAGTGTTGCTGGGATTAGAGAAAACCTCATGCATCCAGGAGCCAGGGCCCCACCCCACGCAAATTAAAAGTTTATGAAGCAGCTACTTGAGTCTCATCTTCTTCTTGGAAATTTCAAAATGGAGATTAGTACCGAGTAGTACTAACAATCAGGATGGCTGTGGGCCTCTGCACTGTAGCTCAGCAGGCCGAACTGTTCCAAGGAGCAGGTGCTGGCCGCTCCAGAGGCCTTCAGGGTGATCTAGGGTCAGGTCAGGCAAGTGCTTCAGCTTGGCTTTTCTCCTGTGCTAGCAGCAAAGCGCAGCCTCCCTGCAGCTTCTCCAAAGCATGGTGGGCCTGGCACCCCTCCCCCACCACCCAGCAGTCAGGGGATGTGGGAATAAAAATAAAGATGAGTCAAGACCAGCATCTTCAAATTAACAAACTGTAATTGTTTTCCCAAAGATACATTTTTTTTTCATACACATCCATCATACACTGTAACCAAAAAAAGCAGTGTACATGAAATAAGAGAAAATAAATTAAAAACCCATAGCATAGGTAAGGAGGCTCTAGTCTGGAGCACAGCTGAATTTCCAGCAATATAAGGAGGCTTGAGAGTTTCTTTATAAGAATGCCTGCTAGCAAGGGTTCCAGCAAGGTGGTTGGTCTGTAGTCAGTCTTGAGTACTTGAGACAGTTCAGTGTGTGTTGTTTGTTGCTTTTCCTTAGCGTTTAGAATAGCCATCATTGTCCTGCAATAGGCAGAGCTATCACGTCCAGGAAAAATGAGGGAGGGAACCAGAGGCAGCGTGAGATCCAAATACAGCATTCAAAGGTAATTGGTCCAGTGGTGCCTGGGGAGGAGGGGGGGATGATACTCCACGGTTAGCCGTCTTCCTTTGGGGGTGTGTACCAGCCTGCACAGTAACAAAAATAAACAAAACAAACCAGCATAATGAGGGGCAGGCCCAGGCCAACTCTGCCCACACCAACCCCTGAGGACAGGCCATTGTTCCAGGAAAGCAGATTCAAGGAAGGATGTGCAGTCCAGAGTGCGGACACAGGCGTAGGGCAGCTGAGGCTGCTTACTTGGAGGTTATTATAAAGGAAGGGAGAATGGTGAGCCCACCCAGAGGTGACAGGAATTGGATGAGCATTGCGAAGAGTGATAGAAGACACAGTACCCAGTCTACCTTCAACCCCACCACTGGTTACTTCTTGGAAAGAAGGGTGACATCAGTCACCTCCAGACTCCTGGAGAACTAGGCAGATGCTGGATCAGAAACCACAAAGGTTCCTGTACTTGGCTGGACGGGGCTGGGCTTCAGCCTTACCGTTCTTTTCATGGATCTGCACCAAGGACTTGTAGGACTGCTGTGCTCTTGTCAGACTGTACTGAGACTAGGGAGAGAAAGCCGCCAGATCAGGTCATGGCCAGCTACAGCCTACTGTCCCTCACTTGCAGGCTGTCATCCAGGGACCCAAAAGTCCCAGCTTCCAGCACCAAGCACCTCTGGCTGGGAAGGCCTTGAGGACACACCACACAAGACTTCCCTTTCCAGACCTATGTCACCTCAACATCTGAGGATGCCCCTGAAGCCAATGGCCTCCTTCCACTGAAGGGACCTTATCCTCTCTGTCCCTACAAAGCAGCTTTAGCTGGCTGGTGACCCAAAACTGAATGTGGCCCCCAAAGCCCCAGGGCCCTTACTTTGTTGGCTCCAAACTGCACCCGTGCCTTCCCCTTCACCAGTGTGGCGCTGATCTGCATGATCACGGACTCTATAGAGTAGGCACTGCTCCAGCCCTGGGGCACGGCAGGGATAAAGCAGGAAGTGAGGACACAGCTTCCTGAGATACTTCAGCACCTTCCCAGGCAAGAGGCTGCCTTTACAGAAGGGTCCCTTCACCCCCAGGACAGTCACCACCAGTCCGTCTAGGGTACAGGGTATGTCTACTGCAATGAAAAGGCCATATTACACCTATGGCTTGTTCCCTCCACCCCCAATTAACCAATGGGGTTAAAGCTCAGCCAGCCCCACCCAGGCTAATGGCTAAGAGTGAAACAACCTCACCTGCTTGGTGAGAAGTTCCATGCAGATGGCACCTCCACCCAGAACATACCTACAGAAGAAGGTTAGTCAGCTGTGCCTGCAGGGCCAGAGGTCCAGGCCCTTCCTCACCTGCTGTATCAGAAATGGCCTATTCCCTTTGTCCAGTCACTCACCCTCCAGAGAGGACTGGAGACACAACCCTGACGAACGGTGGGTCAAAGGGGAAGTTATCCTAAGAGAGAGGCAGAGAACAGTTAGGGAAGGGAGGCCTGCACCCCACAAGACTCAAGCCAAGCAGGGAAGGCTCAGTCAGGAAGGGAACACTGAGAATGTGTGTCTTACTTTAAAGGAGAAGTTAAGTAGGATGAAGTCTGCTCCTTCCTTCTCCTTTAGGATCTGAAGATCATTGTGCAAAGCACTGTCCTGGTCAACTCTACAAAAAAGTCATGAATTTAGGCTCAGACTGCTGGGTCCTAACCGAGCAGCCTCCGAATGGCCCCATCGCCCACACCTACTTCTGGGACCCTGCAACCAACACTGAATGGGACAGGACTGCCTCTAAGGTTCCATCAGTCAACTCATTTGGCTCCCTCAACCTTTCTCATCCCAGAGTTGCAACTCACTTGAGGAGTTTGACATTCCAGTCATAGAGACTGTCATTCACGAGTTCGACTGCATAGTTTCCTGGAAGAAGAGGAGGCATCAGCATCAGTGAGATTTGTCTGGACCAAGGGGTGGATTCCTCCCTCTCCTTAAGAAAAAGGCTCAAGCCAGGTGGTGGTAGTACACGCCTTTAGTTCCAGCACTTGAGGCAGAGGCAGGCAGATTTCTATGAGTTCAAGGCCAGCCTGATCTACAGAGTGAGTTCAGACAGCCAGGGCTACACAGAGAAACCCTGTCTTGAAAAACGAACAAACCAACCAAACAAACAAATGGCTCAAAGAGTCCAGGTTTGTCTCTGGATATGCACCAACCCATGCCTTGAGGAGTTCTAATCACGGGCTGAAAAGTATATAAGCATTTGTGTGATCTAGAAATTCTCAGGTCTCCTGGCCAGCATCATACTATATCCATTAAAAAATAATTACATTACTCTGTTTATTGCATGAGTGTATGCATGTGCCACCCATGCAAGCAGAGGATCTGTCATGTGGGTATTGGAGACCAAACTCAGGTCCTGAAACTTGGTGGCATGTGCTTTTACCCACTGAGCCATTTCTGGCCCACACCACATCCTTTGAGGAACTCGTGCAAACTCACCGCCTTTGAAACTCTGTGATCGGTATATATCCCTGAGCTCCTTCATCAGTCGGTCAGTGGCCTGCACCGAGCCAGACACTGCACCCTGGAAAGGAGGGAAAACACAATCATTCCTTGGTCTGGCAGGTGGATCTTAAGGGAGTCTGGACTAGGGGAAGGACCAAGCAGATCCAACAAAGGAGATGGCTCTCCAAACTGATGGGCAGTGGCCTGCCACTCCCAGCCAGTACCCACCAACCCTTGCCTTGCCTCTCTACAAGGCACGTACATTTAAGTAATCTTGCCTCTGGTTCTTTTTAATTTTCTCTAGGATGGCCAGGTTTTCTTTTCCAATGCCATCATCTTCAGATTTCTTGCCCTCCACTGGCTCTTCCTCTTTCATTTCATAGTGATCTAGGTCTTCTGTATCCTGAGGTAGGTGTGAGAGTGCAAAGGAACAACACCACAAGGTGGATAGACTATTCTTTTCTCAATCCCACCTGTCCCAGAGCCCCAAGCCCCCATGGCATTATATCTTAGCAACACATTTCCCAGTTCTAGAAGACGGCTCAGCCCCACTCCCTCCATATTCTAAAGGCCAAGGCATGTTTGGTTTTAGTTTTTTGAGACAGAGTCTCATATAACCCAGACTGTCCCTAAACTCATTATGCAGTGAGGATAACCCCTGATCCTGTTTCCACCTGTCACATGTTAGAGAGACAGATATGCATCTGGCTTTTATTTTGAGACAAGGTCTTGCTATGCAGCCTTTGCTGTCCTGGAACTCACTATGTAGACCAGGCTAGCTTCAAATTGCAGGGATCATCCACTTCAGCCTTCTGAGTGCTGGATTACAAGTCTGTCAAAACATCTGGCCTCCCACAGCAATTTTCTTCTCTAATTCTCAAACTGCAGCAGCAGAGCTACAAAGAGGACTGAGAAAGAGACTGTCTTCTTGTCCCTAGGAAAACCCTGCTCCACTGTCCCTAAAATTCCTTTAGTAGCAGAAAACTTCCCAATTCCTAGGTGAATGACTTTGGTCTGCAGTGGTGACTAAAGTTTGTTTTACTAGGCCAGCCTCTTACCCCTGGAGCTAAAGAAGAAAACTCGGTGCTGCTAGGTGGTCTGGAGGGTAAAGGCGCTTGATGCCAAGCCTGACAACTTGCATGCAATCCCAGGAACCCACACGATGGACTCCTCCAAGTTGTCCTGACTTACAACACACTTAAAAAACGTGAAAAGAGGAAACAAGGCCATAAATCTCTTCTTTTCTCCCTAGAAGAGTAGGTCCCCAAAAGTACTCATTACCAAGATGGAAATGAGGCAGCCCAAAGCAGGAGACAGTAGAACTCGACAACATAATTAGCTCCTTATTCACTCTGCTCCAAGGGAGCAAGCAGCTTACTATGCAGAGGCCACATGGAGGCAGCTTCAGCCCCAGTCAGGTGCTGTGGGTGTGGGACAGATGGTTGAACCCTGACAGGAAGGACTAAAGTTTCATGGATCATCACCCTATTGTGGGTCAAAGTTATAGAATCTTTGTACAGGACTTGAGTTTGGTCTCCAACACCCACAGGACAGATCCTCTACTTGCATGGGTGGCACCATGTATATATACACACAAAGTTACAGGGTCCAATGCTAGGAAACAACATGATCAGAAACACCTTACAAGATATCCTGCCAAGTTCTGTACTAGGGACAACACACATCAGCTTACTTTATTCCTTTATAACATTTATCTTCACTTATAGAACAGCTGTCCAGTCATAGATTTCACAGAAATAAGATACATTCTAACAGTCTATGAAGCTCAATTTAAACTGTTATTTACATACTACCTAGAGCTAGACAAGGTGGCACAAGTCTGTAGTCCTAGCACTTGGGAGGTAGAGGCAAGAGGATCAATTCAAGCCATCCTTGGTTACACAGTGAGTGTGAGGCCAGCCTGGCTTACACAGATCCTATCTCAAAAGACAAATAAATAGGAGCACTGGCTGCTCTTCCAGAAAACTGGTTCCCAGCACCCACATGGTGGCTATAACCACCTGTAATTCCAGTCCCAGGGGATCTGATTTGATGCCTTTTTCTGGTCTCCACGGGCCCTGTATACATGCAGTGCATAGACTTTTTGCAGGCAAAACATCCATACAGATAAAAATGAGAAATATACAGCATCTGTATTTTTAAAGATTCTATCATGTGCATTATACACTTACTATTTACTACCTGAAACAACCATGTAATGGCAATCCTAATTTATAGATGAGAAAACTGTAGCTTAATGAAAGTAAGTAAAACTCCTCAACTAAGACAATTAGGATGCAAACTAGGGTCTGTTAAGATTCCTGAAGCCATCTAAGATTAAGTCTGTCCAGTATTTGTTTTAACACATTTGCACCCAAAATGCTTTCAAAGAATGGATACAGACAGTGATCTCTTTACTCCAAGCCAGTCTTTATTCTATTGATATGTTTTTTTTCCCCACTTTGAAGCTGGAACTGTTTATACTGAATGACAAACTGATGACATATTGATGACAAACACTTCCCACCAATGCCACCTGAAGAGTAAGCCTACCTCAGGCATCTCCTCATCTTCATCTTCTGAAGACACTTCTTCCTGCGTGCACTGCAGTGTAGAAGGAGGCAAAGATGAAGATCAGAGCCCATTGGATTGCTAAATGCAGCATCTGACCTACCACTGGCTCTGAAGGTCTGGAAGCTGGCACTGCCCACAAAGACACCAGATCTGAGTGGAGCCCAAGGGATGGTGTCTGCTACCAGCATTATTCTCTTCCTACTACATGCCAAAGAAAAAGAGAAGACATAGCTGCTCTTGTCATCTAGTCTGCAGAGCCCAGCTTAACTTGCCTCAGAGCTCCCCTTTCATTTGATTTCTCTGGAGTGCCAGTGAATTTCTGGTTCTAAACAAAGGGCCTGGGTTTCCAATAGTGATTACTAAGATGATGGTAAGAACTGCATCCTCGTCTCAACCTGAGAGATGCTGCCCCTGAGAATGAGTTGACAAAAGCAGGGAGTAGTGGCCCATTTAGCTAGATTCCCATCTGGAGAGGAAAGAGGGTGAGACTCACATGTGTGTTTAGGAGCAGTGGGGGTGGGAAGGAGCTCCTGCGGTTCCACCTTGATTATCAAGTATTTATCAAGCAGTCTTTGGGATGACTGCACAACAGGACCCAAAGTCCACCCCCAACTGCTTACCTGCTCTGCTGGCAAGGGCTGATCCAGCATTTCCACATCGGGATGCTGAGGGAGGTTATAGAGTTTACACAGGTCAGAGATGATCCTCTTCAGATGCTGCAAGAGCTGGAGTAGGGACCATAGAGACATATAATATGCCTTCCCTATTGCAATCTGGGTAGCTGCAATGATGAGCTTTTAGCTTGCATCTCAAAATGGTGGCTGGGTCTCTAAACTAGATGGACCTTGTAAGTATAGGAATGACTTTCCCTAGTGGACCTACCCTGGACCCGCTACAGGAATCTGCCTCCTCTGGCTTCAGTAAGCAACTCTCCTAAGAGGTCTGCCCCAAGATGTTCCACCTGGGGCACCACCCACTTTTCAGATCTAGCTGCTTCTCAGAGGGTACTTCTGTGGCTAAAGCCTCACCAGGAACACATAAACTCCTCCCCCGTACCCCCCTCACCAAAGTATTCCCTTTCTTTATGTCCACCAGCCTCTCCAAGACAGCAGCCAAGTTAGGGTCATCAGACTCCACCGACCAGATGGGGGGCACAGCAGGGTATGATTCCTGAGGGGAAAAGCAGGGAGAACGGTCACAAGGAGAAACTGAGAGGAAGCAGCTTTTGCTTAGCCTTCCTTCTTTCCTGAAGACTTCTGGTTCCTTTCCTTCCCACCACCATGCCCTATACTCACAAACAACAGCTCAGCTTCTCTAGAGAAAGAGCCTGGGAGGACCATGCCTAAGAACCAACCTGCAAACTTTCTATCGTCCAGAGTACAAACCAGGGAAGGCTAAAGTCAGTGAAGGCGGCTCTGGCTCTACTGCCCTGACTGTCACACTGAATTCTCCCCACACCCAGGCCAGAGTCCTTCAGTGTTTCCAAACTCCAGAACCAGGGGAGGGAAGAACACCTCATAAGTCACACTGATGAGAAAAATGCAGGCTTGTAGCCACCAGAGGAGGAGGAGGAGGAACTAAAATAAAACTTTGTCTCCAAAGCTAATAGTAAAAGGGCATTTGCAAGATCCACCCCCCCATCCCCAAACAGAGCCCTCTAAGACCCACTCTCCCTACCACTCCCTCATCCTCAGTTCAGTTCAGGCATGGGCTGGGGGAAGCCTATGCTACTGACATTCCCAGCATTCCTGAGCCACCATGCCAAGGGAACCTGTACAGACTCCCCCGCTCTGTCCAAGGCAAGGGGGCCAGTGTAGGCCAAGTTTCTTTTAGAGGGGCCATGGGCACAGTAGCTGAGAACCCCCAAAGACAAAGATAGTAGATGGCCTCTGGAACTGAAAGGAAGCAGCTGGAGGAAGCAAACCTACCCGTAAGTGAATCCACTTAGCAAAATCCAATCTTTGATGTTTCAACACATGCCAAGGAAGCCTTACCCACTTCTACTGGGGATCTTAGCGATGCCATAGTTCTAACCAGTGCTGCAGGAAAAACAGTACCAAAGATGCTAAAATCTTTACTTCACTGAGCCACTCCTGGTAGTCATAGCTTGGTGAGGTAAGCCTCAGCTTGGAGAGGTAGTCCCCATCAAAGCTCAAATGTCTCATTACTTCTCCACTCCCAAAGTTACCTCACCAAACCATAACCTAGTTAGGTGGCAGAAAGGGATAGAAAACACCATGAAAAATGAGTTGAAGCCTCCAAGAACCACAGAATTCACAAGTCTGTCTTTCCCCAGGCTATTCCCATTTCCAGTGTGGATAAAGGTACTGCCCAAAGCTCCAGGAGGGACAAGACCATTACGGTGGGTGTTACCATCCAATGTGAGCACTATATCGCGCAGTACCAACTGTTACAAAATTACACCCACAACTTCCTCAAGGGACACTAGGGGATAAACTAAGGCAGGACACATGTAAGGTGTTTCCTAATCTTGTATAGTTCGGATGAAATGATGCCCACTGGGGAGCAATGGCACTGTTACTGCTCAAAACATATACACACTGTTATCACCACCAGAAAAACAAAACAAAACAAAAAAAAAAAACACCGTCTAGGATAAGTAGAAATAACTCCGGGAACGGGGAGGGGAGTGGCAAATTTGCTACCAGCTGAGGCAAAAAGAGGAGTTAAAGGTTAGTCACACCAGAGTAAGAGGAAATCCAAAGTGGAGTCAATGAACGGCAACCTATCACTTGGTGAAATTCAGGGATCAGGGCTGGTTGCACGAGGGATGGGAACCCACAGGTGGTAACATCTAAGTACTGCGGAGAAGGGTCACTACCGATATGGGCCAAGTTCCAGGCTAGGTCCTTCCAGCAGAGGCCTGGAATCTTATTGGGGTTGGGGGTGGGTAGAAGACATGGACATTTTTTTCTGGTGACATGGTAAAGTTGTGGAGTTAAGCAAAAGGGACCAAAATTATAAAACCTGAGATATGGGTGGCTTCATGGGAGGGGGTGGTCGAGGGGCCGCACGCCCCGGTGTCCCTCGATCTTAGGGGTTAACAGTGGAGACTGTGACTGCATCACAGAACCCCAAGCTGAAGAAACAAGTGTAGCCTGGAGGGAAAGGAGCGGAGCACCGAGAGCGGGGCTCCGGCCTCCGGGTCCTTCGAGAGCAGGAGGTTGTATGGTGTGATTCCGAGCACCAGACAAGGGACCCCCAGCGTGGTGCAAGCGAGAGGGTCCTCACCGTGATGTTGCAGTGGATGCGGACGGGGTCCCCCGGCACCGACCCCCGTGAGGGGAGATGGGGTCCGGGCGCAGCCCCGGCCCCGGCCCCTCCGGCTCCGGCCAGCAGGAACTCGCAGCTCAGCTCGTCCAGGCAGGCGCTGGCAATGCGGAAGCGCTCGTGGCCGCGATGGAAGATGGACTCGAGCAGCTTCAGCTCCCGCCTCAGGCAGGGCCCCGGCCCCGGGCCCCCTCCCGGGCCGCCCCCGGCCCCCGGCGCCGCCCCCTGGACCCCCAGTTGCTGCCCCGGCCCCGGCTGCTGCTGCCCCTGCGGCTGCGGCTGCTGCATCCTCCGCTCCGCTCTGCTCCGGGGCCGGCGGGCCGGGAGCCTCCGGCCTCCGCTCCGGGCTCCGCCGCCGCCGCGGTCCGCACTTCCTGATCCCCCCTTCGCCAAGATGGCGCCGCCGCCACCTCCGGGACAGGCCCCCCCCGCTCGCCGGCCCCCCCCCCCCCCACGGCCGCCGGAAGCCGCGCGCCCCTCCCCCTCCGCGGCGGCCCCGCCTCCGGCCTCACGTGACCTCTGAGCTCCGGCCCCCGGCACGTGATCCGCACGTCTTTCCCGCCCCCCAGCCCGCGCCTGTCGCCCTCCACATGTGACCCGCGGCCCTCGGCTCGCCACTCGAAGCCCTTCCGTGCGTGTACGTGTGTACGTGCGTGGCTGCGCACGACGGCCCTTTTCCGGCGCTTTCCCGTCACGTGGCCGGCGTCTCCCGTCACGTGGTCGGCGCCCACTGTTCCCAGGGGCTCCCCGCGCGGGACCTCTTGTTTCCAGCTCGCGTCCCGCGGCCCCACCCGAGCTCCGGTGTGTTCGGCGGCTGGCGGTGTCAGTCCCGCATCCCCCAGGCGAGCCGTGGGCGGCGGGCCCGGTGTGCGGCCGCGAAGGTGCCCTTCACCGCGGTGGGAGAAGCTGGCCGGGATCTCCCTGCGGTCCTCCGCGGCTGTGTGACCTTGGGTTATCTACGCTCACATCGAGCCTCAGTGTCTCCATCCGTTCAATGGCTCTGCGCAAGACGTCCATGCCTCTCTGGCCTATTCCCAAGGACTAGGTGCGTGGATACCAAAGTGTCGAGTGTGGCTGAGGGGAACTTTGGTGCTGCTTCCTCCACCGAGGCACGGGAGTGTGTCACTTGCGAGTTCAGAGCCTCACTCTAGCGGCTGGATAGGAGAAGACGGTCCTGCCTCCGTACTACTTATCCTCCCATCTTGTCGCACTGATCCTGATCGCGTCTGGAAGTTTGTGGCAGTACTTCGACGTTCCCACTAGGTGGCACTATCACAAAGGACAACGCTGGCTGAGGGTCTTGGAACCCAGAGCTGCAAAGGGCAGGTGCCAGCCAGCCTCTTGTAAGGCCTGGTGCTTTGGGGCCAGTTCAGCGTGTGAGCCACTGGCCTTTAAGCTGTCACCAACTTTACCTTTGTTGGAAGCTGACTGTACCTTGGTGCTGGGCTACTCATTCACTCAGTGCTGTTAGCCGAATTTTGTTGGCCAAGTTCAACTCTGGATGTTTAAAGAATTTCTGTATTCCTTGTCCCTCTGGGGAGGGGTGTGTGTGTGCTCGTTTTCTTGTGATGTGAGCAGCCTAAACATTGAGCTGCATACTGTCTTTGTGCCTATGTCCACCAGCTGGAAGCATAAAATGCTAGGATAAGCTAAACCTAGCAGTACAGGCTTGTAATCCCAACTGTCTAGGAGGGTCAAAAGTCCAAGGCCTACCTGGGTACATTAATGAGCTCCTGTTTTCAGTCAAATAAATAATAATTAAGAAGGGGTTGGGGGTGTGGTAGAATGCTTGCCTAGCACGTGGAAGCCCTGGATTTAACTCACCCCCATCATCACACAAAAAAGAGTTAAAAAGTCTATCACGCATTCCTGAGCCAGGAAAATTTTGCAAATATACCTAACCCAACAACATTCCAAGGAGGGCATTTTAACCCCTAGTTTACAGATGCAGGTCAGAATCTATAGCTACTGAGCAGAACTTCTGGGTCTATCTCCATGCCCTCTCCTATCTGCTTGCCTGCTTGCTTTGTTATTGTCAGGGTCTAGCTATGTAGCCCAGGCTCGCCTGAATCTCATCCTTCTGCCTCAGCTTCCCAGTGCTGAGCCCTAGGCAGGCATCCACCACCTTGCTCAGCTCCCCTGTTCTGCCTCCCACTTTTCACAGGTCACATAACATAACCCTTATCCAGGGAACTGACACTTGAGACTGTCTTCTTTCAGCCTTTAAGTACTGGAGTTACACATGCTTGCACCAGGCCTGACTTGAGTTTTATGTGTATGCATATTTTGCATGTACATAGGCACATATACCACGTGCGTGCCTGGTGGCCACAGAGCCAGAAGAGGGCATCAGGTCCCCTGGAACTGGAGTTAAAGATGATTGTGAGCTGCTGTGTGGGGACTTGGAACCGAAACCTGATCCTCTGCGAGACCAAGAAGTGTTCTTACCCACTGAGCCAACTCCTCAACCCCATATACACGTTTTAAGTATACGTTTATTTATTGCCCTGAAGATTGAGCCCAGGGTCTCATCCATGCTAGGCTTTGCCATTGAATTACAGTCTGTATGGGGTTTATTTGGAAGAAAACATGACAGCCCCACAATGTTGCAGACTGGTGAACCACACCCGCACCTCCTAGAGGAACCCTGGAAGTCTAGGTCAGTGGAGCATGATGTCTTTTATTGCTACTTTGTTCAGCATCTCAGCTCTCTGTTGCTGGTAAAGCTCATGAAGTCACACCCAAGATAATTGGTCATGGGTGTGGTATCCATCTGAACTGGAAATGACGTGGATATATTTGTTTAGTGAGTGCTGAAAACCTCCCTGCCCTTGTGGAAATCATATTAAGGAAAATAGAAATTATAATGCCAGAACACAAAGCCAGCCGGCTCACTGAATGTGGGAAATGAACAAATAGTTACTGAGCACCTACTTACTCTGTGTGAGGCACTGAGGAAACAGCACTGAGTAAAACAGATTCAGCCCTTACATTCTGACATGTGGCCTAGCCACATGCCACACAAGCCTAGTGTCTTGAGTTTAATCCTGGTTACCCACAAAGCTCTCCTTTGATCTGCACACACCCTGCTATGGCCTTTTCCCTGCCCCCAACAATAAATTAAAAACTTAGAAAACCAGACATTTAATATGTAGACAGACACTCAAGCACTGAATTGCAGTTGTAAGTGCTTGAATGGAGAGCAACGGAGCTTTGGAAAGGTGAGGAAGTGACACTAACTTCTGAAGAGCGAGTAGAATGGGTGGAACAGGAGCTGACAAGTCCCAAGCAGGAGACATGGCTTAACGGAGTTTGAGACAATCAGGGAAAGACCACAAACTCAGTTCAAATTGTAATTAGCGGAATTTATTAAAACTGCAAGTAAGGTGACTTACTTGCATTATTTAAGCCAGATCAAAGGCATGTTACCTAGATGGGGATAAGGGAAGGACTTTTTTTTTTTTTTTTGTTTTTTTTTTTTTTTTTTCGAGACAGGGTTTCTCTGTATAACAGCTCTGGCTGTCCTGGACTCGCTTTGTAGACCAGGCTGGCCTCGAACTCACAGAGATCCGCCTGCCTCTGCCTCCCAAGTGCTGGGATTAAAGGCGTGCGCCACCACTGCCCGGCTAAGGGAAGGACTTTTGAAGGTGGAGATGACAATTACCTTGTTTCTGTGGAATTTGCAGCTGTGTAAGAAACTGCTTTACTCTCCTCAGCTATAGGAGGAGCTGTCTCTTTCCCCCTGTTCACAGCTATAAAGGAGGTACCTCACTCCCCTGTACACAGTAATAAGAGGGTTTACAGAAGCCAGAGCAAGCAGCTAGTCATCCCACAGCAGTTACACCATTCTGGAGAGGGTGAAAGTTGCTAGGAGTTCATCTTTCAGAAATTTAGGGCAGAGGCCAATGGGTACTAAGAAGGTACCTGGTTCAGAATGGAGTCCCCTTAGCCATCACAATGGCGCACAAAGGTATTAAGGAAAGATGTGGCAAATTGAAGGAACAGAAGAATAATAGGTCTAGAGTAGAGGAGAATGATGGAGGTCAGGTAGACAGAGACTGGATCTTGGAGCTGTTTAGGGATTTGAGCTTATTGTAAGAGCTGGGGAGATCAAAAGGTCAACAGAGCCTTAAGAAGCTATGGAAGCAAATATCAGTAGCAGCACTAACAGAGCTTTGTGGGAAACCAAGATTTGGTTCTGAAGTGGAGGTTGGGAAGGAAGGCATAAGTTCTAAGACAAAGGAGGGGATCTAGCACTCAGGATGCTGAGACAGGAGGATCATGAATTTGATTCCAGCCTAGGCTACACAGACCCTGTCTTTAAGAAAAAAAAAAAAAGAAATAGGGAATGGAGGGGTAGCTCAGGGGCTGAGGCTTGCTTAGCATGTACAACCCTAGTGTATACCACCAATAAGTAATAGAATCAAAGAACACCCATATGGAGAAAGGCGTGTGAAATAGTGATAAGAAGGGTGGTTAAAAAGGCATAGCACACTTTGCTCCTCTTTGCAAAATGACCAAAATGTATGTTTTTATGTATATATTTGTATGCCCGAAATACAACATGAGCTGAGTGGTGGTGGCACACACCTTTAATCACAGCACTCTCCAATTACAGGCTAGACTTTGGTATTGTTACACTTTGGCTGCATCATATTTTGTAAACACTCCTTCCAACACCTGATTTGTTTATTAAATAGGCAAGAGAGGGAGGTAGGACTTCCAGGCAGAGATAGGAACTGTGGGTAAGAATCAGGCATGAAGGAGTCGCCAACCAGACACAGCCGGTACTGAGGAAAGCTAATGAACCACATGACAGGACATAGATTAGTATTAATGGGATAATTTAAGTTAAGAGCTAGTTGGGAACAAGCTGAAGCTATGACCAAGCTTGCATAATAAATAAAAGTCTCCGTGTTATTATTTGGGAGCAGGCACTCCAAAAAAAGTCCTGCTTTAGATCTGAGTTTGAGGCCAACCTGGTCTACAGAGTGAGTTCCAGAAAAGCCAAGGCTACACAGAGAAACTGTCTCAAAAAAAAAAAAAAAGGAAAAAAAGGAAAAAAAGCAGCAGTGTTATTTTAATAGTCCTAAATAGGAAACAGTTTAAATGTCTATCAAGAGTGGAATGGATAAGTGATAGTATAGTCACACAATGGAATATTCCAGCTATGAAGAGTAAAAACACAATGTCCGTGATTCTCACTAACATAATGTTAATAAAACAGAGAGGAAAGATTATGGTTCCATTTATATGAAGTTCAGCAAGCAAAGCTGACCTGTGCTATTAGAAGTCAGAATGGTGCCTCTGTTGTTGTTGTTCGTTTAGTCATCTAAAAAATTGTGGCTGGGTATGGTGGTGCATACCTGGAGTCCCAACATGTGGTAGGTAGAGTCAGCAAGATCAGGGAGTTCAAGGCCAACCTCAGCTATATTGTGAGTTTGAAATCAGCCTGAGCTTCATGAAACACTGTCTCAAAAAAAGCAAAAAACAAATTATGATAAAATACACATACTGTATAATTCTATCATTTGCATTCATACTATTGTGTAACCATTCCCAATAACAAGTTTCAGAATTTTAATTTTTATTATTTTTATTTGATGCATATGAGTGCTTGCTTACATGTACATGTGCAGGTGTGTGTGTGTGTGTGTGTGTGTGTGTGTATACACCAATGGGTGCAATATCTGTGGAGGCCAGAAGGCAGCATTGCATCCCCTGAAATTGGAGTCACAGGTGGTTGAGAGCTGTCATGTGGGTGCTAGGAATCAAACTGGAGACCTCTGGAAGAGCATCCAGTGCTCTTAACCACTGAAACATAGGTCCAGCCCCAGTTCCGGAACTTGCAGTAGTGTTCACTGGGCCTCTTGTCTTTGAAGAGAGGGATAGTGACTGGGAAAAGCACCTGATTATTGGTAATTGCTTCTTTAAACAAAACATGGGTGTTTCTGTCATGATAATGAATCCAGATACACTGACTATACTCTGTGTGAATGTTACATGCAAATATTTGTAGATGCATAGTTTTGATTCTCCCTTTTTAAATCCTCTTTGCTTTGCTAATTTGTGTTTATAAGTTGGTCTTTATGAACACAAGTATTATGGTTGTAACAAAATTTTAAAATGTAAAACACTTTAAAGGAAATATATTAATTTTTCATATCTTCAAGAGAAGTCATTCCTTGTAATCAGGGGCATTAGAACTCTGCTTACTTGCCCTCTTGTGTCAGGGATGACATTTCTGTGTTTGTCCTGTATGGTTGGTTCTGCATCTCTCCTGCCACCTCTCTTCCTGGAGCGTATAGAAGGCAGAAGGATGGTGTCCCACTCCCTTTGGTCACTGGTTATCTCAGTGAATTTATTCCTTGCCATATTACAAGTAAGCTTGAAGTAAAAATTCAAGATTTGATGAGATAACATAAAGACCAAGGTGTACAGACTTCCTGGACAGGCAAGAACAGCCACAGGCTTTAGACGGCTGAGTGCACCCCTCACACCTGCCATTAAATAGTCAGTGCCCCACTCCCAGTCAGTTACCCCTAAGGCAAGTGAATGCCCCCCTAAGCCTGTCATGTAGAAGGTAGTGATGTAGAAGTCTTGTCATCTAGAAGGCAATGGATGGTTCCCTGGGTCTGTTATTTAAAAGGTGAGTGGCCTTCAGTCTGTCATCAGGAAAAGAGAAAGCACTTCAGGAAGTCTGCCAGCAGAAGACATTGCCATCCCCTCAATCCTGATGCATCCACCGGAGATGCTGACTCGGTGTGGGGAATGCCTGTAAGCTAGCCTTGCCCTATGATTCATCTCCACTCTCATGTCTGTCTTTTCCAGCCCCTGTTGCCTTCTCTGCTCCCAGCTTCCACAGTCCTCATCTGTGTCTTTCCTAGAGCAGTCTTCACAGTGTCTGGGAATCTGCTGCCACCATGGTCTCTTCAATAACCAGAACTGTGTCTTTTTGATCATTGCCTCCTCTGCTCCAAACAATTCCGAGCTCAGAGGACATACTCAACGCATGCTGACCTAAATTGTTGAAGACACATCTAACCCTTGAGCCAAGTGCTGTGACAGCACACACGCCCTGCCTTCTCTGTAGGCTTCACTTCTTGGTGTTCAGATCTTTCTGAAGAAATTATTGCACATGCACAGACCCTGCACATACTGTGCCCTGCACCTGTGGCATAGATTTAAATCCACTTCCGCATGCACTGTGGTTGTTCCGCATGCTTCTTTTCCTGCGCTTTGCTCTGCCTTTTCCCCTCAAGCTCTTCCCCATTCCCTTTTTCTCCCATGCTGGCGATTGGATTCAAGGCCTTGCAACGTGTTAGGCAAGCACTCTGTCATCAAATGCTCTGGATCCCCCAAATCTGGGCATTTGTTAAATAAGTTGCTTCTTCCTGAGCTTATAGACAGGAAATTTCCATACACATTAGTATATGTCTGTTTTGCATTACCTTTTTCCTGTTAAGCCCTCATCTTAAGCCAGGCTTTCTGCTAGTTCATACTCTAGATTATGGAAAAGCAGTGACTGCTGTAGAATAGAAGGATTTCATTCTCGGAGGGTCTAACAAGGTACCTAACTCAATCTTTGGTCAGTCACAGCTTCCCCGAGGAACTGAAATTGCTGAAAGCACTCGTTTAAGTAGAGGGTAGTTAGGGGCGATGGAGTGATAAAGGAGCTGAAGAGCACTCCAGGTTTAAAAGGCTGAGGGCTGGGAGGGGTTAAATATTCAAGGATCTTAAAGACATCGCCAATAGCTAGAGTGTGGAGTTGAGAAGCAGGCATTGATGAAATGAAATGAAGCCTTGCGGCCTGCTAAGTCTGCTTCAGACAGGAATCTTTTTGGTTGAAAGTGACCACTGATCCACTAAGAAAAAAGAGGTCCTTTGTGGGCTCAGTAGCTAAAAGTTCAGGGCTTTCAAGATCAAAGATGTCATTGAGTTTTGACACCTCTCTCATCTTTGTTCTCCTTTGTGTTAGCTTCATTCTTTGTGAAATGGTCCCCTGATCTCCCCAGAACATAGAAGACAACTGGAGTGGAAGGGACCATTGATATCTGTTGCTTATGCACATGTCAGAACCTTCAAGGCTACCTTCTTTTCCGGAGGTCTAGACCTTTCTAGCTTAGATTCCCTCAGAGGATGGCAAGATCTTGATCTTGTCGGAGCTTATGGAAGCAGAGAAAAGGGCAAGGGAAGGGAAAAACTCCAAAGCAACTTGCTTTTTCAAACTAGCCAGCTCCCTCCTCCCTGCTTCTTTGTCCAAGGTCCTAACATGCATATTCTCTGCCGCATCCTTAGCTTTCCAGAAGAACAGAATCGAATCATTAGTTTGAGTAAGAACATAAAGGAGGATAGGAACTCCAGAAATGCTCCCTATCCAACCCACGCCCAAAGAGAGCCCTGACCTACTTGTGACCCTCCCACTCTCGCTTCCTCCCAGCCCTGCTCAAACGGTGGTGCCCCAAATTTGGGGCATTTGAACTCCGAGCAGTGGGTCGCTTCCGCCTCTCACACTCAGCCAGTACTCAGTCAAAGGCAGTATCAGTCAAAGAGCACCCCACCCAGGGACCACCTTTATTTCCCTGGGATTCCGCGCTTCCGCCTCCGGGGCGGAGACTCCTCCTCTCGCAGTCCCAGTTGTGCTCCCTGGAAGAGCAGCCGGGACCGGCGAGAAGCCGGGTCCTCCTTGTGTTCCAGGAACTGCCCCGCGGTGGACGCTTCAACCCTGGAGGCCGCGAGCCCCACCCGGGCATAGGCGGCTGCGCGGCTTCAGCACCACGGACAGCGCTCGGCCCGCAGCCCCGGTGTGCGCGAGGCCGCGCGACATGCTCGCAGCATGGCCCGGGGCTCCAGCTCTATGGCGCTGCTGCTCAGCTTCGGCCTCCTTTGGCTGTGCTCAGGTAAGAACTGCCCGGCCAGGCTCCACTGCCTCAGCTAGTGGCTCAAGATGCCAAACTCTGCCACCCCTGCCAGGACAAAGGCGAAGCGAGGGATTCTCTAGAGGCGGAGGAGCCTGCTGGGGGATGGGAGACTCCAGGGTCAGCAGGGAGCATCTGGAAAACTGATTTGGAAGGAAGACCCAGGCGCAGGCGCAGGACGGAAGCCAGGGAGAAATGGAAACCTGACCATTGCAGGGAGGAAGCAAATGAACACAAAGAAGAAGGAAGGAGAGGATCCTGAGATGACAGGAGGGTTGAGATACGGTTTGACTTTTTATGACCTGGGTTAACACCTTCCTCTAAGGCCCTAGCTCTCCATCATTTCCCACTCCCCTTATTAGGGTCTTGATTTGGGTCACCCTACAGAAAAGGACAAGTCAGGAAGGAGAAAGCAGTGACTTCCCATCTCTTATAGGATGGGACAAGAAACTTGGAAGAGTAGAACATGCCAGACTGAGGGTGAGGGAGGCGCTCTGTGGGGTGCCCAGAAGTGGGGGCTTGTTTAGAGTTACCGAAGGGGAGGAGTGGGGAGAGGGCTCAGTACAAGGCAATGCACAATAGAATGAACTTTCCAGGACTGAACAACGACAACAAGGGGTGGATGTCTGCACCCACAGGTCAGGCAGCCCCAATATTCTCTTCCAACCCATGGAGACAGACCTCAAGTCTTGTCCCTCTTGAAACCTTTTGGGGAAAGCAAATCCCCATTAATCCTTGAAGAGTGGGTGGTTAGTCTAGAAATGTCTCTCTGGAGCTGTTTGGACTCTGGAGCTGTTTGGTGTGGTCTCAGAGAGGGACTTACCTATGAAAGACTCCCTGAGCATCTGTGGTTCAGTGGCATAATTGAATGTTTTGCAATATCCTTAAACATGGGGGTGTAAGAGTCTACGGCTTCCAGGCTGAGCTAATTGATCAATTGCCCCACTCCCTGAGTAGATGGGCCTTTCTGAGACCTTTTCTTTTTCTTTTACTTTTTAAAAAAAGATTTATTTATTTATTTATTATGTATACAATGTTTTGTATTGAAGTATGTTTGCCTGCACAGTAGAAGAGGGTACCAGATCTCATTATAGAAGGTTATGAGCCACCATGTGGTTTCTGGGAATTGAACTCAGGACCTCTGCAAGAACAGCCAGTGCTCTTAACCTCTGAGCCATCTCTCCAGCCCTCTGAGCCCTTTTCTTTACTCACTTCCTGCCTTCCCTTGCCCAGGGGCTTTGGGTACTGACACAGAGGAGCGGCTAGTGGAGCATCTCCTGGATCCCTCCCGCTATAACAAGCTGATCCGTCCAGCTACTAATGGCTCTGAATTGGTGACTGTACAACTCATGGTATCACTGGCCCAGCTCATCAGTGTGGTGAGTGTGGGTCTTGAACTCTTTGTCTACCTGTAAAAGTCAGTCCAGCCAGAAGGTTTAATACCCGAGTTTACTCCTTAGGTGATTCCAGGGTGGGAGGGACCTTAATAGGGTGGTGGCAGGTCTGAGGACTAGGGAGTAGGACACCTTTTCAGCAGCTGCCCTGTTTCCCTGCAGCATGAGCGGGAGCAGATCATGACCACCAACGTCTGGCTCACCCAGGTCAGTGCTCTTTCCTACCATCCGCTTTTCCTTCATAGCATCTCCTTCAGAGAGGAGTCCCGAATAGTTGGTTTGAATTCTTGTTAGGGCCACTCACCAGCACTGTAATTAATTAATTTAGAGTCTAGTCTCACTGTGTAGTCCTGCTGACCTAGAACTCCCTGTGTGGGAGCAGGGTGATCTTGAACTCACAGGGATCTGCCTGTGTCTGCCTCACTAGTGCTGGAATTAAAGGTGTTTACTTCCATACCTGCTCAACTCTGTGATTTGAAACATATTGAACACTCCCAAGATTCATTTTCACATCTGTAAAATGTAAAGTCTAATACCTTGTTTAGCTGTGCAAATTAAGTGAAGAGGCATCATCACATGACCAGTGTCCGGGCAGAGAAGTCACTGAGTCGAGAAGGCTGACTAGCCATATGAGTTTTCCTTTGTCCCTTTCTTTGACTTTGGACCTCTCTTGGGGTTAGAGGTTAACACTGTCTTGATGTCTCCTTTCCCCAGGAATGGGAAGATTATCGCCTCACGTGGAAGCCTGAGGACTTCGACAATATGAAGAAAGTCCGGCTGCCTTCCAAACACATCTGGCTCCCAGATGTGGTTCTGTACAACAAGTAGGTGATCCTAGAGTGATAGGAAGGTTAGGGGAGACCAGAGGTCTGCCTGAGAGGGGATGAAATCATGGGAGGGATACAAGAGGAATGTGCTGTTGTGAGAGGGAGCGGGCTTTCCCCTAACAGGTTGTAGACAGGCATTATCCACACACACAGAACCAACTAGTGGGACACAGCGTGGACAGCCATAGTGACTTGGACCTTGATCAGATCCTCCCAGTAATGTAGACTGCCAGTATTTGGAGCTGGGGTAGGGATATTAAACTCTGGCCGTTCTCAGCACCTAACTTGGTTCAAGAATGTGCACTTCTGAGCCTGGGTGGTGACAAAGGACTTATGGTCCTGGCTCCACCTAGATTCTGTTCTGCTCCCTTCAATGAGTCTTCTTACCTTTAAGGCACAAAACTCTCTCAGCTGATGGGTTGTGCCCACACCCCTTCATTGCTTGGGGCTTCTTGCTCTGGCCCCTCCGGCTCCCTCACTTCTTTGCCCTCGTGAGGACTAATCAGCTCATACAATGTGGGACAAGTAGCAGAAGTGCCCCTCCCCTTATCATTCTCTTCTGCCACCGAAGGGATGTGCATGTCTCCTGAACAGGTCACCCATTCTCACCACCAACCCATGTAGATTCCCATCCCCACCCAGCTCGATTTCTGGGCAATCACAGTGTATTAGATGGCCCCTCCCAGCTGGGTCCTTCTTGATGGCTGGATGAGCAGGACGGACACCCTCAGGCCAGAGCTGACTGCCGCATCCCTTGGCAGCGCTGACGGCATGTACGAGGTGTCCTTCTACTCCAATGCTGTGGTCTCCTACGACGGCAGCATCTTTTGGCTCCCGCCTGCCATCTACAAGAGCGCGTGCAAGATTGAGGTGAAGCACTTCCCGTTTGACCAGCAGAACTGCACCATGAAGTTCCGCTCGTGGACCTACGACCGCACGGAGATCGACCTGGTGCTCAAAAGTGATGTGGCCAGCCTGGACGACTTCACACCCAGTGGGGAGTGGGACATCATCGCACTGCCAGGCCGGCGCAATGAGAACCCAGACGACTCCACCTACGTGGACATCACCTATGACTTCATCATTCGTCGCAAGCCGCTCTTCTACACCATCAACCTCATCATCCCCTGCGTGCTCATCACCTCGCTGGCCATCCTGGTCTTCTACCTGCCCTCAGACTGCGGCGAGAAGATGACACTTTGCATCTCTGTGCTGCTGGCGCTCACGGTGTTCCTGCTGCTCATCTCTAAGATTGTGCCTCCCACCTCCCTCGACGTGCCACTGGTGGGAAAGTACCTCATGTTCACCATGGTACTGGTCACCTTCTCCATCGTCACTAGCGTGTGTGTGCTCAATGTGCACCACCGCTCGCCCACCACACACACCATGGCACCCTGGGTCAAGGTGGTCTTCCTGGAGAAGCTGCCTGCCCTGCTCTTCCTGCAGCAGCCTCGCCACCGCTGCGCGCGTCAGCGACTGCGCTTGCGGAGGCGCCAGAGGGAGCGAGAGGGCGCAGGCGCGCTCTTCTTCCGCGAGGGCCCCGCGGCTGACCCTTGCACCTGCTTTGTCAACCCCGCATCAGTGCAGGGCTTGGCTGGGGCTTTCCGGGCTGAGTCTGCGCCTGCAGCCGTCCAGGGGCGCTCGGCGGGGCCATGCAGTTGTGGCCTCCAGGAGGCAGTGGACGGCGTACGCTTCATTGCGGACCATATGCGAAGTGAGGATGACGACCAGAGTGTGAGTACCAGATGTGAGATAGGCATTCTGGGACCAGGGGCCCCTGCGTGGGGGGAGCAGGCGTCACTTAGGGTCACGAAACAAGGGTCCATAGGAGAGGCATCATGAGTGAGGTGGACTCTGCAGCGTAGGCTTCCAGATTGACTTGTCTGGATTGGAGTCTGGACCTTGTGGCTCCCAAAGGAATAGTACTCAGGGTAAGATGCGACAGCTGGGGTATCATCCGAGTGAGGGAGGTGACCTGGAATCTTAGGGCAAGGAGAGGTTCTTTTGGGTTTGAGGATATCACCGAGTTTCCTCCTGTAGCTCACATGAGCACATCCAAGTTGCTAATGTGCCGTTCTTAGTGCAAATGAAGATGAGTCCTTGTGGGCCACAGAGCGGGCAAAATTGAGGACAGTGATGATGAACAGATAGGGAAAGGAAAGTTTAAAGGTTCCATGGGGCTGATCCCAGCAGAGAGAGCAGAATTTAAAATCAATACCCCATTTCTACTGTCCTGTGCCTTGAAAAGAGTCTAATGACATATTTATAGCAATGGGGTGGGAGAGGCCAGGGCTCCTAGATTTATCTCACCCTCTTTCTGCACACCCAGCTTCTGGCCTTTTCTGCAGTCTTTCCAGGAGATTCCTTGAGACTAAGCCAGGAGTTGGGGGAAGGTGCAATGGGTTAACATCCTGCCCCCACCCCCATTTTGGGTACCATCTGGCCTGCCTCAAGATATGTTCAGGTACCTGGGTGGTTCTAAGCCACGGCTCAGCTGTTGCCATAGTGACCAGCAAGGTTTCCTCTGGGACCCTGCCATTCCTGCTTGGGAATGATAAAGGGCAGGCAGACACTGGATTGTTTTAGGATTTGAGTTCAGACAGCTTTTCCTCTGGACAGTAGATAAGCAGGAGACAGGAAGCATCTTATAGTTCAGAGGAAGGGAGAGAGAGGCTGAGACTGGAGATGAGGCAGCTGAGGCTAGCTGAGAGACACCAGTGCAGGGCTCAGCTGCTGCTGGACCATTGGCCTCCACCCTGCTGCAGTCCTTCATCTAGCCTACATTTTCAAGCTGGGTGCTGAAGGTGCAGTGACCTACTTGGATGCCTTAGAGGCATCTAGAACTCAACTCATCCAAAACCGAATGCTTGATCTACACCCCCAACCTGGCCCTAACCCACCCCTGGTTTTTCTATCTTGTAGTAAATGGCATCACCATGGGCCAAGTGGTCAAGCCTGGGGTGATCCTTCACTCTGTCTCCCTTACTTCCCGTCGCTGAAGTTATCAAAAGCCCTGCCCTATGAGCACCACATCCAAAATGAGTCTCTGCTTTGCCCATTTCCTCTCCATCAGCTCCTGTGTGGACCAGGGGAGAAATCTCCTAACAGTCTCCTTGTTCAGTTTCCTATGCTGCAGATAAATACCCTTGCCCTTAGGCTCCCAACACTGCCCCCTTGCTTGGGTCACTGGCTTGTCACTCAGTTGTCTCAAGCAAGCGGAAGCTCTTTCCTGCCCCGAGCCTTTGCATCTGGGCCCTTCACCTGAAATGACCTTTGTGTTATTTTTCTCATTGTTATAACAAAATTTCAGACAAAAGCAGATTCAGGGAAGCAGGGGTTTTATGCCTCATAGTTTGAGGTTATAGGCCAAGGGGGGGGGGGATGGGAGGAGAATGGAGCAGCTGGTCCTGCTGTGCCTACAGTCAGGAAGCAGGGACAGGTGAATACTGATGTTCAACTAACATTTTTCTTTTCTTTTCTTGTCTGTCTGTCTGAGACCCTAACCCATGGAATGGTGCTGCCTGACTCAGTTGATGCAATCTAGAAAAATCCCCCATAGATTTGCCCAGATTTGTCTCCCTGCTGATTCTAAATCTCTAGTTTTCTTTTATTTCCCCTAAAAACAAAACCAAAATCCTATTACTGTTACCAATTTTGCTCTGCTATTTAAGAGTAACCATGTAACCTTTTATCCCAAACACTTCAATGTGTTTCTCCTTAAGAACAGGGATGCTCTCTTGCATGACTCAGCTACAGGGCTGGGGTTGTGGTAGAGTATGTGGTTAGCAAGTGAAAGCCCCCCTCCCCCAACTGCAATCAACAACCAACCAAAATGACAATGAAGTGCCTGGGTTCTAAGACCAAATTCTGGAAAGATCTTCAGTGCTTTTAACCTGTATATTCCACAGTTAGGCTTTTCCAGTTGTCCTAGTAGCATCCTTCTTAGGACCACCATCCTTAGATCTAAGACCCCGAATTGCATTCAGTTGCCAAGCCTCATTAATGCCCTCCCTCAGCTTTGCCTTTCACAGGATAAGCAGTTTAAAGGGGACAGGCCATTCCAACCTTTTTCTGTTGGCTTTGCCTGACCATGTCTTCAGTGTGGAGCTGAAGCAGGGCTTCCTTCCTGCCCATCAGATCCTCCTCTAAACGTCATCTTCTGGAAGAGGCTTTCCCAGGCCACTCTGCTCCTGTCTTCCTCCTGCTGTTCCATCCTGGTCTTCCATCCACTCTCAGTGCAGAGCCTTTGGTTTATTGTCTCTGTCCCCCTTGAAGACACTGAAAACCATAGGGTTCTTCACTTGGCTGTGTCCCCACGCCTTGCAGGGTGGTAGGTCTGTGCCAGGCCCAACTGCGACTTCAGTGACTGACTGTTTGGCTGTCAAATTGCTACAGTTCCCTTCTCCCCATCCTGTGAGATGGCTGGGCCCCAGAGAAACACTACAAAGACCAAACCCAGTCTGGCTTCTCCTATGCCCCTGTAGATGATTCTCAAGCCCCATGGGCCATTATTAGCTTTCTGACTGATGTTTTAATGTCTGGGCTCCACTTGCACTCTCTGGGCCTCTGTGCAGGAGTGACGCTGTTGAAGGGGTGCCCCAAGTCATCATGAAAGCAGAGCGTCAGAGGCAGCAGCTCTCAGTTACTGAGTACTGTCCAAGATGCTAGCAGGGTCCCTCTCCTGTAGGAGATTGCAGTTTGGTGGAGGGTCAGACATACAGATTGAAACAGTATGGCAGAGTATGAATACTGAGGTGGCCAGTGCTGAGGGAACCAAAGGAACAGAGAAGCCTTCAATTGTTCACTGAATAAACAATTAGGCAATCAGAGCTTTGAAATACATGTGGGACTTTACTAGTTTTTTGTTTTTGAAGGAAGTGAGAGAACTAAGAAGACATGTTGGAGTTTTTTACTAAGTCTGAATTTTAGCGTGTGGGAGGCAATAAGAAATAGGCTCCTATTTGTCATGGGTATGTTCAGGTGGGCTTGAGGCAGTGGGGGCACTAGAGTTTTTAGGCGGATCAGAACTGTGAAAGGTTGTTCTGGGTTTGCTGAGGGAGAGGAGTGGGATATGTGCATATGTGGTGGGAACTTTCCTATCCCATCCCACATCATGAGACTGATATATGGGTCACCTTCATTTCCTCCATTCAGGTGAGGGAGGACTGGAAATACGTTGCCATGGTGATCGACCGCCTGTTCCTCTGGATCTTTGTCTTTGTCTGTGTCTTTGGCACCATCGGCATGTTCCTGCAGCCTCTCTTCCAGAATTATACTGCCACTACCTTCCTCCACCCTGACCACTCAGCTCCCAGCTCCAAGTGAGGCCTCACGCATTTACAGCACCTCACCCTGTGACCCCTGAGGTTCAGTAGTATTGGGTGGAAGCTGGATCTATCCCCACTCCATCGAAGCCCTGCTTCACACCTCCATTCACACATAGCCCTCCAACCTGGTGGCTGGACCAGTCTTCTACCACCCTCCTGATCTAATACAGGCAGTAGTGTCAACGGTGGGGGGCCAAGGCTGGTAAGTAGAAGCCAGAGGTCTAGGGGCTATCACCTGAGGAGGGTGCTGAGAAGGGGCCAAGGGAGGGACAGAGCTATCTAAGGCCTCCAAGCCATGGGAGACGATGTGGGAAGAGGGACTCAGCTTCTCCAGCCAGGCTGACAGTAGTGTCTACTGAGATAGGAGGTGCAGGGGATGGCCAGTGGTTGGTACCACCCACTTAAGTGGGGAGCAGCTGGTCTGGGAGGACTTGAAGTTTTGGGGGTCCTCCTGAGGCCTCCTACAGTTTCCTGGGGAGCAGTCTACAGCCTGTGCCTCGGAGGCTCCAGAGCCCAGCTCCAGGATCCCTTCTGTCAGTGCAGAATTCCACGCACCCCTAGATTTTCCTCTCCTTCCTTTCTCACTTGGGAAAGGCGAGGTGTTAGAGGAACCTTTGAAAGTCATGAGCTAGGTGAGAGTCTAGGCTCATAGTCTCGGAGGAACTTTTACAATGCTGGAACCCCACTTTTACAGTGGGAGCCATGTTACAGAGTTAGAGCAGGCCTGGAAGGTAAGCTCCTTCCTCCTTGCCCCAAGAGCACAGACTGCTTGAAGGACATAAGGGACAGACATCTGAACTGTGCCTCAGAGCATCCCGTGGTTGTCAGATGAGCTCCTGGGCATCTTTGCTTGGTATCAGGAGAGATCTCTTTCTATTAGAAAAGGAAATTGAAGGTGGCTGTATAAGGCCTTCCTCTCTTCCCCTCATGAACTTCCAGACCCAAAGAAAGCACCCTGGAATCATAAGCAGCACCTGGAGAGGCATTGCCCCTCTGGAGGGCAGCACCAGTGTAGGCTGCCCAACTTCTGTGAGACTCACCAGCTGCTGCTGTGACCACCCTTGACTTTACTACCTCCTGTTGACTGGCTGTTGTCCAAATTAGTCACCAGCCAGGGCTGGAAAGGTTAGTGAGCAGTTTGTCCAACTCCTTTCCTGTTGAACATATCAGACAAACAGTGCCCACTTTAGAACCTACTTTCAGAATTTGCACTTTGGGTAGAGGTGTAGGTAGGGCTGTGACAGGTAGAAAGGAAGGATCCATGTATGTGAAGAATCATGGGGCAGTGCTGTGCTCACCATTTTTTGGTACAGCCTTTGGAGGAAAACTGCACTGGGGGAGGGGTGGTAGAGGCCATCGTGTGTGTCAAGGCAGTGTGAGCACTAGAGGATACTGGGAGGCTTTGGGGAAACTCAGCTCCTTCCGGCCACTTTGGGGCCTTCTGTCTCTATCCTTGGTGATTTCGGGAGGCTCCTTACCGCCTCCTACGTGGGGCTGTTTCTGGAGAGAATCAGGTCCCTGGCTTGGTGAGCCTGGAGAGAACGTGGGACAGGGAATGGCAGTGAAGAAAGGAGTTGGGGATTTCCATCAGCGACTAAGCTCCATTAACTTGGCAACCACCTTTGCCTGGAAGGGTGGCCCACAAGCTACCTGTCTCTGCGGAGACCTAACAAGTCTGAGGAGCTGGTGCCAAGAGTGCGGAAATGAAAGCAAACAGGACACAGGACCCTCCAGATGGTTCATTCTAGGGAAGAGTAAAGGGGAAGGGAAGGACTTCCTCATAAGGAACAAGGACAACGGGGGACTGGCCACTGTACCTGTGCTCTGGGACTCTGTCCTGCAGGGACGCTTCTGACACCAGGAACAGAACATGTCTTCAGGATGCCTGCTCTCTGCCTGTTCCATGGTCTCTGGGCAGGTGGGAGACCTCCTAGGGAGGAGAGCTAAGGCCTTTAGAGCCTTCTCTGAGTTGTTCCCCCAAGAATGACATAGTTCATGTTGTCACCCTGTTTCTAGGCAGAAGTGGCTGTTGAGCCCCAGTTAACATTGGCCCGCTTCCCACTCAACAAATCCAACTGGTCAGAATAGGCATCACTTTGTAATAATGATCCCATCGTGTCTGAGAAGTCTGTCAGTGTGCTGGTCTACTTCCCGTGGGACTAAAACTTTGGGAACTGGTAGGACACCTCATCCACCCACCTTCAGTGCACTCATCTCTAAACCGTCCTAGGCATGTCCTTGTCTTCACTCCTGGAATATTTACAATGATCCATATTCCCCTCTCTAAACCTACTCCCCCATAGCTGGACTCATTTCTCTTAAAATTGTTTCCAAATATGTCTTGTTACTTTGTTCTGTTTGGGGGGGAAAGGGAGAATGCTGGAGAATTGCCACTCAAGGTAGAGTAAGGTAGTGCAAAAGCCAGAACAAAAGGTTACTGTCAGTATGTCTGCCCAGTCAGTGTCATCTGTTCCGCTAATCAGACGCAAGAGAAATGGCCGGGTGGCTGGGGCCAGAAGGGACCTCTGGGGAAGACCCCCGTGAAGAGCCAGCAGGGGCAGAGTGGTCTGGGGCTTCTTCTCCAGCCCATGCTGGAAAAGATTCAGGCTTCAGCTGGCACACTACCACAGCACAGCCTTGATCTGTGCTCAAATCCTGGAATCAGAATGAAATTGAGGGTGAGCCTTGATGGCCCTCACTGAGCCTTTAATGAAATCATCTACTGTCTTTAAATTCAGGGTCCAGGAAAAGCGGGTCAGTGGGTGTCCTGCTCTTGTTCTCCTGTCTCAGTGGAGGTAGCCCTCTGCCACAAACATGCCCCACCAGATCCTCGGGCAAGCCAAGAAGCATCCCAGCTTGACCCCTCTCTTCGGATTTATTGGAGCAGGAGGTAATGGAGCACCATTTATGTGATGCGCTTGGCACTGTTCAATCCAGATGTCACTGGGACAGGAAGAATAGCCCAGAGCCTTGGAAAAATTGAGTCCCAATGAACATACAAGCTCTACTACAGCGAACCGAAGGAGTTCTAGACCGTGGAGTCCACCATAAAGCTGCTTAAAATGAAGATCTTTCAGAAGCCATCTGCACAATTTTCCACTTAACAGGGAAATACTTCTCTAAATGCATGAAATCACATTGATTTTTTGGAGTTTATTACACTGATGAATAAATCTCTAAGACTTGAAAAGAAAAAACAAAAAACTTGGGGTCTAGGGAATCAGTGAAATCCACTTGCACATGCTACTCTACCCTGAGCACCACTTCTAGCCCACAAAGCTGGCTACATGCTCAATGACTGGACTACTATCTATTGCCTCTCAAGGACCCAGTGGCTGCCTGAGGACAGAGACATTTGAGACCCCAGGATGGCAGAGGTGTCACCTCAAACTGCCTTTGAAACTGCTCAGCTCCCTGAGTACTGCATTTAAATAGGTGGTGAACGATACCACATGAAGTACGGGTCTTAAGTGTGCCCTGAAACATGTCACTGGGTGTCTGACCTCAGTTGCTTCATGTGTCTAAAGTTTGAAGGAACTTGCATCTTTGGGTATGGTGTCACTGTTGAAAGTTCAAAGACAGGTCTTCCAGGAATTCTGGAGTAAGTTACTATGTAGGAAGAGCAAAGTTTCCTTGAAACTTGAGGGAGACTTTGGATGCCATCCACAAAATTAAAAGGTGCACCTGAGTATGTCACAGTCCCAGCTGCCACTACTTTTTTTTTTTTTTTGCCATTATCTTCTAAAAGGGGCATATGGGCACAGTAAAGGCTGAAGGCTTGTGGGGAGGGAAACACCAGGGAGGCTGACAGCAGCAGTGATTTTTGAGTCTCCAGTGCTGTCTCATTTGTGCCTTGGAAATCCTATATAAGCCATTGTGAAGGGGAAACTAGACAGCAGGCTCAGATGGGAAAAGGGGTTTTGAAGCACGGAAAGCTGAGCATGCGGCTGCAATGCCTAACCCATGGCACGCCACCCTACCCAGTCAGCCAGGCTGTCGAAGAGGTGGGGCTCTGGAAACAGAGGTGGCCGCAGCCAGACTTCTTGCGTGTTACAGATCCCTCTGTTCCCAATCTCACCTCCCCCAAGCAGCCAAGACATGAAACTTTCTAACAGTCCTGGAGCTTCAGTGCTTTTATTTCTGAGGAATGTATACTGCCATTTGTTAAGGGACACAAAAAGGCACCCACCACAGCACCAAGGCTACGCCTGGGCTCTTCCTCACTCGGTTCCTGGAGTCACTGCCAAAACTCCAAGGCCAACAAAGTCCCTTCAACTTGAGTACAGGAAATAGTTTCAAGCATTGACAATTCTTACACGTGATTATTCAAAGAATGCAAGACAGCCACAGTTCAGACAGATCAACTACAGAAATTAAGAAATAGTGTGGAGGGAGGCCGTGTCTTAAAATGAAGATCACACAAAGTGAAGAAAACACAGTGGAAGCTCTGCCCCTCTGCCCAGTGGGGACCAGAGGCGGGTGTGTGTGTGTGTGTGTGTGTGTGCCAGCGGTTCACTTCAGCAAGCCCACAGAACAGAAACCCAGAACCACAAGTTTGCTAGGTGGGATCTTGGGGTTGGGGTGGGGCCCTGCCCTGGAGACCCCAGTATGCCTGGCTGAGGAAAAGGCTGCCGAGTCAGCTCTGCCAAATGAATCCCCAGGAAGGACCAGAGGGACCAAAGGAACCAACAGAGAAGTCTATGGCCTTCAGACCCAGGGGAAGAGCTTCCTGCCCAGCTCTGGAAGCCACAAGAGCTCTGCTTCAGATGCAGGTGCCAGAATGCAACATCCCTCCAGCTGACACCACAAGCAGGGTGCTACTTTCAAAATCTGCAGGCAGTTCCATAGGATGATTTGGTGTTGTGCAAAGACATCTCCAGTGTATTGTTAAGATTTGGCCAGGTTTGATCATAGGTTGAGGAGACAGTAACCATTAGATTCAAAGTGCAAATGTGAAGCCTGCTGTTGGCAGTGGGCCAGAGGATTGGGGAGCCAGGCAGCACTGAAGGGTAAGCAAGGGAGTGTAGGAAACTACTGAACACACTGGGACAGCTATTCTCAGACAGAGCCACACCATTTAGAGGAAAGAGGTGGACTTGGTCCTAGAGGGGCAGAATTAGCAGGGTCTACATGTCTGTTCGACTTGGTACTAAAGCCAGACTCTACAGAGGCTAAAACTCCCACAAATCCACAAGTCAATGTCAGAGGGAGGAGTAATCAAAGGAGCCCACCCCAGAGTGGGAGGCTAGCCTGTCTTGTCACCTACAACACTGTTGTACATATATTAAGATTCCAAAAGGGGAAGGGCAGGAGATCACAGTGCCTTGTGTCCTGCCCACGAACCAGCTTCTGAAGCCCTCTGGTAAAATCAAAGTACTTTCACTAAAGGAAAGATATATTTGCATCTCATGTCTGCAATGCAGTCAGAATCAACACCCCTGGCCTTTTAGAAACATTAATTTCATACAAGGCTTTGTCAACTTCTGCTGGTATCAGTGCCATGAGAAGAATCCCAAGTGGACCAAAGCATCACCAACATGATACTTTGCATTTACTCTTGCCCAGTCTGGACAAAGACGATCTGCCCTCCAGTACTTGTCCTCAGCTTTGCACAAATAGCTCAGGCCTGTGCCATGTACACAGAGCCAGCTTCTGGGAATGCTTTATGGAGGGGCAGAAGGAAGTGTGACCACATTCCAAGGAATGTTGGTGCACCCTGGTTAGTGCTCTGTGGGCCCCAATTGGGGGACCTGCTCGGCTTGGGCAGAACCTTCCCCAGTCCCATTGGCTGGTTCTCAACTTCCCTGCTGCCCAGGAAGGGAAGTTTCTTGGCTGGCCAGCACAGTCCATTACTGGGTAGGACTTGCCTATCCCAACCATATTTTACCACATTCCCGTTGCCATACAATCTCTGACCACAGTTTTCAACTCCTAACCTTGTAAACATTTCACCAATCCTTTATGTTCACCTGTGCCCTCTGGGGTGAGTAAGGAGAAACCTCATCTCAGGAAGGAATCCTAGGACGGGAGGAGAGCGGAGCAGGGGCCTACAGATCTACAGGTGACATTATTAGTCCCTGACATGATTTACAGAGAACTGATAGGAATGTAATCAAATCCATAAGAAGTCAGTATAGCAAAGGAAAAGGAGATGGAAAAACCTCCACAAAGCTAAACCCAAGGGGATCAGGATCCATGTGATCAGAGACTGTCTATGCTACATGTGGAATGGTAGCTGTTCCTTTTCCTTTAATCTCTGCCTCTTCCCTTGGGAAAAGAGGAGGGGGGCTTAGCCAGACCTCACCTCGAAATACCAAAGTAGGATAAATGGGAGCCAAAGTTCTTGGTACCATCTATTATGGTTCCTCCATTAAAAAAAACATAACAAACAAACAAACAAACAAACAAAAAAAAAAACGGGGGAGGGGGGAATGTTTAAAAAAAAAAAGCCCCTAAACTCTGGCCCAATGTGATGAGGAATGTCATGACCTCCCTCTGACCCCATGGGAAGCATGCACCATTATCAGTCATTGGGCGCTGGGCAGAGATAAAAGTTCTTCTCCTCCTGGGGCTTGCTGATCCAGTTTCCATAGCCCATGTCCCTCAGGCTTTTCTTGAAGTAGTTCTTGGCTAAATCGTAGTCACGGGCAGCTTTCTTAGCCTCACCGTAGGAGAGCTGCAGTAAATCTCTGCGGGCACGGAAGGAGCAGAGCTTCTTAAACTGAAGGAAAATGTTCTTCTTGGATACCCGAGACAACTCCTTCCCTGGCCTGGGCAAACAAAGGCACTTGTTATTCATCTGGGAGCAGGTGAGGTGGAAGCTAGGGTGTAACTTCTGCACAAGGTAGACAGCCCTTAACTCTGTAGATTAGCAGGCAAGGCTTTGGGAGTGTGGCAGCTAGCCAAGCTGGGCTTGCCCTGTGCCTCCCACCTTCTTACCCGTCCACAGTGCCTCTGGTGCCATCCAGGATCTCTAGGTCATGGCCATCAGCCAAGCACCAGTTGACGCTAGTCTCCTTGGTCTTTCCGGATTGCCTTTTGGAATCATACACACTGACTCGGCCAACCTAGGAACCCATGGAGTGATGGAAGAAAAGGAGGCCTTTCAGAACAAAGGTTTGCGAGCAGGGATGGAAGACTTCTGGCGAAGGAGTGTGAGGCTCTGACCTTTTCCCCTGTGAGCTGCACCAACTTAACCGTAATTCAGACTCACTCCAGAGAGTTTAAGCCCACATACCCAAAGGGAAGAGAAGCTTGCTCTTGGGACCCCAGCAAAGGCTTCCCTTTCCACAGTGCACAGCTTTGCATGAGGAGGTATGGGTCAAGAGCAAACAGAATGGGGTTATAGCACCTTGGGGTGGTTGACAATAAAGGGATAGCGTAGCCCATCCTCAAATGCATTCCCATCTCTGGTCACACGGCAGCAAATAGCACGGGTCAGATGCCCTTGGCTGAAAAGGTAACCTGGGTGAAAACAAAAGCAAGTTTACACCTGGGCCTGCAGCAAGGGCTACCAAGAGGCAAAGGCACACAAGGAGTTGGAAGATGAGAAATAGTCATCAGGACAGAAAAACAGTTCCTTTGATATGAAGCACCTGACCGTGGCCACACAGGCCATCAAATACCTATGCACAAAACACAAGGTTCTAGGTAACGCAGAGGACTGGGGAGAAGGCGGAAGCACGACAATGCGGCTTTAAGAAGTTTCAAGGCATCCTTAGACCCAGTTTGGCAAATCTTTCCTTGATTTGCTACCTATGCTCACCTGCCCTGTCAGCAGACTGGGGCACTGAGACCCTACTCCTAAGGTAAAAGTCAAGTTTGCTTTGGAAGGGAGCTAATGCTGCATGTGGAATGGTAGCTGTTCCCACTAATACAGGACAACATGGCCTACAGCTTGCTGGGATCTAAGCCAAGGACAGGTGGGTTCCAGCCCCCAAAGTAGGTCCCTTACCTAACGTTACAGATTTCAGGTACACAGGCTGTAGGAAGTGAGTCAACAGTGCCCCTTGCAGGCCCAGCACATTCCAGCGTAGAATTTTGTCACTACAGGACATGGTACGGAGTCTTTCCCCGAGCCGGATGCCATCCCATGTGGGTACAATGTCACTGGACTCCACAGGAATTGTGCCTTCCCCTGCATGAGAGACTTGAGTTAGACCGATGAAAGCTACTGGTCCAAACCACATCACAGGCACATACACTATGCGCACTCCTGAGGTATGGGCCATTACTGCTCATTATTTTAGAGCACATACTATGTGCCCAGTACGGTGCTTAGTACTGAGAATAATGAGCAGACGCAAGACTTTGGTTCTTATTATGTTTATGGAAAGAAAGAGAGGGAAAGACGGTAAGCCAGCAAACCAACACATAGGCAGAAACTCTGGACACTTGCTATGGGCAGAAAACCTTAAGGGAGCCAGGAGTGGGGACAGCACAGAAAGTGTGAGGGTGGAGGAGGCAGGGGAACTTAGGCACACGGGAGAAAACAGCTGTTGTGAGTGTTGCAGACACAGAACAGCAGAAGGCCCCAAGGCAGCGAGGGTCTGGTGTTTCAGGGAACAAGGAGCAGGTGGCTGTGGGGTGAGGCCTGGGGCCTCTATCTTTGTAGAGTGCAGTGGGGAAAAATGTCCACTCTGCTACATTTCTAACCCTAGTTTTATTATCATTTACTGTGTGTAGTGTGTGTGTGTGTGTGTGTGTGTGTGTGTGTGTGTGTGTGTGTGTGTATAGCAGGGGTTTGCATGTGCTTCTGTGCGTTTTCCTGTACATGCAGGTACATGTGCAAGTGTATGCGAGCGAGCATGCAGGCCAGAGGCTGATGTTGGCTGTCTGTCTTTCTTTGATTACCACCTTATTTTCTGAGGCATGGTCTCTGAACCTGAAGCACATTCTTTTTTTTTTAAAACATTTATTTATTTCTTCAAGTTAAATCTCAATCATAGCCCTCTCTCTCCTGGTTCCACCCTCCTACCCTCTTCCCCCTCACCCTCCTATCTGCTTTTTTTTTTTTTTTTTAATTTAAAGTGTATCTTTTCCCCCCAACATCTCCCCCTTTTAATCTAATAAAAGGCTCTTTTTCTTATAACAATACAATACAAAACAATAAGAATAATTAGGCCACAATTATGAAAATTATAAGGTATAACATACATTCCCAATGTCCAGGCCATACACATTTGGAAACTGATATTAATATTCTATTATCTATCTATCTCGATGAGTTTAAAGTTCTATACCTAACTCAGTTTTTATCTTAACTTGCATTACCAACTTAAAAATATCTTCTTAGACCTAGAACATCCTTCTAATTCTTAAACAACTTAAAATTTAACTGTGAGACTATAACTATCTAGTCTTCCACCACGTCAGAGACTTGAGAAGAGTAAATATATCTGAATATAGAGGAAGTGCAGAGGCAGCAGCTGAAGCACATCCTTTGGTTAGGCCAAACCCTCTGTCTCCAAGCCCCCAGCACAGGGGCCACAGGCATTCCTGCCACAGTTGAGTTCTGGGGATCAGAGTTCAAGTCTCTGCGCTATCACAAGGCAGACACTCTACACCTGGGCCAGCTCCCAGCTCTTGTTTTTTTTGAGACAGTTTTGCTATATAAGTCAAGTACAAATGTTTGATGCTCCAGCTTTGGCCTTCCAAGTGGAGTGTGCCACAAGCCTGCCTGATTTTGTTTTTCTTTAGAACAGCTGTATGGGGCTACAATTACATGCCACACCATGCAACCCACCCACTTAAAACACACAACACACAAGTGTTTTCATGTTCGTTCCATCATTACAACCAGCTCTGGAGCATGGTGTCACCTCCCAAAGAAGCCTTTCACAGTAGGAAGTCTCTTGCCTGGTAACTCCCAGGTCACGTTCTGTCTGTTGATCACTCTACTTTGCCCCTTTCAGACATGGAATCATATGACATATGTTCTTTTGTGACTTGTTTTTCAGCTAGAATGTTTTCAAGGTCCATGTTGTGGCAGGTCTCAGGACTTCATTCCGTCCTATGACAGATGATATTCCATTGTACGGATATACCACATGTTACTTATCTATTTATCCAGGAGTGGTTTATCTGTGTTCTTTCTACCCTGGCCACTGTAACTATTGTTACCACAAGCACTCCTGTCCATGTGTTTCCATGGACACACACCTTCACGCTTTAGGTAAAGTCTAGGAGTGGAGCAGGGTTGTATGGTGACTGTGTTCTGTGTTCAGCACGAGAAAGGACTGAATTAATGTCTGAGGATCATCTGGATCACACTGAAGTGTGAAGAGACGGGGAGATATGAGGAGACACCGGACAACAGAAGAGAGGACAGAGTGCCGGAGGGCAGGGCACAGCTGTGGCTCAGTGGACTCCACTTCACATCAACTTTCTTCACTTCTGCACATCCCCATTCCATGACCATGACAGAGAATGTAGCTCATGTTTTATTTTTAGCTGGACTCTCCCTTGAGCTCCATGGGCACATCTGCCTCCCAAGCAGCCTGGGGATGCTCAGCTCTTCCAGGCTACAGACCCCATGGAACCTGATCCCCCTCACTTATGTGCTGCCTTGCTGCCCACTGGCGGTCTTACAGAACTTTTATAAGTAGGAGGGAGGTCTCACCATTCTCCACCTTGGTGCGAAGCTTGCCTTGCTTGGGGTTTTCAAAGACAGGGTAATGGTGGGACTCTGAGCTTTCCATGGCACGGTCACTGCAGGATTTGTCAAAGAGGGCTCCATCTCCACAGGGTGCCGTGCTGTCAAATAATGGCATTAGTTAGAACTTCTCTTATGTATCTCCCTCCAACCTCATGGGTCTTGAAACCATTTATCATCAAAGCCAGGGACATTTTCTTAAGCCTATCTAGGTACTGCCATCTGGACCCAGAGCAGAAGAGGCTTACAGTACAAGGTTGGGGTTTGGAGCCAGAGGACAGCCAAGCCAGGGGTACAGACCTGATGTAGAGATGAAAAGAAACTGTCTTCTTTATCTGGAGCTTCTCTCCTCCCCGGGCGAGCTCAAATATGCTGTTCTTGGCTGTGTGTTGGTTGTACTTCATCAGCTCACTGTAGAGAAACCTATGGGAGGACAGCCGGCTAGGAGGCAGCTAATGTGGGCAAAGCAGACCCCACCTCCATGCCCTGCCCTCAGTGTGAGCAAAGGGAAGGAAAGGCCTCCGTGGTACCCAGCTCTCAGCTTCTCAGGGAGAGAGGGATTGGGAAGCTCTGCACAGGAGACCTCTGTGCTTCATAAAAGGTAGCTAGCTAGCCTTTGGGGCAGCCACGCAGGATTCCAGGCAGAAGAGATTGATTAAAGGCTTCTCAGGGCTGGCTGCTGCTTCTCCCTGACCCCTGCCCTTCATAAAGGAGAGAGGTAGAGGGACAGAGGCCATATGGAGGTTCTCACAAGGAGGGAAAGCTGCTTCATTCCTGAGGCCCAAGGCCTCAGAGGTCACTTTGTTTTGAAACGATGCAGCCAGATCACAAAAGGGACTGTTGCCAACGACAGGCCCAACAGACTGCTGCCAGTTTGCTGGGTTTTTCAGAGAGGTGAGTGGACTGGGGGCCAAATGGGCGTGGCCATCTTGCTTACCTGATGAAGCCCCTCCGGGAGATGATCTCTGCGTGGCAGTCGTTGACGGTCTCCCCCTTCAGGCTGAGAGAGTCCCCCTTCACACAGCGGTTCCCTGGTAAGGTCATCAAGACAAAACTGGGGTAATCAAAGTGCTGTTGAAGCACAAGGCTTAGGGGAGAAATGGCCCTGAGTGCACAGGTTCTGGGCTGTTTCCTTCAGAGAGCAAGAGCACATCCCTGGCAGCACACGCTGCAAGCACGAAGTCTGGGCCAGAGAAGCTGAAGCAGGAGGATGGGCTGTTTGAGGCTAGCCTGGGCCACACAGTGAGACCCTGCCTCAAAACAAAATAAAACCCCAAACCAAAACAAACCCAGTCAAACCAAACTCATTCCAAGTTTGAGCAGCTAAAAATGAGCAGAAATCAGCCCACTTAACTGAAATGATGAGGGCCAGAATCTCAGACTTCAAAGATTGGAATATTCTTGTCGTATTTACCTGTTAAGCAGTTAACTAAAAAAATCTTAACAGCTCCAACTCCAAAATATTCTGAGCATCACGTCAGCAACTTTGAAGACACACAGCCTATGCGAAATCTTTTGTCCTCAACTTTGGACTTGCCCAGAATGACTCCAGAGAGGCCGAGAAGGGCCTACTTCTAGGCATCATGAGGCCAATGTCTCAGGGAGCACTCACTCACCTGTCCCCAAACTGACGACAACACCCATGTCCTCAGCACTTCTCTTCATGATAATGGCAGCCAGGATCTTGCGGCCCAGCAGGGAGGGCTGGAAGCTGTTGGTGAGGGTATTGAAGCATCTGTGGCTCAGCATGGCCATCTGGTCATGGAAGGTGCTGCCAGTGAGAGGGAGCTGTGGGCACAGGAGCAGGGTCAGGGCCACAGAGCCCGGCCTGTGCCCGCTGTATGTCAGTTGGCAGGAGCGCCGTCTTCCCATCCCACGTCTAGCACCCTAGACATGCACTCTACCATGATCAAGATTGAAGCCTAGGGAGAATTAGGCAAAAGTGAAGAGCCAAATCCTTCCAAAGAGGAGCAAGCAGAATCCCCATGCCTCCAAAAAAAAAAAAAAAAAGAGAGAGAGACTGAGAACAGCAAAAGCAGATGTCTTAACTGTCTTTGGATGTGCATCTGGGGACCTGGAAAGGAGGAGCATAGTTCTTCTGAGACTGGCCCCTGTTACTGGGGTTACCTCTGCGAAACCCAACTGTTCTGCCTTCTCGCTCTCCCCGATGAGGACACGGAGGGCCGCATCTGCTGCATCTTGCTTGCCTTGTTTCTTGCTGTGTGCACACACGGCCGGAAACCAGCGGCCCCCAACTTTCGCTTGGTAAACAAACCTTTGGGATGAGAATGAGAATGAGGACAGGCAGCAGCAGCAGACCCTAATGGGTGTGTGGGGAGGGCTAGTTTTGCTTAGTATGAGGCTGCTCTTGCAAACACAAGGATCTGCTGGTCTCACTGGGAGGCATGTCTCAGATTTTGGTCATTCATGACTTACATGATTTTTTTTTTGCTATCCAATTTCAGTTGTGCTATTTCTTAGTATTTTTTGTTAAACAGATCCATCAGAACCATAAACGGATTTTAAAAGTAAATTTCATTACCATCAATGGGAAAACAGTGCCACTTCCCATAAATTGGAAGCAACAACTTATACAATCAAAAAATTCTTGTCTAGACACTGTACTGTTACCTGTGAAGTCTCTGAGCTGTTCCTTATTAAAAGGGAAGACAGTAGAGTATCTCTCCAGCCCTCAGAGGGAGTAAAGAAAGTACAACAGTAACTATAAACAGTCCCTTTGAGATCGCTGGTGTCTAGAGCAGCAGACAAATGGGGTAGACCCGGGAGGGAAGCAATGTAAAGATAAGGTCTCTTGAAGACGGGTAAGGGTTTGTGTACAGGTCAATAAGCTAAGGCAGGTTGCAAGGGGGAGAGAGGCAAGGAGGAGAAAGAAGATGAGGAAACAACCAGTCCTCAAGCACATATGGGGAGGAGACCGGGACCAGAGTTAGGAGGAAGGATGCTTCCTTCATAGTTCTGACAGATGCAAGGTCAGCAGGTGGCTTGGTCTGGGAATATCAAGTATTTCTTGTGTTCTGAAGTAGGAAGTAAGGTTATCAGTTGAGAGTGTCAACAGTGATGTTGGTGGAAATCTGAGGCAGAGGTCTGGAAGAGTTCTCTAAAGTAGAAACAACATTTAGCAGCAAAGTGCTACCGAAGGGGTGAGGCTGTGGCAAGAGGACAAGCAATGCTCCACTCAGACCTGTAGTGACTGCCTACTGCTTTTATGGCACAACACTAACAACTGCATGGCAGGCCCTGTGGGCAGCCCCGGTGCCTCTGACAAACAGCTGGTACCAGGCACGCCCTACCCTTATTCCCTGCCCACCCACCAGACCATCCCTCAGCCCCTTTACTAGCTCTGTCCTCCCCACAGGAGTAGATCTACAGTTGTCCCTTGGTGTCCAGGATTCCTAGAATCTTCTAGACACCTAGAAGATGGTCCTAGGATTCCCTCGAGGACAGCAGAATCGCGGGCCACTCAAGTTCTTGATATACAATGGCACGATGTTTGCAAGTATGCCATGCACCTTCTGCTGTGTGCCTATATCATCTCTAATTCCTTACAGCACATGATGTGGTGGAGGTACTGTATAAATTGTTACCTTATCAGGTTCAGGGAATAGCAGTAAGTATCTTCATGTATTCGGTACAGACACAAATGTCTATGTGTGTGAGGGATGATACTGAGGATTAAACCCAGATGCAATTAAAAGAAAATTTAGTCTCCACTTGGTTAAATCAATAGATGCAGTTCCAATGGACACAGGCTGCCTGTCTCCTGACTGAGTCCTTGTTTTCTCTCAGGCATCACTTCCTGGGAGAAGCCCTCCCCAAAGGAGTCAAGCTACGTCACAGTAGACCCTTACTCAGGGCAGTCTGGCCCGCCACAAGACTTACAAATGTGACCTCACACTTCCTTGGTGACTGCAAGCTATGACACTACCAAAAGGGGCTCTACCCACAAGAGTTAAGAGTGCTGTTGAGTAGCTTTCATTCATTAATAATTCACTGCTTTTCTCTCTGTGAACATACAGATGCCATACTTTTTGTCTGTTTCCTGCTTATTTTACGAAAGAGTTCTCTGGAACCTATAAATGTTAAGTAACTTAGTCCTGGGGTGCTTGTGTATTTTTCCTTAGGTGGTCCTTTACTATGCACCAATTTTTCTTATGGTCAAATTTCCGACTTTTCCTTTATGACTTTATTTTGTGGAAGATACTAGAAACATTCCTACCTAATGATTATTGCGATTCCACTTATTTCCCACCCAAATCTTGATTGTTCGAGACCACAGTGCAGGAAAAGGGACAGGCAGAACAGACAGAAGTGCGCTGTGAGCCGTCTCTTCCCGGCCCCACTTGCCCCACTGCCGCGCCTGCCTACCATCTACTGGTTCTTCCTGTTCTAACCCTGCTACGGCATTTCTACTTTCCAAGCTATTCTTCTCCTTCTTGAGACAGCTCTCTCTACATAGCTTTGGCTGTCCTAGTTCTCACTACATAGGTGAGGGACTCACAGATCCACCTGCTTTGGCCTCCCAAGTGCTGGGTTTAAAGGCATGTGCCAGCACACCTGCTCCTTCCTAGCTATCCTTAAATATTTATTTTTATTAAGTTTTCTAGTTCCAAATAAATTTTATTGGTGAGTTTTTGTTGTTGTTGTTGTTACTAGCATTTGAAGTCTGAAGCTTAATCTGGGGAGCTATTTTTTTCAAACAGATTTCCACAAAATGGGTGTAGCTCAGTGGAATACTTGCTTAGCTGGTGCATGGCCCTGAGTTTACTGCCACACATACATAAAGCACTTCTCCTACCCAGCAGCACATCTGCTCTTTCTGTCTTTGACTGGTGTTCACTTATTATACACTCACATGCTTCCTACTACTTCCTAGCAGGCCTGTGCTTCCTCATCCATCTGCTTGTACTATGGGAGGGTGAACTTTCCCACTACACTTCCCAGGCGCTTACTGCTGCATGTGGAAGAGTTTAAACCGGGTGTGATGGTGCTCATGTATGGTCCCAGCACTTGGGAGGCCGAGGTACAGGATAGCCTATGATATATAGTGAGACTGGGTCTAAGAAAAATGAAAACACAAACAATATAGGGTGATATAGAAAGCTCTCTACGGGGAGCTGGAGAGGCACTGGTTCTCTACGGGGAGCTGGAGAGGCACTGGTTCTCTAAGGGGAGCTGGAGAGGCACTGG
>CAJQZJ010032773.1:85820-101671 GCA_907164525.1 Lophiomys imhausi
AGGAGGGTGGAAGGGTGGGGCTGGAGGGGGGAGTAGGGAGGGGATTGTGATTGAGATGTAACTTGAAGAAATAAAAAATAAATTATTTAAAAAAAGATATCCTGCATTATCAGATATTTACATTATGATTCGTAACAGCAGCAAGATTGCAGCTGTGAGTCAAAACGAAATAATTTGATGGTTGGGGGTCAGCACAACGTGAGGAACTGTATTAAAGGGTCGTGGCATTAGGAAGGTTGAGAAGCATTGCCACAGTGCACAGCCTGACCAGCTGTCCGAGCAAGGGAACCACCTCTGGCTTCTTGGCTCAGCAGCTGTAGCAGCCAGTGCAGCTCATCTACTTGTGCAGAGGAGGGGTATAAAACTCCGAGTATCACCTTTGTAAGACAGGCAGGCAGCTCTGTACACCCGACTCTACCCTTTTCCCCCCTCCCTGATGCTTCCTTCCCTGATGCTGGGGTAGAGGTGCACCTCCTGCTGTCTAGCAAGCTGCTATTATTCTGCCTGCTCAGCCCACCTCAACCCCCCTGTTCCTACACTCCTCTCGGGAGCTTCAGTTTGGCGGTGATGGGGACACAAGTAAACCCTGTGTTACCTCTGACTTTAGAAGACAGATGTGGATGTACAAGAACTAGTCAAGTCTAAATGAAGTTCATTTCAGCCAAGATAATCAGTCCCTCTTGCTCAGCCAGGATTCTGGCTACCCTGAGGTCTAGCATCCCTGATTATCATTTAGAGGAAGGAGCAATCAAGGATGATTTAGCCAAAAGGTGAAAAAGAAAGAAGGCAAAGACAGGACCCACCAATGACACCACTCATGAGAGAGCTGAGACAGTGCAAGAGCCAGAGTGCCTGCCTCGGTGCTAGGCATGATTCCTGGATGGGCTCTTACCGAGGTTCATGGGACGGTCCACTTTGCTCTATCAGGTTGAAATCACAGGTCTGATTAGTGAACTGAGCATACTCTAATAGCCCGCTGACAGGGTTCTTCAGCTGGCACTCAGTTAGCTTCTTGTAGGGTGAACACCTTGGCAAGGCGGGACTGTAGAAGGAGGGCATCTCCATGATGGCTCGGAACTCACCTGGTGCTGTATGGATACTATTCAAGTTATCTGGGATGTCATCTGTGGCCCACTGGCCATTTTCAGAGTCAACATACCCTGCTCTAGAGGGGCCATTGTGATAAGCGTGTGGCCGCAGTCTCATTGGTCCTGGTCTGGTCTCATACCTACTTTCATACTCCATCACAGGTTCCTGCCCATTTTCTACTCTTTTGGGGGTTGCCATGCTGCTTGAGGCACCTGATGGGGGTGAGTGGCATGTGGGGAATGAGGTGCTTCTAGTGGCCTCTGGGACAGCTGCTGGAGTAGCTGCAGGGACACTGTACGTGCTTCTCTTGACTTGCAGTCTCTCACGCTTCTTGTCTGTCAAGTACCAGATGGCCCCTTGCCTGTAGACATCCCCTTGCCTTTCCAAGTCAATCAGCACTGCATTCACATCTCGGGCCTTGGTGAGGCCCATGTTCTTAGCCAGGTTCAGGGCAGAGGAGTTTGACACATTGAACAGGTAGTCACAGACTTTCTCCTTGATCTCAGCCATGTCAAAAGGCTCAGAAGGTCCTTCTAAGTCAGAGGCAGGCTCTCCGTCCACACTGTCCAGACCAGGTTCTCCCTGAGGGACTTCCTGGCTCCAACTGTCTGGATTCACAATTCCAGGGAGCTGAGTCCAAGTCTGATGTGAGGGTGCAAGGCTCCACAAAGGAGGTTTTCCCACTCTTCTCTGCAGCTTCCCCTTTCTATGCAGAGAGTACAATATGTGATTGATGTCCTTCTTTGGGGTCCTGAGCTCTCTGGCTAGTACCTGGGCAGTGGTGGCCTTCCCCTCACCAAGTTCCTTCAGGTGGCTTAGGACCTTCTGCTCCGGATTCTGACTGATGCTCAGCTCCCGGAAGTGTGAGCAAAGCCTGTCAGCACCTCTCCATGGCAGAGGCCTGCTGTGTGGGGGAGTAAGTGGAGGTCCTATGGTGAACCCCTGACTTCTGAGAGTCACACTCCTGGGAAAACCCCAGATTTCCAACTGCTTGCCTTGGGCAGGTGGCCCTGGGAACCTTGGCCAATGTCCTGGGAGAAATGGTGGCAGGGATGGGGCCTGCTTTTCAATCAGCGGCGCTTCTGGGAGCTGCCCTTTGAGAAAATCTATCTGCCGGAGTTGGAAACTCCTAGAATGAGTCTCAGGCGCAGATGGCTGCAGATATCTCCAGTTGCTATGCTCATAGCTGGGGTCCAAGTAGGACCTTGTCTGGTGAGGGAACACCCCTGAAGAAAAACACGGAGGACGACAGAGCTTGAGTTAGAGCCATACATGAGTCTATCACCCCTTTAGCTTCTGCCTGAGGGAGGCTATTCCTGATTCCTAACAGACAGGGTAGCTGACTGAGCTGTGGCCTACATTCTCACTGAGGTGACTTTAGTCCACCACTGGCTACTGCTTGGGAGCTCGTCAAAGACACAGAGAGGGAGCAAGTTGTAAGACACACAATTTCAGTTGCCTCAAGGAGACCTCCAGCAACTTAATTCTTTCCCTTGCAACAGGATTTTAGGGGGTTGAGGAAAAACAACAACAACAAAAAAAAAAAAAACCCTTTCCATTCACCCCCTAACTGGCCATCTAAAACTAGAAAACACAGCCAAAAAGTGGTCCAATGGGTAAGGCCTCTTGTCACGAGATCACTATACCTACAGGACAGCACACATACCATCACCCCCATAAACAAACAAATGTACAACCAGAAAAATAACAAACACAAGCCTGAAAATGGGGAGAGAAACAGGACTTGGAGTACATGAGACCAGCCTTTCCACCACACAACACATCCCCTTTAGTCTCTAAAACTTTGTCATGGAGATGATCCTGACAAGTGGAATTTAAGACTGAATGAAAGTGTGAAGTGCATGCACCTCCTTCCCCCAGCTGAAGGACGAATGTAACAGCAGGAGCCATCCCCATGGGATAAACAGCCCTCAGAGACTTACCTGTCAGACACTACCAACCCTGGAGGACCAGAGTTTGATTATAGGGAAGCCAGAGAGTTGCTGTCTTAAAAAAAATGGCAATTGGTCCTCCTTCTTCAGTTGGTGCCCAGGCTTACCTGGACCTGGAAACAGGCGGGGTCTACTCACCACCTGCAATGGTCCCCTTACCTTCCCCAGTTACCTCAGGAGGCAGCATCCAGGGACTTTTTCCCATGAACAGCCTGCTGGAGCAGTGGTTATGGTGGTCATGGGTAGGAGCAGTATTTTGCTTCACTTCCCATGCTTGCAAACTTGGGAGCGAAACATGTAGTAATGTTTCTGACACATTCACAGCCTTCCTCTGAGTCTCCTCAAGGCTACAGGGCAGCTGGACCACAGCCTCCTGTTCCCCACCCCGTCGTGACTGGGGATCTTATGATCCTAATCACTACTGTGGTACCTGACCATGGGTTCCTTAACTCCTGTGTTAGTGACCACCACCTTTACCTTTCAGCCACATGATGTCCTTGTCTAGTGACCATACAATGTCACTATCATGTAATTTGGGTCACTCCTAAGTCATCAAACCCTGAAACTCTCTCCTGGTAGCCGGTAAACATTTTCTAGAAGAGGCTAGATGGTGCTGAGCAGCATTTACTCAATATATATAAACTAAAATCTGCACAAACAAGATCATTCCTGGCTCTTCTTTATGCACCCCTAACCCACAGGACTTGGGACAGAGCTGTTGTGGTACTGAATGAGCGGCCCAATCACATAGCTCAATAATGGGGACTGTAGGAGATTTTTTGATTGGCTCTTTGAGTGATTTTGGAAAAAAGACATTTTCATTTCAAAAAGGGTAAAGTCAGTTTCTAGATAAATACTTTTTTTAAAGACTTATTTATTTTCTGTATGTAGGTGTCTTGTCTTCATTTATGTCTGTGCACCATAGCACCACATGTGTACATGGTGCCCACAGATGCCAAAGACCTCCAGAACTGGACAATGTGACCCACCAGCAGCCCAGTCCTTAACTGCTGAGCCATCTCTTCAGCCCAAAATACACTGATTCACATGGCTATTTTCAGACAGAAGCTGGCAAATATGAGTGCCTAGCTACAAAATAGTTGAATAAACTACACTAGACTAACACTTGGAGCATTAGGCACGGTTTTTAGACATGCGTGTTGGACACATTTGCATTCTGACTACAGGGTATAATGTTAAAAGTGTGAATGGCAGAGAGAGGGAGAACGTGCACATGTGTGCACACGCTAGAATGAGCACAAAAAAAATACGAAATAGTAATGAATTTACTGAGTTATTTTGGGGAGGCAGGGCTAGAGAAAGAACTACTTATTCTGTCTTCTTACTCCTAAAAGCCCTCTTAAAACCAATCCCTAACTCAGAAAAGCTGCAGCCGGTCAGTTAATGGAGCTGAGCATTCTTTAACCCTTCAAAGTCATTGTTCCTCCCCTTCAGGCCTACTTACTATACAAACTATAGACCAAGTCATCGAACCTCTACCATGGCCCTCCAAACACCACTTTGATCCTGGCTCTCCTCTGCAGGACCAATAGATAAGGCCTTTGTCTTCACCAGACACACTCCACAGGCTAATAGTGTGGCATGTGTAAAAATGCTTCTCCCTCAAGCGACATGCCCTCAATGTTTTAGGAAAGGGCTTTTTATAATATACATTAATGGCCGGGAAGTTGACTCCGTGGGTAAAGCATGCACTGCATGCTCTTAAGGATCTGAGTTTGAATCTCTGGAACCCATGAAAGAGTCTGCTGTGTGGAGTAAGCACCAGTGATTGTAGGACTCCTGAGGGTAAAGGGACCAAGAAGAAAAATTCCTGGAAGCCTGAGTGAGGGCCAGCTACTGGAAACAACAAGACGCCTTGTCTTAAATAAGGTGAAGGGTTAGGGTCCAACCCCGAGGTTGTCCTTTGACCTCCAGATAGGTGTACATGTGTCCACGTACATCCCCAAAATTAGAAGTTGGCTTTTGGGTTAGTTTTCTGGAGACAAGGTCTCACTATGTAGCTTTGGCTGGCCTGGAGCCACAGAGACCCACCTGCTTCTGCCTCTTTAGTAAACGTATGTGCCACCATTCCCCCCAAATTAAAAGCTTTAAAAGCACAAACATACACACACACAGCTTTAGAACTAAGCACAGTAGTGGAGTGCTTGCCTATCAAGTGTGAGGCCATGGGTTCATCCCAAATAGCTTTTTAAATTTTGAGGTATAAACCTGGGTGGGGCATGTCTGCAATCCCAGCACTAAGGGGAAAGACAGGTGGCTCTTTCAAGGGCAGTCAAGGCCAACACATAGAAACCTCTCAAAAAACAGACGAGCACCATCCAATCAAGATAAAGAACATTCCTACGTCCACCAAAGTTTTCTCCTTTCCCTCTGTCTTCAACCTCCCCTTCACTTCCAGCCCTCAGCACCCAAGTATCAGTTTTCCATCCCCACGGCTTTCCAGAAAATCATAACCCCTGCTCCACACAGCACGAACCCAATAAATCTGGACTCTTCTGCTCAGAGCCCAGCAGTTGTAACTCACTTACGGCAGCACAAGAACAGCATGTCTCCCTTTATTGTTAAGCAGAATTATACTGAAGCTTACTGAATAAGCTGTGGAAGGACACTTTGTTAGCCATAATGAACACAACAGACTTCCCCCTACAGGTTATCTGAAGGCTAATTTAAATTTCCCAGAAAGTTGAAAGAAAGCAAAGAAGGCCCTAAGGTAAGGAACGCTGCTCAGTGGGCGGGGCTACAGCGGCTCAGGGGCCTTAGCAGAAAGGGGTGCCTGAGTGGTTGTTTGGCTCAGATCCTGACCTATCGTCTCCCACGCCTCCTTCCTGAGAATGTTTAAAGCCGCAAGAACTGAATACAAATCCCCAGACAGGTAGGTAGTTCAGTTTGAGAGGGAGCACACAGCCCCTGCTACTCATGCTCTGCGAGCCGGATGCGAGGGTGCAGACCCTGCGGACTTACCTGCGGGTCCCCCGAATCCCTGAGACATAACGCCGGCAAGGTCCGCACCTGGGGTGTAAGATGGCTCCCCAGAGTTCGCTTTCGTTTCCTGGAAAGGCTTCCCCCGCCCAACAGTTGGGACGGTAGGAGGGGCTTGTTCCCAGTTGCGGAACAGCACCCCGCCCACTCCAAACCGCCGTAGTCCACACCCACCGCCTTCCAGGCCACTTCTTCACTAGCAAGACACTAACGTAATCTGAGAGCTGGGGTGCAATTTATTTCACCGACAAGCTTATTTTCGTTCATGGTATTTTAGAAAACTTCACTCGGGCACTCAACAGCGTTCTCTCCGCCCTGTGAGGAAGTTCCTTTTCTGTGTTTAATTCCCATTAAGTCTCTTCCTAGAGTGACCATCGGCCAATGCCCTGTCTCCACTAGCCTGTCCTTCATCCACCCTGTCGGCTGCCCCAAACTTTACACTTTCTTGTGGATAAAATTCCTTCCTTCCCAATCTTTGTATATTCTGTTCTTTGGCCTAGAAAGTTCCTCTTTTTCCTTGTTTTTGTTTTTCGAGACTTGGGAGGAATTCCACTTCGACATCCCTGGGCACCTAGTGTCTGCGCTAAAGTGCCGGCACGCAGCACATGGTACAAGCAGGAGCTCCAGTATGCAACAGTCTGGGCAAGACGGATGGCTCAAACATCACTCCTAATTATGTCCTTCCTGTTGGTATAGCTGCCTTCAGTGCTCCTTGGACCTCCAGTGGGCAGGGCTGTTCTAGCCAAATCCCCTGCACGGTGAGCCCCAGACAACTGCAGGTGAGTGGATAACAGGGCCCTCAAATAAGTAAAACAAAGTACAAAACAGAAACGTCACAGGAAGAAAAACAAAAGCAACACATGAAAAGAGCTCAATCTGGTGCCATCAGGGAACCTAGGTAAAAAAGGTCACAGTGAGTTACTGTGTTATTGTCCCCTTACCAGTTAGGTACCATAAGCTAGTGCACAGAACCAAGGAGGGGCAGCCCCCAGTCACTGCAGGAAGTCATTACTTAGGAAAACACATTCCATAATCTAACCGTTCCACACAGGGTAACCTCCAAAACACTGGAAACAATCCAACAATAATAAGCAAATGTACCAACGTTAGACTACTATACAGCAATTGAAGTAAAATCTACAACAAGCAGCAAACGGGAAACAATGCAACAATACTGAAGGGATACATGTAAGGAAACAATGCAACAATACTGAAGGGATACAGGTAAAGTCCCAAACCACAAAACCCAGTGGAATCACGTGCTGCATAAGAGGTGTTCCCTGGGGTAGGAGTGAGGTTCTTTCTCAATGGAGGGAATGTTCTGGGTGATAGTGACATGAGAACCGACTCTCCCTGTACCAATTCTAGCCCACCTCCCCATGTTCTCTGTTCCATTCACATACTCTGCATGGGGCCTTACCTTGGCTTCTTGTCTTCCCAGTAAATAACCAGAAAGAATCCAGAAGAGCTTTCATGCACTCCAGTGCAGGCAGCTGTCCTCCCAGCCCTTCTGTGCTCTGTGAACCAAGCACAGAAAGGACTCTCAATAGGGAGAACTTGCCCTGGAAAAACGACTGGGGCTGTCCCAATCTCAGCAAGTAAGGACCTGCAGTCTCATTCATAAGCCTCTGTCTCCTCTCCCTTGATAACTGTCTTAACTCTCTCTCCCAGGCTCACTGGGTGGTAAACAGGTACTGTTCTGTTTAAATGTTCAGAAAACACGAGCAGGTGCACACAGGAAGCCAGCTTTCTGCTTCCCCCGTCAGTTATTGGGGGCTTACCTTCTCCAGGTTTTTCCTCAGCTTAGGGCCCTGTCTGTCACAAATAGCTTACTTACCCTAGGAGCTTGGTTGCCTCCGGCCAGGCTCTGAGATACCCTCACCTCAGCTTGCAATGTACTTACCTCTGAGGGTTACTCATTAGTCACCACCCCGTAATTCAGAGTTATGTCTAAAATAAGGCATCACAAAACCCCCCTCAGCATTAGCACAAGTCTGGCCAGGCTCCAGTTCCTCGTGTGTCTCCAGGAGCTGGGGTCAGCTTCCAGGCTCACCAGTCTTGCTTTTAACTGTCTGGTTTATGATTACTGAGTGAATTGCTGGAAATTTTAACCTCGCCTGGTGAAGAGACACATGGCTACAAGTTTTTGGCTCTGTATTTACCCACAGTTAGACCTCACGGCACAGAAGGCTGTCTACTTGCAATGGGATCATTTGCCTCTATAGTACAGCAGTGTCTGCTGGCCTTCAGTGCTGGCTCCCAAAGGGGCCCTGGGAAGGAAACGGGCTGCTCAGGACTGCATGCTATGTTGGCAACTAGCAACGTGCTATCAGGGAAAGTCGTGAGGCACCGAGCTGCTAACAGTGTCAGCGTGGTTTTAACTATTTTGAATTATGTGTGCTTGTGCGTGAAGGGGGTACGTGCAGGTGCTTTGAGAAGTCAGAGAGCACTTGATGCAGTGCTTGGGAACTGAAGCCAGGTCCTCTGTGAGAGCAGCATGTATGATTAACAGCTGGGCATCTCTTCAGCCCCAAGGCCATTATTTTTTATGAGGATACATATATCAAGTTCTTTTTGAATTAAAAAAAAATTTTTTGTTCTTGTTGGTTTTTCAAGACAGGGTTTCTCTGTTAACAGCCCTGACTGTCCTGGAACTTGCTCTGTAGACCAGGCTGGCCTCGAACTCAGAGATCAGCCTGCCTCTGCCTCCCGAGTGCTGGGATTAAAGGAGTGCACCACCACGCCCGGCTTACACTCAAGTTCTTATCCTTGCTTTTTTTCAATCCTGAACCCAGGGACTTTGCCTATGCTAAGGCAAGCGCTCTACATTGAGCCATATCCCCACCCCATAACCTAGCTGTTAAGAGGCATAATCTAGAAAGAGTTGTTGGCACAAATTTATTAGCCTCTGTTCTCTCTGTTCTTTTTCTCATGTTCTCCCCTCTGTCCCCAGAGGATATCTCTGGCTGTCCAGGAACTTGCTATGTAGCCCAGGCTAGCCCTGAATTTCTGTCTCAGCCTTCTGAGTGCTGGGATATAGCTGTGTACTACCATGCCCAGCCTCTTCAGTATTTATCATTGGGCTTTTCTTTCTACCGAGACAGCTACTGTCCCTGAACCATTCATTTTTTAAACTCACAGGGCCTTCCCCAGCGATCTAACATGGTCAGATAATCTGGAAGGCTTTCAGGAGAATGGGGTGTCAGCCAGCTGTGTTGACCCTGAGAGACAGGCTATGGATGTCAATAGCCAGAGCCAGCTTCTGGGGTTTGTTTGTTTGTTTGAGACAGGGTCTCATACACTCCAGGGTCACTTTGAAGTCCACACACAGCTGAAGCTGTCTCAGCCCTTATCATCCTGCCTCCACCTTTCAAGGGCTGGGAGTATAGATGTGGGCCACCAAGCCAAACTTCCATTTCTGAAATTACTAGAAAGCAAGAACTGTTTCGGGTAACCCCCCCCCAAATAGAGACCTCCAAAAGGGACGTGCTTTTGTTAGTGAGTCAGAGTTCTCCAGTAAATGAAAGGAAAAGATGTCTGTACCAGGTAATGTTAGTAGTTACACAATGAAGGTAGAGTGTCAATGCCAATGCCAAAACAATCGTCAGACAGTGGCCAGCAGCCCTGTGTAGAACATTCTGCATGATGCCGCTGCACACTTAGCTTCATGAGCAGCCTACAAAGTGAGTCTATAAATCCAAAGTCCCTCTGTATTAAATCCTGTCTGCCCTCGAGCTGCCTGGCTTCTGCAAGCTAAGTCCTGCGGGTAGCACTTGACCAGCTGCTGGGGTGGCTGTGGCCAGAAGAGACTCAGCTACTGGCCCACACCTAGGTTCCACTAAGTTAGGACTCAAGGTGAGGGATTCTCACCCACTGCTTCTTCCTTCATCTTCTCCCTCAGTCCTAGCTCCTGCAGGACAATGGACCATCTTCAGCTTGTGAAAGGCAGAGAGTAAGCGCTGTATCAGGGCAGCAACAGACTGGTCCCTGAGTGCTGCAGTGTTTCTTGGGAAGCAGGTGAATTTCACTAACAGCCAATTCGCAGGAAGCCAATTTGCCAGATGGACAATTCATTAACTAGCCAATTTATGAAACAACCAATACACAGAACTTACTTTTTTCTCCCCATTTTTTGTTTTGTTTTTGTCCCCCCTCCTCGCCCCCAGAAAGGGTTTCTTTGTGTAGCTCTGGCTGTCTTGGAACTTACTCTGTAGATCAGGCTGGCCTTGAACTCAGAGATCCGCTTGCCTCTGCCTCCTGTTTCTCCCTGTTCTTTTTTTTTATTATTATTATGTATACAGTATTTGCTCTACATATATGCCTGGGCAGATCTCAATGTAGATGGCTGTGAGCCACCATGTGGTTGCTGGGAATTGAACTCAGGACCTTGGGAAGAACAGCCAGTGCTCTTAACCTCTGAGCCACCTCTCCAGCCCTTCTCCCTGTTCTTAACAGCAGTTTTTATCCATCTTCCTAATAGAATTTAAAGGTAATACACTATGCTGCCTCCTGCTGTCCTGGAGCAGAGACTGAAGGTAAGACTTCCAGCTATTCACCACTATGGGACTTTCAGGGGCACTGCTGGCTGTCTATAGTCTTCCATAGTCTTCCCTGCAGAGGGAGCTGATATGTCTCTGCCATTTCTAACTCCTCTTTTCTTTCTTTGAAATGGGACTCCTCTGTGGAGCTTAATATCCTCCTGTCTTGGCTCCTAAGTGCTAGGATTACAGATGTGTGCTACCAACTCATTTTCAAATGTCATTCTGTCACTACTGAAGTTCACAGAAATCTCTTGCTATGTGCAGAAGAGAAGGTTCTATGAAGTCAGAGGAGAGAGATTCAAGATGCTGACATTAAAGATCACAATGACGCAGCCCCAAGCCAGGCAAGACAATGGCCACCAGGAGCAAGGCGGCCAGGCACTTCCCCTTACAGAGGGAGCTCAGCCCGGCCCACTCTTGGACTTCAGTAGAGTGACACTCAGCAGCCTGCAGAGCTGTGAGAAATGTGTAGTGCTGAGTCACCTGTCTGCAGTATCTGTTATGACAGTTTGGGGCACCATAGGCCTTGCTGGGAAAGCACACGTGCTCAGTTTCCCAATAAATACTTGAAGGAACTGCCATGGTCTGTGCTGAGTGTCAGCAACACCTACAATGCCAGCACTCAGGAGGCAGACAGAGGAGCCTGTCTACACTGACAGAGTCAACTGTTTAAGGCCAGCCTAGGCTACATAGTTAGTAAGCTGTGTCAAACACACAAAAAAACATACAAAACTGAAAATACTTAATACTGGTTCGTGGACTCCATAGATACCTTCCCAATCTAATTTTGATTCTAGAAACCTATCCTGGCTTCCTCCAAAGTGTTCTCAAATCTGTTTAGGTTACTGCTGCCTTTTGGAAGCTACCCATTAATCTTAGGATAAAGGTTCAGGTCCAAAACAATGTCTGCCATTGTTGGCTTGGCCCACTCTCCATCTTGTAGCCCAACAATCAAATCGCACTCTTGCAGGCTTGAAAAAGTCCAGCCCCAGTTATGTTAGTTCTCTTCCAACATCAAAGGATGGAGGGCATATAAAGTTTGCAGTGCCCACAACCCTAGTGCCTTCTTTCACACTTACCACTAGTTGTATTTACACACTTACCCGGCCATTCCATTATTCAAGTCTGCTTGTCTGTGCAGTAGCAGCCTTCACTCTCATGACAGAGTCCTGCAGACAGAAAGTATTCAGCAAACACTCAGCCAGTGAATACTCTACAGTGATCCAGTCAACAGAAGCAGCCAGCATGGCGGCACACACCTCTAATCCCAGGAACCTGGAGGCTTTGGAAAGCTAACCTGGGCTAAATAGTGAGACCCTGTTTCAAAAAACAAATTAAAATAGCCAGGTATGATGACTCTGGCTTTTAAACCCAGCACTCAGGAGGCAGAGGCGGGCAGATCTCTGAATTTGAGGCCAGCGTGGTCTACACAGCAAGTTCCAGTCCAGCCAGGGCCACACAATGAGACCCTGTACAGAGAGAGAGGGAGTGGGAGAGGAGGAGGGAGTGGAGAGACAGCTCAGCAGCTAAAAGAGCACGTGTTGCTCTTGCAGAAGACCCGAGTTGGATCCTAGCCCTCTTCTAGCCTCCATGGGTGCCAGCACCCCACTTGGTACACAGATATACGTGCAGAGAAACATCCATACACATAGACTAAAATTAAAAAAAAATCAAAAAGAAAAACAATACAAGGAACTATCTTCTAAAATTAAACTGACAAACCCAACTGTTTTACAAAGCAACTGGACATTGTACTAAAAGCCTTACATGTGTGTCGAATTTCAGTTAACAATGATTATAAAGTGACTGTATCATTGAATCACCGAACTCACTAAACAGTGCACACAATGAAGAGCTGAGAATCAACCTGGACAGCTGGTCGTGAACACTGTACTCTTGAATTATGACCTTAAATATTGCTGAAGATGGTACATTTTATATTTTTTCATCACAATAGAAAATGGGGGGGATGGATCTTTATTCTTTTTCAGTGTGCACATGTATGTGAGTACTCATGTGTGCCTATGTGTGTGTGAAGGCCACAGAACCTCAGGATGCAGCCCATCTTCTTTGACAGACGGTCTCTCATTGGCCTGAAGCTCACGGGACTATCTGGCCCTCACGCCACAGGGATCCTCTCGTCTATGTCCTCGGCCCTGGGATTACAAGTGTACACTACTGTGCAGGCATGGTTTTGTGTGTTTGCTCTGCTTCGTTTTGTTTTAAACTTGGGTTGTGAGGATCAAATCAAGGTCTTCTGCACGCCTCTTAACTCCGGATCACTGCCCCCTCACCTGCAACTCCCTAAACTTTATTTTATTTTGAGACAGGATCTCACCACATAGACCAGGCTGGCTTTGAACTCATAGAGATCCACCTGCCTCTGCCTCCCGAGTGCTGGGATCAAAGCACCACAATGTCCAGCCTCAGAACTTCATTCTTCACAGCTCCAACTAGAGACACTAAATGTCCTTCAGTGTTGAACAAACGCTCCAGTGCCATTCGCAGCAGCACTGAAGACAGCTCAGGTGGTAAAGTGCCTGTCACACGGGGGAACGAACTCCATTTGGATCTCATATAAAAAGCGGGACACAGCAGTGCGCACCTTGTAATCCCAGCTCTGGGGAGAAAGGGAAAGGGATCGCTGGAGCTTACTGGCCAGCTGAATTGGTGAGCTCCAGGTTAAATGAGGAACCCTGTCTCAGAAAACAAGATGGAGAGACGTTGAGGAAGACACTCAGTGCCCAACTCTGGTCTCCACATGCACTTACACGCACATATGGCTGCATATACACCACACACATACCAAGTAAATAATGTATGCGGAGGGAAAATGCCTATAATACAGCCACCTGGGAGGTAGAGACAAGAGGGTCAGGTGTTCAAGGTCACCCTCAGTTACTTAAATTCCAGGTCAGCCTGGATATGCCAGATTGTCTCAAAAAAACGAGCAAACAAAAATCCGAAACACAAAAAGTACATACTACATAATATCATTTACATGAAATTTAAGAACAAATCTGTGGTGAAGGATTTGAAAACAGTTGTCTTCAGTAGTAGTGACTAGAAACAGGTACCAACGATTTTCTAGTAGAAATGTTTTATTTCTTGATTTAGCTACTAATTAATGGGTATATTTTCTGTTAAAATACACGATGAGTCACATAAAATCTGTACACACGAGCACATACATCATCCGAGGAAATCGTTTTGAAAACACGTGAGGAGAAAGAACAGGCAGAGGCTGAACCTGTCATCTTGCCCACACACAGAACGGCTGTGTGGTAAATGAGTGGCTACTAAGCGCCATAATCTCCTGCAGCAATTCCTGAAACACTAGGAACACTAAAAAAAAAAAAAAAAAAAAAAAAATCAGATTGTATGAATCCCCCTTGACTTTCAACATGTGCCCCCAGGACACCCAGCACCGACTACGACTGCAAGGGGAGCACGTGGTGCAGCACGAGCTGACGCCACTGTGGCTGTGAAGAGCTCCGTGTGTCCCGTGGGCAGTGTGGCTGGGTACTCCCACGTATGGAACTGTCTGTGGCTGGCCTTGGGCAAAGATCAAATATGTTCCTACTGATGTGTGTACTCTTTGCATACCTAAAGAAGTTGGCAAAGACCAGCCAGACCAGCATAAGCCAGGAGCACCTGTACTGAAGCATAGTTTCACAATATAGCATAGTTGAAATAAAGCACACATCTTCAGTTAAAATTCTTTAAGAGTTATTTCTATTTTTGCACATAGGCGAGAATTGGGGTGGGGGGCAGAAGAGGACATTGGATTCCCTGAAGCTGAAGTGCTAAATGGCCGTGATCCCCCCAACATGTATGCTGTTATCTGAACTCACATCCTCTGGGAAGGACCTAGTGCTCTCAAGGGCTGAGCCTTCTCTCTAGCCCCTTGTGTAATACTTTAAATAAATTAACTAGATTAAGGGCTGGAGAAATGGCTCAGTGGTTGAGAGCACTGGTGGCTCTCCTTCCAAGGACCCATGTTCACTTCCCAGCACCTACATGGTGGCTCACAAATATTGCAACTCTAGATCCAAGGGATCCATTGCCCTCTTCTGGTCTTCATGGGCACCAGGCATGCATGTAATGTACATATATGTGCAGGCAAAATACCCATACACATTTTTTTAAAGTATTATTCAAAAAAAGTATTTTTAAAAGCTGAAATAAAACCAAAAACTATTTTTTAATTATGTAAAAACTAAAAATAGAATGAAGGGGGTGGAGGGACATGTTTAAGGTTACAGATAAGGAGAAATCCAAAAGGATAAAATCTGTCTTCAGAAGAATGAAAAGTGTTTAATCTTCTGGTGCAGGGATGGAAGCTAGACTTGTGTATAAACTAGGCAAGCACTCTACTGAGCTCCAGCTCCAGCCCCAAACAGAGTTTATATGCTTGGCACTAAAGTCTAAACTAGACAGACAATACTCTGGAACAAAGTCCACGGCAAATTAGGTTTTTTTTTCCTTTTGTAACAAATATAAAATCATGCTTTTAGAGCACTAGTTCTCAGCCCTCCTGACCCTGCAACCCTATAATACAGTTTCTCATGTTGTGCTGACCCACAACCTTGAAATTATTTTTGTTGCTACTTCATAACTTTAGTTTGGTGACTGTTTTGAATCGTAATGTAAATATTTTTGGAGACAGAGGTTTGCCAAAGGGGTTTCGACTCACAGGTTGAGAACCACCGCGCTGGAGTATCAGTGTAATTTACTCTTTAAACTCACTTAAGCACAAAAAAAATAAACAAATATTTAACTTAGAGTTTTGAATATAAGAAAGGTAGTTAACAGACATAAAAAATGTTCACTTAATCATAATACAATGTGAATTAAAATCAGATATTTAAAAAACTGATCTTAGGTTTTCCATTTTTAGCATAAACACTTGATTGTGTTGGGCAGGGAGAAACCACACAGGGCATGTTTCAACACTGCTGAAGGTAGTGGGAGCTGGTGAGCCGAGCATCCCAAACATCTGAGAGCAGTGCTCCAGCTGAACCCTTTTAGGCTCTGCCGTGGTCCACAGGCATAAAGTTCTACACCAGGAAATTGCTTCACACACAAAACTACTAATTGTGTGATAGTGCATCCAGCGTGTGTGGAAGAAGGTATGTGCAAAAACATAAATGACATTTTGTGTTTAGTCTCTAGCCAATTTTCTAAGATATCTAATTGTGCATATGCAAATATCCCCTAAAACACACACACACACACACACACACACACACACACACACACACACACA
>CAJQZJ010032773.1:101681-168900 GCA_907164525.1 Lophiomys imhausi
CACACACACACACACACACACACACACACACACACACACACACACACTCTGTCCAAAACACTTCTGGTCCCTAGAACCTTGTGTAAGGGCCACTCACTCCTCATTTACTTTTAGGAACCACGTCGGACATGTGGCATTCCAGCAGAGAACTGCGGCTGGCAGGAACTGGAGTTTAGACATCTGGAGCCAGAACAGGGCTAAACAGTAATTCTCTTTCCTTGAGAGTGTATTTGTATGAGAAGCACCCCCACCCTTCTCTTTCTTTTTCAGTGCTGAGAATGAACTGAGGGCCTCCTCCATCCAAGCTAGTGCCTGTAACCCTGAGCCATATCCCTAAGCCCACTTCACTCCCACTTTTCCTTTCTTTTCTGTTTTATTCAAAGATTAGTGTCTTGCTAGTTACCCAGGCAGGCCTTGAACACAGTCCTGCTTCATCAGTCAGAGTAGCTAAGGTTACAGCCCTGCACTCTCAGGTCAGGGTGAGACGTACTTTTGTTCCAATTATTTATTACCAACAAAGGGCATTTTTTTTTTTTTGCCCCTGTTGTGCTATTATTGGGGGAGGTGATTTGTGGTCAAGATCACAAAACTAGTTAGATGGACATGATCTACAGAGGCCTACGGGTGTGGAAGTTAGATGCTTGCTCCAGGGAAGCTCAGCTTGTCTTGCACAGGGCTCTGACACCCCAGAAAGGTGGCTTTGCCATGGAGAGAGCAGTGATGGGGCTAAGTCCCCTTGAAGGTGGCTGTATAAAAGGTTATATGCCATCCACTTGTACAGCTTAAGTGAAAAGCAAACATCTTTAAGGATGGTATCTATACCAGCTGAGTGTAAAACCTAAGAAAGGTGGGAGAGGACACCAGGCTGCTGCTGGACGCTGCTTCTGAAGGATGACATGAACTACATGCATTTTCTTTTATGTATATGAGTGTCTTGCCTGCACATCCATGCACGTATACCATGAGCATGCAGTGGCTGCAGAGGCCAGAAGAGGGCACCAGATCCCCTGGAACTAGAATTACAGAGGGTTGTGAGCTGCCCTGTGGGTGATGGGAACTGAACCACAAGGGTCCTCAGGAAGATCAGCAGCACTCTGAACTGACGAGCCAGCCTCTAATTTATAATTTTTCTAATGGAGATCTTTCTTTCCTCTTCTTTTCTTTGAAAGATTTTTTCCTGGGTGTTTTGGTATTTAAAAAGACAAGATACTTTCAGGTTCACAACATTGACCCCCAAATCCCAGTCTGAGAATTTGACTCAGTTTGAGAACAAGCTGGTTTTATCTTTTAAATTAAAGTGTTATCACAGTGCCTGGCACATTTTAGCATTAGAGGAAATATTTAAAATAAATATTCCAGGAGGGAGGTACACCTAAAGATAAAAATGAATCCTTAACACATCCTATCAAAGAACAGGAAGGAGCCAGGTGAGGTTATGTAACCTATGGTCCCAGTTACTTGAAAGGCTGAGGCAGGAGAATTATGTGAGTTCAAAGTCTGCTAGGGCACATGGCAAGACAGACTCTCAAACAAATCAGTAAGTTCTGAAAGGCTATCTCACAGGGTGGAATTTCCAGCAGGCTTCTCCTTAGGCCTGACCTCTACAGGAACAAGCCCATACACAGGCAGAGGTCCTGCCTTCCTAAGGTGTCCAGTAGAAATGGCGTTTCCAACCTTTACGGTAAGACTGTCTAGCGCACTGGCTCCTCATCAACACCACAGCAGCATTTTCTTCATCCACTGACTTAGTAAACATTTACTGGGTACCTGCAATATGCCACCTACTACCCTAGCCCCAAAGACAACAAGATGATCTGTTCCCCAGTGCTCTCACCAAGCAGGTATGTTCATGAGACTACTGGAAAACAAATAAAAATGAAATGCGTGGTTTTTTTTTTAAAGATTTATTTATTTATATATGAGAGCTCTATCTGCATGTACTCCTACATTCCAGAAGAGGGCATCAGATTCCAGTATAGATGGTTGTGAGCCACCATGTGGTTGCTGGGAATTGAACTCAGGACCTCTGGAAGAGCAGACAGTGCTCTTAACCACTGAGCCATCTCTCCAGGCCCCAGCTTGTCGGTTTTAAGTCTACCAGAAAAACAACGCTAAGAGGGGAGATGCAAGGCACAAGGGCCCTCCTTCCAGTGCTCCAGCCATGCAGGACAGTGCAGTGAGCAGACAACGCCAAGCAGAAGTGGGCATGAGGCATGGGGCACAGCGGTACACCTGTAATCTCCAGGCTACCCAGGTCTACAATGAATTCCAGGTTAGCCTGTGCTACATTTTAAGACCCTGCCTCAAAAAACAAAAGCAAACAAACCAGAAATACAACCTCCTGTGCTCTTTCTAGTTTCCCTTCTGCTTTGATAAAATATCTTGACATAAAGGACTTAGGGGAGGCTTACTATAGCTTAAAATTCTAGACCACAGCCCAGCATCCTGGGGAAGGCAAGACAGGAGCTTCAAACAGCTAGTCATATCACATCTCGAGTGAAGAGCACGGAGAGATGAGAGCATATACTCTCGCTCGCTGTGTCCGGCCCGATTTCTCCATGCTTACTAGAATCCTGGCCTCAGGAATGGCTGCGCACAGGAGGCTGGGTCTTTCCAAATCAACAGGTTAATTCAGACGGTCCCTCTTGGACCCATCCAGAGGCCAACCCAATGCAGACAGCCCCTCATTGAGACTCTCTTTCCAGCTGATTCTAGGCTGTGCTGGCAATTAAAGCTAACCACCACAGGGAAGAGGTGCCCAGCTCACTGCGGGACACCTTCTCAGAGCGTAACTTAAATCCAAAGAGCTGGCCAGAAGCAGTAAGGAGGGCCAGGACATAGCAGAGGAGGACATGAATGGCAGTGAAAACCCTGACTGGTGAACAAACAAAACCAGGTGGACTCCTTCAGGTCAAAGGCTCTTGTGGAAGGTCCTTAAACGTGTAAACAAGTGACACCTACAGCAGTCACCCCTTGCTTCTGCCTCCTCCATGGTTAAGGGGAAACAGTGTGCATCGCCATCCCAGGAGAGGGCCTGTGAGGCAGACCAGTCTAACCCCAGAACTGACCCCCGTGTCCACACTGATTAGCTTGCCAGGCTAGAAGACAGATAGCCATAAAGTCATGATTTAGGGCACTCAATAGTGTCAGTTTTTTCAGTGTGTAGAAAACAAAATAAAACAAAACAAAAACCCAATAAATTATAAAGGTACAGAGAAAGATAGGGCCCAGAGGGTCCTTATGACCTTATATCAGCCCCAAGAGCCAGCCATGTCTGAAGCTCACCTTTGGACTTCCAACTGACACAATCAAGGAGGGAAATTCTTTTACTTAAGTAGCTTACATTGGGTTCCTGACATTTGCAACTAGATTAATATGTCCTCTTTCAGGGAGAACTTTACTTTCTGTGCAAGGAAGGGGACAGACAGCAATGAGGGCAGATGTTAGAGGCCTCTCCCAGCGTCTAATAAAGCTAGTGAAATAGGCAGGATTTTAGGCATTTGGGAATGTACAGAAAAAATCATTTGAGCTCCTTGGCTTCAGGAACGAAGGTATCTGTGCCTAAACCACAGTCTAAAATGGATGAGTTATATAAACCCAACAGCCTACTATATAGACCTATAGTTTAAAGACAGAAACAGCACACACAGACCTACTGTAAAACATCAAGAGAGCTGGGCATGGTAGCACAGGCCTGTGATTCCAGCTACTCAGTAGGGCTAAAGCAAGAAGATTGTGAGTTTAAGGCCAGCGGGAGCAAATTGGACACCTTTTCTCAGAATAAGCTCTAGCCTATGTGAACTTGACACAGCATCAGCCACGATCTTTCCTAAACACTTACATTTTAGAGGAACTTAACATTTCAAACTTGTTATCCTTGATGCCAAACAATCAGTTGGTGCTTTCGAGAAAAACGTAAAAGCTTTCGAGCAGCTGTGCCCATTAAGGTCACGTCTACCAGATGTCACAGCAAAACAAATTGCTGTAGCTGAAGAGATCACTGAAAAAGCCCCAAAGTTTAGGTTCTGCTGTTTGCATACTTCAAAACTCTAATCAGTTTGTCACAGATAACAATGCCAACGTTGGTCTAAAAGAGGGCTTCAGATCTTTACATCTCTGAGTCAGTACGATGCTCAGCCACAGTGTGAAGTCTAAAAATTGCGGCTTAAGGCTAATCACTGGGTCTCCTGCTGACAAGAGCAACAATGCCTCAGGTTGTTGTTTTTTGTTTGTTTTGTTTTTCCCTCTTCCTACAAGCCATCATCAAAACATAGTCTTCCCAGGATTCCAGTACTTTATGTATGTTCATGCCCAGGAACCCTCCCCTCCACCCATAACAGGAAAAAAAAAGCCAAATCTTGGCTCATGTCTGGACAATACTGGGTCTAATATAAAACAAAAGACGATCTATCATTTCAACAATTAGATGCTATTCTACAGGAGATAATGTCCCATGTCCCCTCTGCCACACACACTGTCCAGATCTCCCTTCCCCGACCATGTCATCAATCACATTCCCAGGACCCTAGTCACTAAGAAAGATTAAGAGCCAGACCACATAGCTGATGGTTTGGCTTCAAGCTGTAGCTCTGCAACAGTATTAGGACCCTAGCCAAGACTTACCTTCTGCCATCTGTAAAATGGGAACAGTATTTAATGCACTAGGTTGTTGGCAGGGTTAAATAAATTAAGTGTATGTGAAGTCCCTGACAGTATCAGGAGCAAATGCTCAAAAAAGAGAAGGTATAATAGTACAATAAGTTGAATCTTGGTCTTGTTTCAGCTCTAGAATGCTATGCGGTGCAGGCAAACAGTGGCAGGATAGCAAACATCCAAAACAGAGTATCTTCAGCCTTTGAAGCTACAGCACCGATGAGAATCAGCAGCAGTAGTACAAATGCCTGCGTGCCAGCCCCTAACCATAGCTAGCCTCTTTAAGTTCTGACAGCTGGTCAAGAGAGGCATAATTATCTTCATTTTGTAAATAAGCCCCAAGAAGGAGACCGGAGAGGTTAAATGACTCAATGTCACCCTGCTGAGAAACAGTGGACCTGATTCCTGTTCATGTCCGCCTCCTGTACAGCAAGCGCTCAACTGTAAATAGCACCTATGTTTTTCAGGATCTTCAAAACGATGGCAACAAGACCTCTTTCCTAGAGACATCGTCACTCAACTGCCAACAATTTGACGCTCCTGCGTTCTCCGTCCCTAGTGGCCTGCTCTAGCAACCTGTCCTCCCTCTCCTGCAGCCAGCCTCGGAGGCCTGGAGCCGCTCAGCTGATTGCACGCTTGCACTCTCCCTCTTCTAGGTCTAAAGCCCACCGCAAGTTCCGCGGACTCTGATACCGACACGGAGCGTCTCGGGCCGGCTTACCCTCAAGCACTGCCCAAGAGCCAAGCCAAACAGACGAAGGAAAGGCAGGTGACGCAACAAGGCCTCCTGCTTCAGGGCCAGCCCCAGGCTGAGCGCCGCGCCCGCGACCCCGCGTGGGAACCCACGGTGGGCACCTCCGCGGCCCCGTGCCAGCTACGCCAGGGCGCCGGGTCGGCTCACGGGGTCAGGCGCCGGTGCTTCGCATCTGCGGGGAAAGACGCTGTCGGCGGGAGGGCCTCGGGTACCCAGCGGCTCCCGCCAGCACGAGCGCCCGAGCATCCGCGCAGACCCGTCGAGCCCGCCGCCGCCGCCACCACCGCTTCCCGCGCCTCCTACCCGGGCGCCGCAGGCTGCGGAGGCGGCGGCCCGCGAAAGGCGAGGAGCCTCTTACCCGCGCGCGACTCCCCGGACTCTGCCGACTCGTGAGCCCGAGGCTGCGCCGGACATTCCCGGCTGGTCCCAACGCGTAGTCCTCCACCTTCAGTCGGGAATCAATGGCTAGGGCGCAGATTGGTGACATCACCGGCGCGCCGGCGTGGGAGGGAGGCCCATGTGATACATCCCTCTTTTGTTTGAGCCCTTGGAAAATGAGTTTTTGTGGCTCCTTCTGGCTCAGTTTTTTTTTTTTTTTTTTTTTTTAAACCATTTGAGGAGGGCATTTTTGTGTGCATGGTGGGTACCAGGTACTTAGTGTCAGGATACTGCGGTTTTTCTCAGGGCCTTGATTCTATTCCCCAGTCTTCCATAATGTGGTTTGGTTGGAAGACCTGAGACTATGTATAGATACAATATTCCTTTTCAAGTGGACTTGAAGGCCACAGAACTGGTTGTTAACGTGCTATAACAAGTAGACTTAAGATGATCTGTTTAAATTAAATTAGTGCAGGAAAAAGCAACATAATGGGGGCTCGAGAGATGGCTCAGAGGCTAAGAGCACTAGCTGATCTTGCCGAGGACTCATTGCTGATTCTCAGCACCTACATGGTGACTCTGTAACTCCGGTTCCAGGGAATCCCATGCGACCTCTTCTGGCCCCTACTGAGACCACATAGTGTGATACACAGACACACTGCATGCAAAACACCCATACTCATCAAATTACCCAACATAATGAACACATCTTCAACTTGACGCCCACTGGAAGGACTAAAATACTTCCAATGAACTTTTCATCACCTTGTAAATGTTCCCAACCTTTAACTGTCGCCTTCCTCTTGGTAGTAACTCCCATCTGGAATTTGCACTTACACAGCTATTACATTGCTTTGATTTCTTTTCACATGTTATTGCTAAGCATCACATTTTTTATCAACTGTGTGTATATTTCTTGGGACTTTTATTTTCACAAACTTGTTAAGCGTCACCTCTCATAAGTAAGTGGCATACTGCACAATTTCACCGCTAGAAAACAATTCATTATGTATGTTGATCTATGTATCCCTTCTCTAACTATTTAAACACAACGTTCAGTCTCCTGTTTCCAGATGTGACTATGATCATTCTGGTGCCATTGTATAACAATGTCTTGGATATTTTTATCTAGATGCAAGACTGATAGGTCTTTGGTATGTTAATGGTCCATTTTGAAGCATAGTATAGAATTTTTTATAGAAAGTGTTTATACCAAGTAGTGTAGCAATTTCCTCCTCTTCTTAAGATTCAGGGAGTAGGCCCCTTGTGATGAGGTGCACCTTTAACCCCAGCACTTGGGGGTAGAGGCAGGCAGATCTCTGAGTTCAAGGCTAGCCTGGTCTACAAAGTGAGTTTTAGGATGGCTAGGGCTGTTGTCGGGGCCCATGCCCAGGACTCCCAGGACTCTTGTGGGTGGGGATTAGCTGGTGTGAAATCAAGACCCAGATCCCAGGAGTCCAGTAAGAGGCAAAAGCAGACTTATTTATTTCCAAAAGAGGGGGTTGCCTTTATAACCTCCACCCAGAGTCCCATTGACTCCCAAACTGCAGGCTGCTGTTGCTCTTCCTCATTGGCTCGTGACTCACTACCCGGTGTGGTGTCATCAATCTCCAGGCAGGTCTCACACCGGGCATGTTTGAGCATGCCCTGGAAGGTCCCAGCATGTCGGAGCAGGTCTCTCAGGTCAGCTGCACGTGGAAGCCCAGCCACGCATGCTCTATTTAACAGCAGGCCTTGTTTCTGCCCAATGGCAGACTTTATTCCTCCTACACAGGGCTACATAGAGAAACCCTGTCTCGAAAAACAAAAAAAAACAAAACAAAACAACAACAAAAAGGACTCAGGGAATTAAGACAACTTGTAAGGCGCAGGAGCCTCCTGAAACTTACAAGATTCACAAGGCCGCTTCCTGCGGTTACATAAGCAGTAACAGATTGCTAGGAAAGAAGACACAACTGGCTGTCCTGACTTGTCATCCATGCTGGGTAACCTTTTGAGTGATTCCTACTTCTGTACATAACCCCAGTAAACTCATTGGTCTGTTGAGTTGGACTTTGGTGGAGTCATTACTTTGGCCTGTCATTCATCCCCTATCTGGGGTGAGTAGATGTTTGTTTTTGAGTCACCACAGGGAAAGTCACAGAACACATACCAGCTACTATTTATATCTTCTCTAATATCTCAGATCTTAACTACTGTTAGTGAAATAGTAGGGTGGTTGGTGGAGAGTATCTCCTCTTTCCAGCTGGGTTCTTGTCACACCTTCTTCCAAGAATGGAGTGGGCAGGTAGTGGGGAGTGTACAAATAAGTGTACTTTACTGTTGATTCAGGATCAACAACCTTAAGTGGAATAAAACAACTTTAAACAAATTGCCACATGGGCCTTGACAAGTCAAATGTGTCGCGTCGACCTCGACCAGCAAGAACGACGCAACTCGCAAAAGTTCTTCTCAAGCAGTTTATTCAGGTCCCTTGAAAACTGTCTTCTGAATCCCCGGGCAGACCCAACCCACAGGCTAAATACTATATGAACAGCCAATCAAGTAAAGCCACGTGGTGCTATCCTAGAGGCCCACGTATGCGGAAGCAAGCCAGATCAGCGGTCTTAGCCAAATATGGACATGTTTACCACCGAGAGCGCTCACCATCGGGCTGGTGGAAGGCGGAAACCGGCGCCATCTTTAGGTCGCGGCACATCGCAGCTCTCTACAGTTCCTCCTTTTTTATTTTTTTTTTTCTAAAGTTGGTAGAAGTCCCTGGAAAGGCTTCGTAATCCCCCTATCTGGGGATCTCACGGTGGGCCTGAGCCTGTAGGAGGGCGGTGCTCAAACTCTTACCCATCTCTGGGTCGGCCTCCCCACTCGGGGCTGCCCTGTCTTAGGCGGCCGAGACTTACCCGTCTAATCCGTCATTGACTTGCCAGACCCTAATATCCATGGAACGAATACCTCAGTGGTCAGAGACTATGCTCAGTGAAGATTTAAGGCTTCATGGCAGCGAGCCATGCCTGAGGGGACTGGCCCGCCTCAATGGCGACAAGGGCCTGTATAATCATGGCTGCATTACGCTTCTGTGTGGCTCTCATCTTGTAGATGCATCATAGGCAAACCAGAGAGGCTAGTATCATCAGTATCGCCAAAGATCCTACGCCCGCCCACTCCTTAAGATGATCCATAGCCGTCTGTATCCAGGAAGTCAAACCAGTAGCCAGGCTCAGATCCACCTGAGTGGAGTTGATGTGGACGATTGTTGCTCTCAGCTCTCATCAAATTTTCAAATTCAGCTGACCAATCCTGTAAGAGGAATTCTGACAATTGTCTAGACAGATTAGCAGCCTTTGTAAAATTTTGATACTGCACGGAAGTAACACACAAACCTTGCATTTTCCACTCACACCCCAATTGTGCTAGTTGCCAAAGAGAATCAATCTGTTCTTGTATTAAATCTATGCGTTGATTAACTATCATAAGGCCTCCTTTGAGATGAGAATTCATAGAGGTCTGGGTATCCAATGCCTGTGCTACAGTGGCTGAGATGTTATTCAGGGCATTGTCAGTCTGTATAGAACTAGACAAGGCAATAGCTGAGGCAGTAGCCCCCACAGCAGCAATAGTGATGGCAGTAACAATAGCTGCAGTGATGCCAAAATCTCTTTTAAGCCTGAATAGCATCATGGTATTAGGGGCCTCTACAGGAACTGGTACATATCGAGACATTCTAGTCACCACAGCCACAGGAAAGGCTGTGGCATTCCAGCACAGGGCATAAAAGCATATGCCCGGAGTGCATACTACCTTTTCTTCACCCAAGGATGCACTCCCATTACTTACAATCCACAGAAAAGGAGGCCAGAGACATACTGGCGAGGCTGAAAAGGTCTTATTACAGTAAGAATGAAACGAAGAAATCCAAGTACCAGAGCCACTACCACTAGAAAGATTCAATTTGGTAGCAGACCCTAGGGAAAAATTACCTCTTTGATAAATTCCTCCCCCAAGCATAATGACAGGTCCCAAGTCCATGCAACTTCCATTTACCCCACACAAAAGCCACAAATCAAAAGGATTGGTGGCAGTCTGCTGAGGATCCCTAGTAGATATATCAAGCATTCCTGTACAAGACTTATTCACTATATTACTAATCATGGGGCTAAAGGAAAAATAATCTTGTTGAACCCAAACTGCTCTGCGCTCCTGACATCCAGTCCAGGGAAAATGTCCTTCCTCTCCTGTGGATCCTCTCCAAAATGTGCCCAGCGTGGCTGTCTGGGGGGGTCCCGGTCAGAGACTTGTGTGGGCCACCATCCTTCAAGGCGAGAACCGTTGCCCGAAAACAAACCACTACCCCTACCCCCAAATCTCAGTTGTGGTAAAAAATCTGCTGACTGCTGAGACAATTTAATGCATTCTGTATCATCTGACCTATTGAAGCTCATTAAAAAGCACAGACTACCCTTCAAGCTGACATTTCTATTACCCTCTATAGGGTTTTTCTGATCATCAAAGGGAAGGTAGGGTAAGCCTAAGCTTCTATTACTGCTAAATAAGCGTGGAAACACAGTTGCATCATGTCTGACCGGCATCGGCTTTGGGAATATCGACAGGATCCCCCATCTCGGCTCAGTCATTCCTGACATACTCACTGCTACTATCACCAGGATCCCTAGGAAGGTCTTCATGATGAATCTTCCTCACAAGGCATTCAGGCACCCACACTGGATCCTGTTGATCCTGAGGAAAAACACAAACAGACCCTCTCGCCCATGTTAGCATGGGGTCATGCCCTCGCCAAGAGCCTGTCAAAATATCCTTCCACTTCACCATGCCTTTAGGTGGACCATGGGAATCCTGATGTCTGTCCGCTGCTGAGCGGCCTTGAGCATCCAAATTGAAAAAATTTAAAGTAAATAAGGCTAAAGACATTCTCTCCTTGGGGGTACGGCCTTGGCCTATTCCCCCTTTCTGTTTTTGCAAACATTCTTTCAAGGTGCGATGAGCATGCTCCACAATTCCTTGTCCTTGAGGATTATATGGTAATCCGTGATTAAGCTGTACCTCCATCTGGTTGCAGAAGGAGACAAAGGACTGAGCCGTATAGGCTGGTCCATTGTCCGTTTTCAGCTGTTGTGGTTTTCCCCATGCAGCCCAGGCTTCTAAGCAATGCCCTATGACATTGTGAGCCTTTTCTCCACTCATAGGTGTAGCATGTATGATACCTGAGCAGGTATCCACAGACACATGAATATATTTTAAGGTTCCAAACTCTGAAATGTGGGTAACGTCCATTTGCCAGATTTTGAGTGGCATCAACCCTCTAGGGTTCACTCCCACACTGGGAGGATGATGATGAATCACACACTGAGGACAGTCCAAAACCACTTGTGTAGCATCTGCTCTAGACAAATGGAATTTCTGCTGTAGCGTTTTTGCATTTACATGAAACAATTGGTGAAACTGTCTGGCTTGGTCCTGGAATGAGCTCCAAAAAATGCATTCCATCCTAGTCCATTGATCACCTTTATCATTACCCTCACTTAATGGTCCAGGTAATCCTGTATGTGCTCTGATATGTTGAATATAAAAACACTTTTTTCTTTGCCAGATTAAAACTTGTAACTCTTGTAATAAGGCACATACAGTACTACTATTCTTAATAGGACCTGCCAATTCTAATACTTTCACTGCATTGACCACATAGACTGAATCTGAAATCAAATTGAATGCAAATTGACATCTTTTAAACACCTCAATTACTATTTTCAACTCTACTATTTGGGGGGAGCCCGGTTGAAATTGACATAACACGGGCTCTTGTCTTTCTATCAAATAGGCTCCGCAGCCTGTCTTTGAGCCATCAGTAAACACATTTGGTGACCCTTGAAGTGGTACTACTGAAGTAACCTTAGGGAATATCACTGGGTGCTCCTTAAAAAATGATAGTAATGGATGCTTAGGATAATGGTTATCAATCACTCCTTCAAAGCTACATTGCAATATTGCCCAATCATCTACAGTGCCACACAAAATCTTAATTTGATGACTGGAATAGGGCACTATTATACCAGCAGGAGCAACCCCAAAAGACTGCAAACATTGTTGGATACCATTCAAGGCTAAAGCAGCAACTGCAGTGGGATAATATTCTGTGGATTTTTTTGGAGATATCTTCGAATAAGTCCATAATAATGGTCCGTCCTGCCATAGCAATCCTGTAGGTTGACCATAGGTGGCAAATATGCACAATGCAATGGGCTGTCCTTCCTGCCATCTCTTTAGGAAGGCACTCTGCAACCTTTCTTCCACTTTACATAAAGCTTTTCTTGCTTCTCCTGTTAATTGCCTAGGAGAATTAAGTGCTGAATCACCTTTCAAAATATCATATAGGGGTCTTATTTCATAATTTGGTAGCTTCAAATAGCCTCTTACCCAACTGATATCTCCTAACAACCTTTGAAAATCATTTAGAGTCTTTAAATTATCTTTTCTTATCTCAATCTTTTGAGGTATTATCTTTTCAGGTCCAACCTTCGCTCCTAAATAATTAATCACATTTTTCTTTTGAACCTTATCAGGAGCAATAAACAACCTTTTCTTTTTTAATAAGTGAACTAATTCTTCATAGGCCTGATCTAACATTTGTTCACTCTTAGCTGCCAGTAAGATATCATCCATATAATGAACACATCTCACATCTGGAAAATTCTTTCTCAAGGGAGCAATGGCTTCCCCCACATACAGTTGGCACATAGTGGGGCTGTTTGCCATGCCCTGAGGTAATACTACCCATTCAAACCGCTGATCAGGTTCCTCATGCTTACAAAATGGAACAGTAAATGCAAATCGGTATCTTTGGCACACAAAGGGATGGAGAAAGAACAATCCCTTATGTCTATAACTATTATGGGCCATGAGGCTGGCAAAGATGATAAAAGCGGCAAGCTGCGTTGCACTGGGCCCATGATCTGCATTTGTTGATTTATGGCACGCAGGTCATGCAACAATCTCCATTTTCCAGATTTCTTTTTAATGACAAAGACAGGTGTATTCCAGGGAGATACAGATGGTTTTATATGCTTTAAAGACATCTGTTCATCCACCAACTCTTTGGCTGCATTCAATTTTACAGAGGAAAGTGGCCACTGAGGAACCCATACTGGGTCCTCCGTCTTCCAAGTTATGGGAATGCCCTCCTCAGTGGCCCCTAGGAAAAACCCAGGCCCTGTCTCTTTTGTCTTTGCTGCATAGATATGGGACTCTTCCGCCCCTGCAAATATTTTCCTATTCCAAAGCCTGGAGCATATCCCATATCTTGCATCATACGTTGGGCTGAATCAGAATAATCATTACTCAATTTAAATCCCATATCCTTTAAAAGGTCTCTTCCCCAAAGGGAGATAGGGAGCTCAAGTACATATGGCTGCATTTCTCCTGAGTGGCCTTCTTGGTCCTGCCACTTTAATAATCTTGCACTCATATCTGGAGTCTTAGCATAACCCAGGCCTTGAAGTGTTTGAGAAGAGGCTTGTACGGGCCAACCTGAAGGCCAGTCTTTCTTGGCTATGATACTCCTATCAGCCCCAGTATCCAAAAGGCCCAGGATTTTTTTACCATCAACTTTTAACTCCAAGACGGGGCGTTGGTCCAAATCCAAGGAGAGAAAAGTCAGATCCGTGCCCGTGGACCCAAAACCATCTTTTCCTCTCTCTCGATCCTTTGCCGCATAGCGATCATGTAAGCTCGGCAAAATGACCAACTGAACAATTCTATCTCCAGGAGAGATAGCTGTTATACCACGGGGGGAGGCTACCATGATCTTAACCACTCCTGTATAATCTGGATCTATAACCCCAGGATGGACAATAAGTCCTCTCAAGGCTGATGATGACCTCCCTAACAGCAAACCAACTGTACCAGGTTCAAGGGGTCCTTTAAAATCTGTTTCAATTAACTGGACCCCCATTTGGGGTGTTAATACGAGTCTGGTGGTGGAGCAGAGGTCCAATCCTGCTGAGCCTGCAGTGGCTCTCCACGGTCTCTCTGATGGCAGAGGGTTGGCCATCTCTCTTGATTCTGTTCTTTGTCCTGATTCTCTACTGCCCCATATATTTGTGGGCCCTGGGGTCGTGGGCCCCGCTGTCCATTTTTTGGACGAGCGCCACCATATCCTTGAGTCAAAGGCTGGCCATGGATGTCTGTCACTGAACGGCATTCATTAGCCCAATGGTTCCCTTTTTTACATTTTGGGCACAACCCCGGCCGCCTGGGGCATTGTGCACTTCCTGTACTTTCTGTTCTCCTTCCCCTGGGGCACTGTCTTTTAAAGTGTCCCATCTTGCCACACTTAAAACAAACTCCTGGACTTCCTCCACCTTTTTTGGTCAACTGTACTACTGTGGCAGCAAGACCAGCATTAATTAACAGCCCTCCAAGTTCTCTACACACTTTCATCCAGGCTTCTAGCCCTTTGTTCTTGTAAGGGGTGATAGCGGCTCTACACTCTTTGGTACATTGCTCATAGACCAACTGTTTTATTAGTGGCATAGCAGCATCCGGGTCACCAAAAATCTTCCCTGCCGCTTCCACCAATCGTGCCACAAGTCTGAAAAGGGCTCCATGGGGCCCTGTAGAATCTTAGTTAAGTTCCCACTCACCTCCCCTTTGTTAGGAAGGGATTTCCAAGCCTTGATAGCTGTCTGGTTTATTTGTTCATAAACCTGATTGGGATATCCTGTCTGCTGGTTGGCAAATCTCCCCTGCCCAAGCAGCATATCTCTATCCCAGGCTGGATTTCCATTTCTCTGATTAATGGCTGCTTGCTCAGTGGTATACTCAATCAAGAAAGCTTTCCAGCCTAAGTATTGCCCTGGACTTAAGCAGGCGCGGGCCAGGCCACTCCAATCACTCGGAGTCATACAATGTCTGCTTAATGCTTCCACTTGAGCCAATGTAAAAGAAGCGGTAATGCCATAGGTACGAACCGACTCTGCAAGGGATTTAATTACTTTAAAATCAAGCGGTTCCTCGTACCTGTTCCCTTGTGGATCTTGGTATACCGGATAGGCAAACTGTAATTCTGTTCTTACTTGTGTCCACATCCCCGGGCAGAAAGATCTCCCTACTTTCAGGGACTGAACAGGCTGATCTATCTGAACGGCTTCTGGGTATGGAGGGGGAGTTGAAGGCGCCGTGGCAACGGCTTCACTTACACCAACTGCTGCCAACGTGTCTTTCTCTTTTACCCTTTTCTTTTCCCCTTTTCTAATAGCAGTCCTCTCCCACTGTTCTATTAGAGCGTGTAGCTCCCCTTCAGAATCCGTGCCCTCTGAGTCCTCAAAATCTCTAAAATCTCTAAGATCGGGATAGAGAGGGACCTTCTTTTTGCTTCCCTTTTCACTGTCTGCCTGCTCAGATCTTTCCCCTTGCAGCAGTTCCAAGGCTGATTCTCCCTCCTTGATTGCGTTACAGCATCTCTGATCTTCTAAACACTCCTCACCATCTTCCAAATCGGTCTTACTCCATGCTTCAGAGTACCTTGCTCCCAAGCAAAATCCAAGTCTCTGCCTAATTTGTCCCAGCAGGATACCGTAAGATTCCCGGACACCGCAAACCACGGAGCCACGGAGTCGCATTCATTCAAAAATCTCTCTAGGGTTGACTTCTTAAGTTTCAAATTCCTAGCTAAAAGTAGCTCCTGAAGAGCCAGAAAAATTGGATGTGACTGAGACAATCCCATGATTAAAAATTTACTTTCGGTTCGCTGTTTCCCGCCAAACTTTACCTTTTGTTCGCAATTTCCGCGAAACTTTACCTTTTGTTCCCAATTCCCGCGAAACTTTATTGTCCCAATTTATCCTGGGAACTTACCAGTGCACTGTCCCTGACTGCAGGAGTTCTGAGTCTTTTCTGGTTCCCCGTACGGGCCACCACTTGTCACGTCGACCTCGACCAGCAAGAATGATGCAACTCGCAAAAGCTCTTCTCAAGCAGTTTATTCAGGTCCCTTGAAAACAGTCTTCCGAATGCCCGGGCAGACCCAACCCACAGGCTAAATACTATATGAACAGCCAATCAAGTAAAGCCACGTGGTGCTATCTTAGAGGCCCACGTATGCGGAAGCAAGCCAGATCAGCGGTCTTAGCCAAATATGGACTTGTTTACCACCGAGAGCGCTCACCATCGGGCTGGTGGAAGGTGGAAACCGGCGCCATCTTTAGGGCGTGGCACGTCGCAGCTCTCTACAAAATGGAATAGGTTTGAACTCTCAAACCAGCGGGGTGTTAGCAGAGAACCATTATAGCCCTGAGAAGGGTTTCAGAGGGGTCTGGGGTCCCAACCAAGGGTGATGCCTTGCAGAACAAGTGTTCAGATCACCAATAGGGGTAACTGGAATAGTAGGCACTTCTCCTGTCTCTTGCTGGTCTTAGGGGCTTGAAGCAGGGGCAGAGGCACACTCTTTTTGCAGCTGAAATGCAAAGTGTTGGGGTCTGAGGCAGGAAATAGTGAGGCTGGCTTGAGCAAGGGCCCTGCTCAGAACAGAAGCCCCAGGAGGCAGAAGCTTTAGGCACATGGGGCCTCTAGCAAATCTGTTCCAGTGAGTCTGGAAAACAGTCTTCCTTCTCTGATGAAAGAGTCAACAACAGCCAGACCCGAAGTCTTAAGCCTCTGAAGAGAACAGCAGCAGCACCTCGGGGCCAGCCCTCTCCCACCACCCCCCCAGAACCAGAAGCTGGACCCTGAACCCTTCCTTGCCTTCTTCCTCCAGCAAGTCTGTAGTGGTTCTGGCTGTGCGTGTGAATTTACAGGGTGCCAGCTGGGCCCTGATTGACTGAATGTGGGTATGAAAAAAAAAAAAAAGGACCAACCAAAGAACTGTAAACTGTGATAGGGAAACGGGAACAATCACAAGCCCACTAGAAGCTGCCAAAAGTTACCAGGAATGTAGGCAGGCCTCTGCCTCCACAGCTGTGTGAAAACAGACTCTTGTACCAATGGTTTCCTTTTCCTGGTTGCTATGGTGATCTTGCAGGTTTATCACCTGCTTCCTTTCTGCATCTATCAGCAAGAGCTATCAGCATTGCGCCCACTGTCAGAAATTTCCATGTTTGGGTTGAGGGATCGCACCTAGTAACGATAGGTGTTGGATGGAACCCATCCTGGCCTTATTGCTCTGTCTCTTACACTTGACACGTTGCCAGGGGTCCTCAGCTGTGAAACGGACTTCGGGGCTGAGCAAGGGAAAAGATATAAAGTGGAGAAGAAAGCTGTAGCACAGACAAGCTTTACTTGAGTGTGTTTTGCATATAAAGGAGGCCCCTTCCTCCTAACATAAGATCCAGATACTGGGAGAGGAGAACCATCCAAAAGTTAAGGAAAGCAGGGAAACTTCCAAAAGAGAGACCATTTACCATCATAGTATTCAGCAGTCTATGGTCGAAAGGTCTTGGGTTTGTTCTTTTGGGTAAGAGATTTATAAGAAGAATTATTAATGTTGTAGACAGACAGATGACAGCAACATGGCTGGGGCTCTGATGAGAGTTCAGGATCCGAGGGTGTGGGGGAGGGGCAGATTTAGTTAAGGAGTACTCATTATACAAGTGGAGGATTCCCAGAAGTCTGAAGGAAAAAGGCCCCTGTCATTCTCCTGGAATCCAGACACCTGGAGAGTCTGTTTATGGACTCAGCCAGGTTCTCTGTAGGGTGTCTGACTCTCCCTGTAGCGCAGGGATCCTGAAATCAACCCTGTGGATATCCAGGGCTGCAGATAAGCACAGTTTAAACCGTCTGGTCTGGGATTTGAACCGTCTGATCTGGGATTTGGTATTTCTTTCCTTGAGTTCTGGTACAGGGAGCAGGTTCCAGATTCAGAGAGGCTCTTCATAGGGGGCTTGCCAGATGCTGTAAGGCTGAAGAGAGAGGGAAAGAAGGCTGTAGGTGAGTGTGGCTTGTAGCCCAGAATCTAATAGTGGGGAGTTAGCATGCCAGGGACTGCACAGCTGTGGGATTTACCTGATCAGTAACTAGCAGGTTTTGTCACAGGTTCATAAGCTCCTGGCAAATGTGGACAGGTAGCTAAAGATCTGCTTACGTGGGCAGTATTTAAAACACTTAGATGGGGCTGGGGGTGGAGCTCCATGTTGCTGAACAAAGAGTTCCCTTGAACCGAGGAAGTCAAAACCAACCTAGGCAGAATAGCCAGACCCCATGTATAGAAAAACGAAAACCCTTCTCGAATATGTAAATGTTTGTGCGTAGTGCTTCTGACAAACTTTTGAGTTGGTATATTCCAGTCTATTGTGAGGAATTAACAATCGAGGGCCAATCCACTAGTCCATCTTGTTCCATTTATGTAGTGATTAATTCCTTGAGTTTTGCACATTGTTTTAGGGGGTTGTTGATCAATTTTCTTATGTAATATGGACATGTTCTTTGTCAATTTTATTGCAAATTTTCTTCCAGTTGTGTCTTCTCGCTTTCTACTCTAAAAATAGGTATTCTTAACTTTGAATTTTTTGTCTTTTTAATGGTTTCTTTTTGGGCATAGGTTATAACCTGCTTAGGGTTAAGGTGTCATTCAGTGGTAGAGTGCATTCCAGGAATGCTCAGGCTTTGAGGTCAGTTTCCAACACCACACATTAAAAAAAAAAAAAAAAAAAAAAAGAAAGAAAATTATTTCTATAGCAACTGTGGAAATTTAAAATGAATCTTTCCTGTAACTGTCTTGTTATCACAGCATACCTTTTTTATAATACTTTTTATTTAAATGTGTTATTTGCTTGATAGCCTAATGATCTAGGCTTAGAAATGGCAATATGTTCATGAGAAAATTTTGTGTATCCTCACTGTTGGATGTAAAATTGTTATCTATCCATTAGTGAAAAGTTGGTAATTTTGTTGTTCAGATATCCTGTATCTTTACGGATTTGTGCTTGTTTGAGTCACTAGTCATAAAGGCATGTTGAAAAAAATCTGCCAAAATTGAAGTAGGTTTGTCAGCCTCAAATGTGCATTTATTTATTTCTTTGGGGCAGAATGTCATGTATCCCCGATTGGCTTCAAATTTACTCTGTAGCCAAGGATAACCTTGAACTTCAATCCTCCTGCCTCCACTTCCAGACATCTAGGATTAGAGATGTGTGCCACCAGTCTGAATATATTTATAGAGCTGTGTTACTGTTTTTTAGAGAATTAAAAAATATTGTGAGGGTAGTTTTAGGGGTTGAGCCTCAGCCTTGTGCTTTTCTTTATTTTTTTATTTTTATTTTTCAAGGTAGGGTTTCTCTGGGAACCCTAGGCTACCCTGGAATTTACTCTTAGACCAGGCTGGCCTCAAATTCACAGAGATCCACCTGCCTCTGCCTCCCCAGTGCTGGGATTAAAGGCGTGCGCCACCACCTCACTCACTACTAGGCTGAACTCCTACCAGCCTTTTACTTTTTTATTTTTAGTCAGAGTCTCTCTAAATTGCCAGACTGCCCTTGGCCTCACTCCTTAACCCCAGCAGGCCTTAAACTTTTGATCTTCCTGCCTCAGCTTCTGCTGAGCAGCTGGGATTATAGGCCATAGCACCAGGCCTGGCTTGGTGAGTTAAATTTTATGTTCCAATAACTATTTTTTAATTACAAGTTATCTCTATCCCCATAGTGCTTTTGGTCTTAGTCTGTTTTGTCTTTATTGACACAGCAACGCCATCTTTTTAAAGTTAGCTTTTGCCTGTCATTTCCACCTTTCTGGGTTCTTCTCGATATATATGCTCGTACATGCAACTGAATAAAAAGCCTCAGTGCCTGAGGGATATATATCTACATGAGCTGAGCAGGGCAAGAGGGCTGAGGGTCTCAGTGAGGGAACATTCCTGTTGCTGTTGTTGTTTTCAGAAGTCACCCTTAACCTCAGCAGGCTGTGATGACCTCATAACCACCCTCAGGGCTGCTCAGTATGATGCGCCAAGCTTGCAGTCTCGACCCTCAGAGGGACTGTCACAAGTGACAGGCCAGTCTGGTTTCAGGCCAGCCAGAGCCGTATAACAAGTACCTTTTAGTCCCTGCACTAGGGAGGCAGAAGCGCTCCAATTGTGATTTCTAGCCCAGCCAGGTCTGCACAGGGAGCCCCCAGCCACCCAGAACTATATAGTGAGAGCCTATCTCAAAAACAACAAAACCAGAAAAATACACATGGCATGCACTCACTTGTAACTGGATTTTAGTCATATAATACAGGATAACTAGCCTACAACCCACAGACCCAAAGGAACAGGAACCTAGCATAACTATCCTAGGAGAAATTCTGCCTAGCAGCAGATCAAAACAGATGCTGAGACACACAGTCAAACATTAGGTGGGGCTCTGGGAGTCCTGTATAAGAGAGGGAGGAGGAATAGAGAGACCCAGAGAGGACAAGAACACCACACAAAGAACCAACCAATCTAGGCCCCTAGAGGCTTACAGAGACTGAAACACTAACAAAAGAAAAAAAAGAAAAGAAAAAGCATATATAGACCAAACCTAGGCCTTCCTATACATGTATAGATGGTAGGCAACTTGGCTTCAAAAACATCCCTTAGCAAGTGGTATGGGGGTGGGGTGAGGTGGGGGGATGTGTCTGTCATGGACTATGGTGCCTTTTAGTGGAACACCTTACTCTAGATGGGCTGCCATGTTAGGCCCCAGTGCAAAAGGAAGCTCTTAGCCCTCATATGACTGATGAACTGAGGGGGCTAGATATGGGTGGGGCCCTCCTCACCCACCAGGAGGAGAAGGAAAGGGGGGGGGGGGGGAGGGGGGGGGGGAGGGGGGGGGGGGGAGGGGGCTGTGATGGAGATGTAATGTGAATAAATAAATATGTGTTCAAACAAACAAATAAATAACAAACAAAAAACTCCAAAACCAAACAAATAACACAGTGAAATGCTGGGAGTGATATACTCCTTTATAATCCCAGCACTCAGGAGGCAGAGGCAAGTGGATCTCTGTGAGTTCCAGGCCAGCCAGGGCCACACAGTGAGACCCTGTCTCAAAACAAACAAACAATAACATGGAAGAATGATCAAGGAAGATTCTTTCTTTCACTTTCAGGTATCCAGAAATTATTACACACACACACAGAGGAATATGAACATGCACACACTCATACCCACCCCACACCCAAAACCCCAAAATAAAAGATAAAACCAAGTCGGGTAGAGTGGTGCGTGTCTGTGATCCCAGCTCCTGGGAGGGGAAAGAAGGGAGACCAGGAGTTAAAGGTTATCCTGAACTACAGAGTGAGTTCAGGGCTAGCCTGGGACAGCAGATCTTGTCTTTAAACACACAAGTAAGAGTACTGGAGAGATTGTCAGCCCTTAAGAACAACAGCTGCTTTTCCAGAGGACCAGGGTTTGATTCCCAGTACCCACACGGTGGCTCACAACCATCGGTAACTCCAGTTCTAGGGAATCCGGGCTTCCTCTTCTGGTCCTTGTGGGCACTGCCTGCAAGTGGTACAAAGATACACATGTAAGCAAACCAATTATACACATAAATTAGAAACAAATACATCCTTAAAAATAAATAAATAAATGGATCACTGGATAAATAGGTAAGCAGACCAACCAGCACCTAGCTAAGTTTGTAGTGTGTCGCGCGCCCCCCAGCCCCCCCATCAAATAAAGCTGAGGAATTCTCCGAAGTGGGAGAGGAAGACGTAAGGTGGTGCAGTACAGAGGTGGGTCTAGGCACCATGGCTTTAAACAGGCTTTTAGTTGATCTTCGCGCTTTTAACTCTGACTTCATCTTCATTCTGGAGTCAGGAGGTGTCAGAGCTACTGAACTTAGAACTTCTTCAGTGAGCATCAATTTGCTTCTCTTATCCTCATCTCTGTGATGTCATTCACTGTTCAGTTTCTAATTCAAATGAGATCAAGTCTTCAATCTTTCCTTTCTCTTTTCGAATGTCCCAACCGCAGCATCTTTTTCTCATTGATTAGAATTGTCACATTTAGCTGCCATAACAAATACCTACTATGAACTAAACTAAATGTCCATTTGTGTGTGGTGCTCTTCCTGGATTTCATTAGGTGTCATTCATTGCTCATTTACTTAGGGCTGAACATTCAACAGTCTGTTCTCGGAATCTGTATATCTTCTTTGGTGAGATAAGTTAAAGATCTTGGTCTTTTTTTTTTTCTGATTTTCCAGCTTTCTTCCTTTAAAGTTTTATTTTATTATTTTATTTTGTATGTATGAGTGTTTTGTTTGCATGTACGTCTCTGAACCACATGAGTGCCTGGTGCCTGTGAAGGCCAGAAGAGGGCACAGATCCCCTGGAAGTGGAGTTATTGACGGTCATGAGCAGCCATGTGGGTGTTGGGAATTGGATCCAGATCCTCTGGGCTCTTTAACCGCTGAGCCACGTCTCCAGCCCTTGTTAGCTTTCTTATTGCTGTGTGAAAACATTCTTTGTATGTTTTAATCATGTTTTTTAATCAGCCATATCTTTATAAATATTTTCCCCTACTACATTTTATAATATTCTTGTGACAATGGCTTTCACAGAGCAAACAACTTTAATAATAATAAGGTTCATCTTATCAATTCTTCCTTTCATTGGTGTCAATCTAAAAAGTCATTACCAGGGTCTATCATATCTAAATTTTATTTATATTATCTTCTATAGCTTTTATGGATTTTCACTTTACAGTTTTGGAAACAAGGTCTAACCCAGGCTAGGCTTAAAAGAGTGAACATATGGTGTCAGTATCTTAGTTAGGGTGACTATTGCTGAGATGAAGCTCCATGACCAAAAGCAAGTTGGGGAGGAAAGGGTTTATTTGGCTCACTCTTCCACAACCCTGCTCATCATCAAAGGAAGTCAGGACAGGAACTTGAGCAGAGCTGGAACCTGGAGGCAGGAGCTGATGCAGAGGCCATGGAGGGTGCTGCTTACTGTTTACCAATAAACTCCAGACTCCCCTTCCCTCGTGTCTGATTTTTGAATTGGTCTTGCTAAGTTCCAAGGTTAGCCTGAAACTAGCAATCCTCCTGCCTCAGCATCCTCAGTGTTGGAGTTATAGTTATGGACTGCCACACCTGGTGTCAAGACAACATTTTTTGTAATGGTTTCTTTACCATAACAGGGTGCCTTCGAGGGTCAGCTATGCTGTAATATATACACCAGTAGACACTTTTCTTGAGATTCCTCCACAGTGTTCCATGTGCTAATGCAACCCATTGCTTATCTGTTCCTAGAATGTTTCATCGTCTTTACTCTTTGAAATTCTGAGTAACAGCACTATAAATGTTTGTGTGTTTTTGCACGTAAATGTTTTTGTATCTTCGTGTGGATATTTTCATTTTTCCCAGGAGAGGAAACTAGGAGGAGAATTTCTGAGTTAGATAATAATCCTATGTTTAACATTTTGAGGGGCTGCCAAAGTATTTACCGAGTGTTGGGAACACATTACAACCCCATCTGTAGTGTACACGGTACTAGTTCCTCCATATTTTTTCCAAGACTTGTTAATGTCTTTTTTAGGATAACCACCTGGTTCAGGCAACTCCACTTCAGAACTTCAGATGGGTGGGAACTGACCATAAGGTAAGAGGCAGGCTGATCCAGGGCTATGCTGAGTATGATTGGCTAGAGACTTATTCACAAGGCCTTGTGATTTGGGCCAGAGAGGCAGGCAGGTCTAACACAGCAGCAAGAACAAAAACAATTTTCATTCACACTAAAATGTGCCTGGTTTGACTTGATCCCATATGAAATGCATCAGGCAGGTTTCCCGACCTTCACAGCACCAGGGTCTGGTCTGAAAACTCAACCTGTCACTCATGGGTTCAATTCAGTCTGGTTCCCTATGCTGTTCTAGTGAGTGTGACGTGTTACTTCAATCTGCCTTTGATTGGCGTTTCCCTAATGAATGTTGTGTATCTATTCACTACAAATTGATGTGCTCCCTTCTGGAGGGAGGAAAGAGGTTTTTAAGGATAAGGAAGCCAATACATCTCAAAAGGCTTGGTTGGGTTGCTTAGAAAGTTATATGATTCACAAATCTCCTCCCCAAGGTTATGTAAGCAGCAAGCAATGGCTGGAGGAGACTGCTGGAATGGCTGCCTACAAGTTGCTCAGAGCTCCTGGTATACAGCTTTTGTGAGTTACCACCAGTGCTGACCTGGGCTTTTAGCCTCCCATGCTCTGGTAAGTAACCCTAATAAACTCACTAGTTCATCAAGCTAGGCTTGAGTGGGATTACTGTTTTGAGTATGTCTCGGGTGAACAGAAATTTGTTCACAATTCCCCAGGAAAAGTTACACAACTATGGAGAGGTGTTTGTATGTCTCCTTGAAGGGAGTGTTCAAACCCTCTGTCCATGGTGTTAATGCCTGCCTGTCTCCTGATTAAAGCATGAGTTCTTTAATATTACATGGATACTTACCAGACAGGATTTGAAAATATTTTCCTCCAACCTAAGGTCCACCCCACTCTCCTACTTCCTTTGCAGACAGTCTTATTCTGTAGCACAGGCTAGCTTCAGACGCAGGGGAATCCTCCTTCCTACGCTCAGGCATGAATCAGCATGGGTTCTCCACTTTCTCAACTCTTAAGACTCACCAGAGTGTGAGTGTGCTGGGCAAGCCCTCTGCCACAGAGCTGTCCTCTCCCAGCCCCCATGTTTACTCTTACTGCCCTTTTATTTTTGGTGCGGATGCACAGTGTGAGTGTGCTGCTGGTGTGCATACATGCAGAGGTCAGAGCAGGATGTTTGGCGTCTTCCTCTCTCTCGCTGTCTGCCATTTGACTTGAGGCAGGGTCTCTCAGTGAACCTGGCGCTTGTCTTTATAGCTGGGTTGGCTGACCAGCAAGCAGGCTCTTGAGATCCATCTGTCTCTCACTCCCATCTTCAGTACTGGGCTTGCAGGCATGTGAAGCCATGGGGATTTTCATGTAGGTGCTGGACCTTCATACTACAGAGCAGGGGATCTTAGCCATTGTTTTTTGAGACAAAGTCCAGGCTGATCTGGAAGTCACTATGTAGTGCATACTGACCTTGAACTTGCTAGAATCCTCCTGCTTCAGTCTCCAGAGTGATAACTTTATCAAAAATCAAGCATAAATGCAAAGGATTGTTAGTGGGCTCTCAGTTTTGTCCTATTGACCATTCTTATGCCAGCACCACATTTGTTATATTTACATCAAAAAATAAGAAGTAGGAGGTGGATTCTTCAATGTTGTTATTTTCCAAAATTGTTTTAGATGCTTTGGGTCCCTTGGATTTTTCAGAGGAATTTTAGAGTTAACTTGATAATTCCTAGCAAAAATGTATAGGCCAATTTGGGATGTCTTGCTATTTTAATATTGTCTTTTGGTCTATAAACATGGGATGTCTTTCCATTCTTGTTGATATTTTTAATTTTTCAACATTATTTTTCAGTCTTCAGTTATGTTTTATAAGGTTTTGTAAATTTTCCATCTGAGCTTGTTTCCTTTCCAAAGCAATTGTAAATGACGTGTGCTCTCTCTTTTTCCCCATTTATGTATTTCTTGTAGGGTGAGGGCTTGCATGTCATGGAGCACATACAAGGGTCAGAGGAGAACTTTCAGATGGTTTCTGGGGATCAAATTCAGGTCATCAGGCTTGGAAGCAAGTGTCTTTACCCACCAAGTCATCTTGTGGACCCAACATTTGTTCTTAATTTTATTTTCTTGTTCATTCTTTGAGTTCATGAATAGAACTGATTTTTGTGTGTGATCTTACAGACCGTGCCCTGAGTGAAGCTGCTAGTTCTAATAGTTTTTAGGAATTCCTTAAGACCATTTGTGGGCGAAATCATCCTACATGTACATACAGGTTGTTTTTCTCCTTTCCTCAGCTGAATACCTTTGCTTTCTTTTCCTTGTCTAATTATTGAAACTGGAAGTTGGCAAGAACAGAGGTCCAATTTGGCTCTTGGTTTTAGGGTTTGAGTGTGAGGGTGGCTGTGAGTTCTTTATGACAGCCTTCGTTAGGTAGAGGAAATCTGTTGCCACCAGCTTTGAGACTTACTGTCATGAAGGAGTTTTAATTCTTTAGGTTGAGCTTTTTTCTTTTCTGCTAACATAAACATTATGTTTTGTCTTCATGCTATCAGGTTAGGGTCTGGAGATGGGGCTCAGTGGTAGCTCACATCCTTTCTTGGCCTTTTGGCCAATATCAAATTCACGCAGAGTGCTTATCTATCATGTGTGGGCCTGTGTCTAATCCCCAGCTCTGGAAATGGGGAAAGCCTCTATCAGCATGTGTAGAAGTATTTATTAAATTATTTCCAGTATTTGTAATATATTTAATTGGTTGGCAGTGTTAATCCTTAACCCACCATTATAAATGAGCACATACAGACGCCTGATGGATTTTAACAAGCCTTAGCCTGGATTGTGCAATCCTGGCCCATCTACTCTAGCTTATTCTATTCCCCAAATAAAACTCCATATATACATATGTCCCCTTGGGCTATTATTCTCCACACTATGCTGATGTTTCAGGCCACGTGGAATCATCTTCTGCCATTTACCCCATCGTCTTCTTCCTTCTTCTTCCCCGCTTCCTCTCTCATTTCCCTACCTGCTCCAAAAGCCTGGGTCCCTTCGCCCAGCCTACCTCTCTTTGCCCAATCTCAGTCCTCAGCATTTATTCAACCAGTCAGAGACAACAGTTAGCAAGCAAAGTAACACAGCATCACTTGGTGTACTTATGGCCTGGCACAGCAAGCAGGCCTCTGGGAGCAGATTAATTAACATTTAGAATACAGAACAGATCACTGCACCAAATGTGGTACATCACAATTTTTCTTTGTTTATTCTTATTATTTTTTTAGTCAAGGTCTTGAAAACCTAAATTTGCCTTGAACTTACTATGTGACTTTAAAAACACATCTTTAATCCCTTCAGATGGGAACCACAGGTCTTTGATCCTAATAATTAGAATGCAGAGACAGACACATAGGATTTGGAAGGACCTAAGTTTAAAAGCTACTTACAAAAGGCCTACTCAATACAAACAAATTGTCCTTTGAGATCTCAAAATATATACACTAAAGCTTGTTTAGCTTCAAAATAACAAAATAATTTCTTCTTTAACCTAGATTGAAAGATAATACTTTATATATTGTCAAAAAACCAAATTTGCTTCAGGAGAAATATTACCTAACCCTCCCCCCCCAAAAAAAAGGGTAATTGTCCCAGAGTTAGGATTAGGGCAGGGCTCTGTTCTTATCTTTCCAGGAGATTCAAAGCATCCATTCAAGGAACCCAGGGACAACTGGACAACGGAAACCTCAACAGAAAACAGAATCAGACACCAAAGAAGACGAGTGGCCCAGATGATTCAGCCTTACAGACTCCCTCAATAGCTGTTTCCATCAAAAGTCTACAACCACAACAACTCAAAATCACTAAGACCGTTCAGCCCTACACACTGCCCCAGCCAGAACTTCAGTAAAGCCTGGAAGATCAGCTTCTGCCTACAAACTCCTTAGGACATCTAAACAGCTGAGCACAGAAGGACTGAACATAAAAGGATTGTACTAACATTTTAAACCATTTTTTCCATTCTGGTTCAGGCCCCAAACAGTTTTACTATGACCCAAATCAGCAGGAAGTCATTTTAAGAGAGCGATGTCCCATGCCCAGAGGGTGGGGAGGGTGTTTCTCCCCCCCCCCTTTTTGGTTATTTGAAGGATAACTGAAAACTTTGTTATTTAGGGGAAGAGACTACAAGCTGTTAAATGGTCTTGTTAAATGGGTTTTGGAGGTTAGACCCAGGGACTTCCTTCTTTTCCTTTTCTGTATCCTTCTTTCTCTCCTATGTAGGAATGCACAGACTTGAGAAAAATGAGACATAGACATAGTATGGGAAGGACCAAGAAGAAGGGACAGATTATTGAATATGCCCTTATACCTTTGTATATTGATACAAAATTAGTATTATATTTGGCTAAAGTGGTATTGACCATTGTTTATTGTGCAAAATTAAGATTGTATTGGACTACATCGGTATTGATCTTTGTATATTGATACAAAATTAAGATTATAGTTGGCCACAATGGTATTGACCCTTGTATATTGACGTAATATTAAGATTGTATTGGGCTACATAGGCATTGATCTTTGTATATTGATACAAAATTAAGAGTATATTTAGCCACATTGGAATAGATCTTTGTAATTGATACAAAATTAAAGGTAACGCTTCCTAATGGTATTGTACCTAGAGATACTTAAAAATGAAATGTGAAGCTCTGGCCTCTTGATACCAACCGTCTTAAACTGTTTAGGATAGTTAAGAAATACAAACTCCGCCGGGCGGTGGTGGCGCACGCCTTTAATCCCAGCACTTGGGAGGCAGAGGCAGGCGGATCTTTGTGAGTTCGAGGCCAGCCTGGTCTACAAAGCGAGTCCAGGACAGCCAGAGCTGTTAAACAGAGAAACCCTGTCTCGAAAAACCAAAAAAAAAAAAAAAAGAAAGAAATACAAACTCCTAGTCATGCAAGCATGTCACTTTGTTAGCTACTATGACAGTCTATCACAGATATTTTCTAAGCTACTCAGAAATGAAGTTGTTAAGAGACAAGCAACATTTGCTTATCTAAATACAAGAGATGGATAGGGCATCTTCAAAAACCCCAAGAGATCTGCAGAACATAGCATTCAAAGATGTGGTCTTAAATTAAGATTTTTTTGATATCGAGACATATCAGCTCCTGACAGCACCCCCTATTCTACTCCAAGTAGAAGATAAGCATCAAAGAATCTCCAGTGTGAGATGGTTGAATTAGTGGCAAGCCTATCTCTTGGCATGAAAAAACCCCTTGCTTCAACTGCAGACAGACTGCTGTCCAAAAAGGACAAAACTTCGTAGCAGGGAAGTCGACAGCCTAGCTCTGCCAAGATAGGGTAGGTAAGTCCTTCATAATCCCTGCTCTACAATAAATGTCTGTCAGAGAAACAGGACCAAAAGGCTGAAGATTGATGTTGGAATGTATGGAGAGAAAATGGGAACTGTCCAGGCAGCCACTGGTATGTCATTTCTTAGTTTTGGAAGCTGCAGGCCCTGCACTTCCTATATAATCAGATATATTTATCCCTCTCAGGTCTCTGAGGTGGTTGAAGAATAGACAGCTAGAGTCTCATAGTTAAAATGAGTTGTTTAGGAATTAAGAGGGCGTTCTGGATCTAAGAAGATGTTTTTAATAGTGATGCAAATTAGTATGAAAGCTGAGTCAGATATAGAACTTTAAACTCATGGAGATGGTTAGATGGTAGAATGTTAAAGTCAGGGGCCAAATATGTATGAACTGGACATTGGGAATGTATACTGGGCCATTTAACTCTCATAAATGTGGCATATTTATTTCTGTTGTTTTGTATAGTATTTACTGTTATAAGAGAAGGAACCATTTGTTAGACTGAAAGAGGAAGCTGTTGGGGGGAAGAGGGTGGAAGGGTGGGACTGGAAGGGGGAGTAGGGAAGGGATTGTGACTGAGATGTAACTTGAAGAAATAAAAAAATAAAGTATTAAAAAAATGCACAAACTGACCTGAAACTTTTGATGACTCTCCTATCTCTGCTGCTCAAATCCTGGGATTATAGGTGGACCATCTTGCCCAACTTTGATTTTTTTAAATATTAAAGGAGTTATTATTGTAGATCTCAGGTCTGCCTCTCTTAATTCTATCATTTTTGCTTCAGATATTTTGATATACAATCAATAGACACATAAATGTTTATAATTCTTTTTTATTGTGTTTTGAAACTTTTGCTAGTATGTAATTACTTTGGTTTTATATTTAAAAGTGGTTTTTTGTTTGTTTGTTTGTTTTAAGTCAGGACAGACAGGATGGCTCATTGTAAAGGCAATGGCCACCAAGTCTGAAGACCTGAATTCCATCCCCAGGACTCACATGGTGGTGGAAGGAGAGACCTGTCTCCTGCGGATTGTACTCTGACCTCCATGTGACCACATGAGCAGATACATGTAATAAAACATTTTTAAGGTTTTTAGGGATTTATTCTAATTTTATGCATATGAATGTTTTGTCTGCTACTTTATCTGTGCATCACATGCCTAGAGTGCTCTCGAACCCCAGATGCATGTCGGATCCCCTAGAACTGCAGATGTGACAGGTGTGAGCTGCCTTGTGGATGGTAGGAACTAAACCTGGACCCCCTGGAAGGGCAGCCAGTGCTCTTAACTGCTGAGTCATCTCTCCACCCCTGAAAAAAATTTCAAAAATTTAAAGACTGTTTTTGTGTGATTTTAGTATAACCATTCTTCTTCTAGTTAGTATTTGTATAGTATAGCATTTGTATTATATAGTATAGCCAACCTTTCTTTTAGTTAGTATTTGTATGAAATACTGTTTCTTGAAATACTTGTTTCTCAGTGTATGTGGATCTGAAGCACATACAGTCATGTGCTACAGAATGACATTTGGCTACATATTTGGTGGTGAGCTCATAACGTTACTATGGAGCTGGGGAATTCTCATTGCACAGTGATTCCGTAGCCCTTGTCACATTGTCAAGCTAATGAAAACAAACCTATTGTTTAGAAGTATCACATCCATAGCTGTGCTTAGTATCTAATGCTCAGTAGTGTTAGTAAACAACTCTGCTGCTGGCTTATGTGTTTACTATATACTTTGATTGTTATTTTAGCCACACTCCTTCTACTATGCATGAAAAAGTCTGCTGTAAATAGCCTCATGTATCGGGTGATTTCACCATCTCTCAATTGACTCAAACTGTACCTTAATTTAAAATCTGAGACACCTAACAGCAAACACTTCAGCATAAATAGCAGGCAAGAGCTTTCTGAATAGAACCTAGCACAGGAGGTAGCCCCAAGAACTGACAAAAGCAGTCACAGGATTGTTTTTAATCCCAAGATGGGAGTCTCTCTATGTAGCCCTGTCTAGGAACTCACTCTGTAGACCAGGCTGGCCTTGAACTCACAGAGATCCACCCGCCTCTGCCTCCCAAGTGCTGGGATTAAAGGCGTGCGCCACCACACCCAGCTCAGCTGCAGTTACAGAAAGGCATAGAGCTGCACAGCAAAGAAACTCTGAACAGAGTGAGTGGGCAGCCATAGAATGGCAGGCAACCTTTGCCAGCTATACTTTAGACAACGGTTAATACCTAGAATATATAAAGAGCTGGAAAATTTGAACATGAAAACCAAGATTGCCAACTGATAAATAGGTCAATGAACTGAATAGATAGCCATTAAGGGAAGAAACACAAATAGCCAATAAATATTTTTAAAGTATTCAGTATTTGTAGCCATCACGAAAATACAAATTAAAATTAGCCGAGCTTCCATGTCACCTCAGCCAGAACAGCTATCATCAAGAAAGCAAATGGTGGGGCTGGTGAGATGGCTCAGTGGTTAAGAGCACTGGATGCTCTTCTAAAGGATCCAGGCTCAATTCCCAGCACCAAATGGCAGTTCACAACTGTCTGTCTGTAACTCCAGTTCCAGGGTATCTGACACCCTCACACATGGAGACAGAATACCAATCTACATAAAATTTAAGAAAGAAAGAAAGAGAGAGAGAGAGAGAGGTAGAGAGAGAGAAAGAAAAAAACAAATGGCAACAAATGCTGGTGAGGACATGGGGCAATGGGATGGGTATTCACTGTTGATAGGAGTGCTGACTGATACAGCAACCATGGAAGTCAGTGTAGAGGGTTCTCAAAATGCTAGAAAAAGATCTACATATAATTTAGATACATTACTCACTGGGCATGTACCCAAAGGACTCTAAGTCATATGCCACAGAGATACCTGCACATGCATGTTTATTGTGGCCCTATTTGAAGTAGCCAGGGGGAAAAACAGTCTAGATGTCCTTCAACAGGAAGGTGGATGTATCATGAAAATGTAGCACATACATTCCATGGAATATTACTTAGACCTAAAGAAAGAATTTTTAATGCACCAGGATACTTCAAACTCAAAATCACTTTGTCAGGTGTGGTGGTACATGCCTATAATCCCAGCACCCAAGAGGCTGAGGTAGGAGGAAAATGACTTTGAGGCTAGCCTGGACTACATAGCAATTCTAGACTAGTCTGAGCTACAGAGGGAAGCTTTGTCTCAAATTCTAAAACTAAAGCAACAAACACAAAGCTCAAGGCAACTTCATATTCTTGACTTTTTAGTTTTCTGGAGCACACAGCAGGTGGGAATTTTAGCACCATTGTTTTGAGAGGCTGACTTGACATTTAGGGATTATTTCAAGAAGTTGTCTCTCATTCTTCAAAGCTAAGTTCTTCTTTTATGGGACATATTTTTCTTCTTTCTAGTTCATTCTTTCACCAGTCAGATGTCTAGAAGTCAGTATGAAAGCCAAGCAACAAATCCCAGGGCCATATGGTACCACTGGAACCCAGCCATCCTACCACAGCAAGCCCTGGAAGCCCTAGCATACCTAAAGATCAAGACAATGACCATACATCTGATGTTATGAAAATGATAGAGGCCCTAAAAGAGGAAAACAAATTCCTCAAAGAAATTCAGAAAAAAAATCAAACAGATGAAGAAAATGAATAACTCCCTTAAAGAAATTAAAGAAATACAGGAAAATTCAGTCAAACTGGAGGAATGAATAAAAGTGCAAGACTTGAAAATGGAAATAGAAGCAATAAAGAAAGCATAATTTGAGACAATCCTAGAGATGAAAAACCTGGGAAAAAGAACAGGAATTACAGACACAAGCATCACCAACAGAATACAAGAGATGGAAGAGAGAATCTCAGGCATAGAAGATATGTTAGAAGAAATTGATATATCAGTCAAAGAAAATACTAAATCTAAAAAGCATCTAACACAAAACACCCAGAAAATTTGAGACACTATGAAGAGACCAAATCTAAGAATAATAGGAATAGAAGGAGAAGATTCCCAGCTCAAAGGCACAGAAAATATATTCAACAAAATCATAGAAGAAAACTTCCCTAACCTAAAGAAAGAAATGTCTATAAACATACAAGAAGCTTAATAGACTGGACTAAAAAAGAAAATCCCCCTGCCACATAATAATCAAAACACTAAATAAACAGAACAAAGAAAGAATATTAAAAGCCACAAAGGATAAGGGCCAAGTAACATATAAAGACAAACCTGTCAGGACCCAAATACTCTTGAGGCTCCTCCCTTCATGTCCATCTGCTATTCTTAGGCCCTTAACATACAGTGTTCAAGCAGTGTCAGAAGCTCTCTGAGAAAGGAGCTCAATAAACATGTAAACTTCCTAAAAGGCTATCCAGAATTTTGCAAAGTCTTCGCTAAAGATGCACCCCAGAGTTGCTTCTTGCTAACACCCAGCTTTTCCTGTCATCTGTTATTACTGACATGGAGTGAAGATTCCCTCATTGCTAATTGCCACTCTTCTTGTTTGGGCAGACTACACACAGAGTCCTACAAAGGTGATATTATTATTCCTGATAAGAGTTTTACAAACTGCCTGACTCAGTCCAAACAATTGTGGAAGTTAAAGAAGTTAGATAGTTCATAGAAAACGTACAGCTGTATGTAGGAAATCCTCTTCCCAAACAGTGTGTATCTCATTAGGAGACAGGCCTGAGACAGATTTATGACTTCAGATAAGCTTTCACTCTAGAGATGAATAGACCAAACTCCAGGTGTGCCATAAAACCAATTAAGGACCCTATTCTCCCTATAAACTTAAGCGATAATGAGGTTACCAAGAAATGCCTAAATTTTAGTACAAATCTTTATGACAATATGCACAAATGGTTTTGTTGTTAATTCCTTATTCCTTGTCAGGTTGGCCATAATATGTCGTCATTTTAAATTTAACTTGTATATAGAAAAACAATGCTTAATTGAGTGTCTAAATATGTGATTGATAAGTGCCCTTCTATTGCAATGATTTTTTTCCTGTCCTTGTGATAAATGCCTTTGAACCATAAGATAATTCTCTCTTTGATGTAAAGAGCCCTCATTCAGGGTATAAAAAAGTATAGTCACCACATTAAAGTTGTTGCATCCTAGCTTTGTCCATTTCTTCTTTCTGGTGTGAGTGTGTGTGAGAGAGTCCCTCTGTTCTCATCCTCCTCTTTTATTATTCCCATATACTTATGAACCAGGTGTTATGTTCAGACTCCTAATACTAGATTCTTAGCAAAGCCAGCCAAGGAGTAATCTAGCCTGCTGAACTTCCAGCGGCTAGCCTAGCATTAATTTACAACACAGAGGGCTATGTTTACAACCCTGTGATTGGTATCTAAAAGCTGCTTAAGACCATTTAAGAAAACAAGAGGGTCCGCTTTGAACTTCTCCACTCACTTTGCAGAGAGGCCTCCCTGAGCCATAGAGATTAGATCATTTTTCCTTTTATCCTTTCTCTTTTCTAAACTAACCAGCATTATTGGCTGTCTCTTGCAACCCCCAAATTTAGAAGGTTTCTGAAAGAAAGACAACATCTGAGAGTTGTGACTGACCCCTATTGCAGACTACATACTCTGGTTTTGTGGATGTCAAAGGCTGGTCCTCAACACAAACCTATTAGAATTACATAAGACTTCTCAAAAGAAAATTTAAAAGTCAGAAGGGCCTGGATAGAGGTCATGCAGCTGCTGAGAGATCACAGATGCCAGCCCAGAATACTATACCCAACAAAACTATCAATCACCATAGATGGAGAAAACAAGATATTCCATGACAAAACCAAATTTAAACAATATCTTAGCACAAATCCAGCCCTAAAGAAGACCCTAGAAGTAAATTTCCAACCCAAGGACTTTCACTGTACCCAAGAAAACACAGGAAATAAATGACTACTCTTCAGCAAAATCAAAAGAAGAGTAACACACACACACACAATATCATAACAACAGGAACTAATAATCATTGACCATAAGTATTTCTCAACATCAATGGATTCAATTCCCCAATAGAAAGACACAGGCTAACAGGACGAATGTGTACACAGGACCCATAATTCTGTTGCTTACAAGAAACAGACCTCAGCAACAAAGATGGACATTATCTCAGAGTAAAGGGCTGGAAAAAGGTTTTCCAAGCAAATGGACCCAAGAAGCAAGCAAGAGTAGCCATTCTAGTATCTAATAAAAGAAGATTTTCAACCTAAACTAATCAAAAGAGATAGGGAAAGACATTTCATACTCATCAAAGGAAAAATAAACCAAGATGACATCTCAATTCTGAACATCCACCCTCCAAATATAAGAGCACCCACATTTGTATAAGAAACATTACTAAAGCTTAAATCACACATTGATCCTCATATATTTATAGTGGGAGACTTAGCCAGGCGTGGTGGCACACATATTTAATCCCAGCACTCGAGAGACGGAGGCAAGTGGATCTCTGTGAGTTTGAAGCCAACCTGGTCTACAAAGCACGTCCAGGACAGCCAGGGCTGTTATACAGAGAAAAAACAAACAAACAAACAAGCAAACAAAAAAGTGGGAGACTTAAACACCCCATGATCACCAATGGACAGGTCATTGAAACAAAAACTAAACAGAAATAATGAAACTAACAGATGTCATGAATCAAATGGATCTATCAGATATCTACAAAGCATTTCACCCAAACACAAAAGAATATATCTTCTTCCTAGCACCTCATGGAACCTTCTCCAAAATTGACCATATAAAGCAATTGTCAACCAATACAAGAAAATTGAAATAACCCTTTGCATTTTATCAGATCACAATGAATTAATGCCAAACTTCAACAATAACAGAAACAACAGAAAACCTACACACTCATGGAAACTGGACAACTCTCTATTCCATGACCAAATGGTTAGGGAAGAAATAAAAAAGGAAATTAAAGACTTCCTAAAATTCAATGGAAATGGAGGCACAACATAACTAAATGTGATGATCAGGAACTGGGGGAAGGAGGGCGAATAGTGATAGATCCCATGCAGAATCAAGCTCTGGAGACTAGACTCAAGGTGCAGATCTAACTTTATTTTTCAGTGCAATAGCCTTTATACATTTGAAAGGCCAATCAGATCATCCCATGCTAACCTCAAGCACCTATAGCAATTAGTCAGATTGGTGTAGCTATGAGGAAATGTGGGGGAAGCAAGGTCACCTCAGGAGACTTCTGTAAAGAAGGGGGAAACAGTCATATCCCTAACCTTGGATCCATTTTGAGTCTTCACTAGTGTGCTAGAGGTCCCTAGTAGATCAACAATGTGGGCAGTGGATCAGGACCATTCAAGGAACGGTAGAAGCGACTGACAACTCACACACCATGTCCTATGGGCTTCCATAAGGCTTATCTCGACACTCCCCACAGGTTCCCCCTCTGTTTTAATTTCAAGGTTAAAAATCTCCAGTAGGAGAGCATTAGTGCACTGATTTTGGAGGCAAACATAATTTCTAAGGCACTAAAGGAAGAAAATGGTGAGCACTACCAATGCAGCTAGAGCATAGATAAACAAATTGGTGGGGGAAAGAATTGCAGAAAGTTTTGACCTCACATTCTGGGAAAAAAACTCTCTAGCTTCCGACAAAGAAACTACATCAAGGGCTGGAGAGGTGGCTCAGAGGTTAAGAGCACTGGCTGTTCTTCCAAAGGTACTGAGTTCAATTCCCAGCAACCACATGGTGGCTCACGGCCATCTACGGTGAGATCTGGTGCCCTCTTCTGGAGTGAATGTGTACATGCTGGCAGAATACTGTATACACAATAAATGAATAATCTTAAAAAAAAAAAAAGAAAAAAAGAAACTACATCAAGACAGGTGGTCTGGCATCTGCGGACTGGGAATAGATCCTTCTGGATCATCATCCTCTCCTTCACACAGGGACAGATTCTGCAGTGCCTCTACAATAGCTCCATCATTCTTGGATTCTATACATGGCTTCACTGCTCTGCCAGGAACCCAAATCTGTTTGTTCCTTCTGGAAAAATACAAGCATACCCTCGTCCCATGGTTAAGAGGAGGGCAGGACCCTTCCAAGTATTGTCCATAGGATCCTACCAGTAGACTAATGGTAAAGGGGTGCTCCTGGGAAGCCTCATACTGCAATGTTTGTAGACGAGAAACAGATTGTTTTTATAAAAAATTTAAAAATTAATGGTAAAAAGAGCCTCCGTTAATTTATCCTGTGGTCGTATTCTTGAGGTCCACCTTTTTAATTGTTTTTGTTTTTGTTTTTTTAAGAGAAGCCTGGGCTTTTTCCACTATGGCTTGTCCTTGGGGAAAAGTATGTGTTATATTCCATTCAGATCAAAAGGCTGTAAAAGCAAAGCTAGTATACACTGGTGACAGTCTTAATTGAATACGGCACACCCATAACCATCATGGAAGTTTTAATGGTGGTAATGACCATTTTGGTGTTTTCTTTCAGCTATGCCATTGCAGAAATAAAGGATGAAAAAGTAAGTATCAATAATTACATGAACATATTTCAGTCTACTGAATTCAGGGACATGAGTAACATCCATCTGCCAGAGACTGTTGGGCCTGCGGCCTCTAGGATTGGCACCAGCTGGTTGTAAGGGACCTAAGGGCAACAACAAGAGGCCACAAATAGTGCAGGCGCATATTAAATGCTTACAGGAATTTATAGATAATTGTAGGAAAAGCTTGTTGAGTGATGGAGCTGAACTGTGAAACCTAGAATGGAGTAATTGTGCTTCTTCTAACGGAGATGACAGGAAGGCCATGACTAGATGGTCACTCTCCCTGTTTCCCTCTGGAATGACCCCAGAAAGCCCCAAATGAGAGCGTATGTGCTGGGGGGGGGGGGGAGGAGCCTTTCTTTATTCAATAATTGTTTGAAGTTGAATCATGGCTAAATGCAGAGGACCCTCAGCAGGTTTAATGATAGCTCAAAGGTGTAACCTTAACAATATTAGCATATTGGCAGTCACTGACTATATTAATGAGATCTTGCAGATCCCTTAAAAGGGCTAAGATAGCCAACAATTCTCCTCACTGCACAGATCTCTCAAAGCAACTAGTGAACACTTTAGATTTGTGGGAATGACAAGAGTGAATAGCATAGCCAAAATGTGTCTGTGAGGAGTCTGTAAAGCCTAAAGCGGCTTCAGAAATGGGTTTTCTAATAAGTACACCTATGAATCACAGGTGTTGCAGGAAGCAAGGATAGGATTTTAATTCTAGGGAAATGGTTATTTATCTCTTTTGCCCTGGAAATTTAACAAAAAGAGCTGAGAAATATAGTGGGATGAGAACATCCAGGAAAGTAACTCCTGCAAAATTGGAAGAATAACTGTATCTGGCTTTTTTCCCCAATAATAAAAGAGATGTTTTAAGCACCTTTAGTGCAAGAGTAAAAATATTATCTATAAAGCTGTACCATTAGGAACAGAAGATTACCCCAAATAAAAGTATAATATTTTATTGGGTGGTTAGAAGAGTGCCCCAGTATGAAATTTCTGCATGGGCCTCACTATCAGGGTCAAACCTATGTAGAAGGGCTCAATTAAGGCTAAGGCCTGCATTAACATCCTGTAAAGCTTGTTTTGCCTGCTCTGTAATGGTTAAAATCTCCTCTGGCCATTTGGCACCATGAAGCAAGAGAAAGAGGGGGATAAGCTGTACTAATCCATGCCAAGTTCCCCAGAAAGGTCTGCATGGAAGCCAACATGGGGGGTGTGAGAAAGGAGAACTATAACTTTTGGGCCTAATAACATCAGAGGTAATTGTGTGCCCCAAAATCAAATATGGTTCTTGAGTTTGTACCTTTTCAGCTGCAATGTGAAGGCCAGCTACCCTCAAAGCAATATCCTGGAGCTTACACTGTAAGGTTTATTTGTTGCTCAGGCTGACCAATCAAAATATCATCCATATAATGGATCCCACAACAGTCACTGGCCACATTTTTAATAGCCTTCCACACATAAATCTGACAAATAGTGGGACTGTTTTTCATACCCTGTGATAATACCTGCCACTGGTACATGCTCATAGGTGTTTTATTATTAATTACAGGCATGGAGAAGGCAAATCTTTGCTCTCTAGATGTAGAGGGACAGAGAAAAAACAATCTTTTTTTTTTTTTGGTTTTTCGAGACAGGGTTTCTCTGTTTAACAGCTCTGGCTGTCTTGGACTCGCTTTGTAGACCAGGCTGGCCTTGAACTCGCAAAGATCCGCCTGCCTCTGCCTCCCAAGTGCTGGGATTAAAGGCGTGCGCCACCACCGCCCGGCGAAAAAACAATCTTTAATGTCTACAGTGACAATATAGTATCCATGAAAGACTGCAGATAATGCAGGGAAGCCAGCCTGGGTAACCCCCATAGTAGCACTGATAGATCTAAGGTCATGTAAGAACCTAAATTTGCCTGATTTCTTTTTTATAACTAAGGCAGGAGAATTCCAAGGACTAGAGGAAGGCTCTATAGACCAGTCAAGCTGTTCTTGGATAAGCTTGAGCAGTTCCTAGTATTTCTCTCCCCCATCTGCCACTGGTCCAGTCACACAGGGTTATCAGAATTCCTTATCAATTTTAGGGGGAATTGGAATCCTATTGGAACAGTGGCCCATAAAATTGGGGGGGAATGCCTCAACTGTAATTTATTTTATACAATACAATTGTCATAGAAGGCTTTATTGTCTGTGGTAATGACTACATTCATATCTTCCAAGATAACTCTTCCCCAGAAGTTATTCAGAAGGTCTACAAGCATGAGGGGTGTAATTGCCCCTTGATTACCATCATTGACACACCATGTGATCAGTCAAGCTGTTCTCCAAGACTCTGTCAGGCCACCAAGGGACCTTAATGGGTGTTCCACGGAGACGTTTCCAAGAAGTGGGAACTTTTTCCTTTCTTAGACAAGTTCTCTCTGTCCTGGTATCAATAACACCACAAAATATGTTATCCTCTAGTTTCAACTGAAGGTGGGCCTGATTCATACTAATAGGAATTGCCCCACTGGAATGTAAAGGCTGCCCATCTTTGGTAGTTTTGGAGCGGTAGTCTTTGGCCCAATGGAACCCTTTCTTACATTTTGGTCTGATTGATGGGGGGCGTTTTTCAGCTCTGTCTTGCATCTTATTAGGACATTGACAAAGTGTCAATTTATTAGGACAGGTAAAGTGGCCCTGACCCCCACATGTCCAACATCCTGCCTTGCTTTGAGCTCCAGTATTCTGTGTTTTTTTTTTTTTTGGTTTTTCGAGACAAGGTTTCTCTGTGTAGCCCTGGCTGTCCTGGACTCACTTTGTAGACCAGGCTGGCCTTGAACTCGCAAAGATCCGCCTGCCTCTGCCTCCCAAGTGCTGGGATTAAAGGCGTGCGCCACCACCGCCCGGCTTGTATTCTGTGTTTTTAAATGCACAGCTAGAGCAGCTGCCAAGCTTTCTGTCTGATCGAGGGTAGTACCTAAGTCTCTAGCGGCTATCCAGTCCTCCAATTCTCTATTCCACACCAGAGCAATTACTCTCCCTGCCTCCGTGGTAGCACCCTCCCATACAAGTACTTTCATTAAGGATCTGTGGCCGCATATTGTTGTACCTGCCAACTGACTGCTTCTTGTGCTCTATAGACAAAGTCCAAAAAATGTTCATTTGGCTTTTGTTTCAGCCCACTGAGCAGTACTGTAGCACCCTCGGCACTTTTCTGTATGGCCTGCATGGCACACAAGCCCACCTGATCGAAATAGTTAGGAGGACCTAACATTTGAGTAGCAGGAGAGGCATAGTTACCTTCTCCCTGGAGAGCCTCAGGAGGGATTTGAATATTTCCAGTCAAGTTTCCTTGTTCGAGGACTTCCCCTCATCATAGAATGCAGATTTCCATGGAAGGAATTGCCCTCTGGATAAGACTGCTCGAATAACATTTTTCCAGTCCTGGGGTGTATTTAAAGTGGTAGCCATAGACTCGAACATTTGACTAATGAATAGTGAATGTAACCCATTCTCACTAATTGTTTTTTAAAATTTTTGCAGCGTTTCCATAGAATGGGGTTCCCAAAATCTTTGAGGAGGGTTGTCACCACCCTGAGGCTGTAGAATTATAGGAAAAGCTTGGGTAGTGGAAGAGTCATACTTTTTAGGGTTTAACTTTTCCTCATAGAGAAGCAACATAGGTCTAGAGGGCCACCCAAGGGTTTATTTACATGGGAGACTGCTCCCTTGACCACACTGGGTCATGTCCCTACAGGGGAACAAGAAGTCGCTGCCATTTCCTTCAAGGCTGTGCTTCGTGGATATGGTGGTGGTGATTCTCCTTCAGTCTCAGTTTCATCTAGTTGACCCAACTCTGGGTATAGGGAAATTGCTTTGGTTTGACTGGGTCCTTAGCTATGGAGCCAGCAGTGGCCAAAGTCTATCTGGTCATGGCAGAGTCCTCAGCCTTTTCTGTCTCTCCAGGCTCTGCCACTAAAGTCAAAGAGAGTTGAATTATAATAGATCCCCACAGGCAACTAAGAATGGCTGTAACTACAGAGAAAAAGTAAGGTGGGAGTTCGTCCTCTATCATTTTCTTCTGTTCGAGAATTGCAACCTGCTCCCAAGTCTGCTCATTCCAGATCTCCCCTGCCAACATCCAAGGACACAGTTTAAGAATCTTGTCATAGAAATGATTAAGTTTCTTATCTGAGAAAGAAAGCCACCTATTCTCTAGAACGCATTTCAGGATTTTTAATTGATTCTCTTTGCATGAGAATTTAAGTTACCCATCCTGAGTAGAGGGGTCCACTCACCCGCAATAATTAGGGGGCCCCTGTCCCTGTTTTCAGGCTCCAGCTGTGGGGATCAGGAACCGGGGGACGAGGGGGGAATGGCAATGGAGCCCACACAGAACCCTGGGAATTAGGCTCCGGAGACCACACTCAAGGTGCAGATCTAACTTTATTGTTCAGCGCAGTAGCCTTTATATGATTGAAAGGCCAGTCAGATCATCCCATGCTAGCCTCAAGCACCAATAGCAATTAGTCAGACTGGTGTAGCTATGAGAAAATTGGGGGGGGGTGCAAAGTCACCTCAGGAGACTTCCATAAAGAAGGGGGAAGCAGTCACAGCCCTAGCCTTGGATTCGTTTTGAGATTTCACTCATGTGCCAGGAGTCCCTAGTAGATCAACACTGTGTGCTCACGATCAGGATAGTTTGAGGACCCATAGGAGTTGTTGACATCTCACTTGACATTCCCTATGGGCCTCCATAAGACACTCCCTAAACCCAAACTTATGGAACACAATGAAGGCAGTGCTAAGAGAAAAGTTCATAGCACTAAGTGCCTTCACAAAGAAATTGGAGAGATCTCATACAAACAACAGCACACCTGGAAGCTCTAGAACAACAAGAAGCAAACACACCTAAGAAGAATAGATGGCAGGAAATAATCAAACTCAGGGATGAAATCAATAAATTAGAAACAAAGAGAACAATACAAAGAATCAATGGAACCAAGAGCTGGTTGTTTGAGAAAATCAACAAGATGGACAAACCCTTAGCCAAACTAACTAAAAGGCAGAGAGACAATATCCAAAGTAACAAAATTAGAAATGAAAAGAGGGGCATTACAACAGACACTGAGGAAATCCAAAGAGTCATTAGGTCTTACTTCAATAGCCTATACTCCTCAAAATTGAAAAATCTAAAGGAAATGGATGAGTTTCTTGAGAGATCCACTTACCAAAGTTAAACGAAGATCAAGTAAACAACTTAAACAGTCAAATAGCCCCTAAGGAAACAGAAGCAGTCATCAAAAGTCTCCAGCCAAAAAAAGTCTAGGGCCAGATGGTTTCAGTGCACAATTCTTTTAGACTTTCCAGGCTAATACCAATATTCTTCAAGCTACTCCACAAAACAGAAACAGAAGGAACATTGCCAAACTCATTCTATGAAGCCACAGTCACACTGATACCTAAACCACAAAAAGATCCAACAAAGAAAGAGAACTTCAGACCCATTTCCCTTATGAACATTGACGCAAAAATACTAAATAAAATTATTGCAAACTGAATCCAAAAATACATCAAAAACACCTTCTGCCATGATCAAGTAGGCTTCATCCGAGGGATGCATGGGTGATTCAATATATGAAAATCCATCAATGTAATCCACCATATAAACAAACTGAAGGGAAAAATATCACACGATCATCTCATTAGATGTTGAAAAACCCTTTCACAAAATACAACACTCCTTCATGATAAAAGTCTTGCAGAGAGAAGAGATAAAAGGCTCATATCAAAACATAATAAAGTCAATATACAGCAAGCCTATAGCCAACATCAAATTTCATGTAGAGAAGCTCAAAGCAATTCCATGAAAATCAGGGACAAGACAAGGCTGCCTACTCTCTCCACATCTCTTCAATACAGTACTTGAAGTTCTAGCTAGAGCAATAAGACAACTAAAGGAGATCAAGGGGATACAAACTGGAAAGGAAGAAGTCAAAGTATCCTTATTCACAGACAATATGATAGTAGACATAAGTGACCCCAAAAAGTCTACCAGAGAGCTCCTACACCTTCAGCAAAGTGGCTGGATACAAAATTAACTAAAAAACAAAGAAACAAACAAACAAAACCAGTATCCCTTCTTTATACAAAAGACAAACAGGCAGAGAAAGAAATTAGGGAAACAACACCCTTCACAATTGCCACACATAATATCTTGGTGTAACTCTAACCAAGCAAGTGAAAGAAATTGAAGAAGATATCAGAAGATGGAAAGATCTCCCATTCTCATGGATCAGTAGGATAAACATAGTAAAAATATAGTAACCCAGACCCAGAAAGATACACATGGTATGAACTCACTTGTAAGTGAATATTAGCCATATTGTATAGGACAACTGTAGGGGGTTAGATAAATTAGATTTAGAAAATATATAGGGGTTTCTGATACTGTCTCTTAATTCGGGGCATGAAGAGCATTATCAGCATGTGGACTAAAAACAGGAAACAAACAGGAGACTTAATAGACTGAAAAACAAGGTTGAAGTCAGGAAAAACAAAATACTCAATGGACTGAAAAACAAGGTTGAAGTCAGGAAAACAGGAAAGAATTAATGGACTTGAAGAAACAAAGTACCTGGCCTGACATTGTTTTCAGCTGCTAAGTGGGCGGAGCCCAAATTAAGCTGAAACAGAGTTCCTCCTATTTGAGGACAGTGCATGGAGCCCAGAAGGAGAATAGGCCCCTGATGCTAGAGAGCTCCAAGAGTCCTGCTGAAAAAAGTGCTGGCCATCATTTGATGGCCAGATTTCCCTGAAGCAGAAAGAAGCTGGTGAGCAAAGAAAGCCTGAGCAAGACACCAAAAGGCCAAGGACTAAACCCTGTGGCTCAGCTTTTTCCTAGAGGGGTTTGATCTGTCTGAACAGTGGCCTAAAGGAAACTGTGCCTGGCTTTAAGGACTGAGGCAGAGCAGCTGAGTTCCTGATTCAAAAGAAGTAAGTTGGCCTGCAGACGGCTGGGGTCTCCCACAGAGAAAAAAGCATGAAGCCTTATTTAAGGTGAGACTGCAATAACCAACTTACCCTGACGAACCTGCATCTGAGAGATCCAGAAAAAGGACTGCTAAGTGCGTTAAAGAATCTACAACAAAGACTATGTTCCTGACGACTGAGGACCTGCCCCAGAGACTGTATCATTCTAAAAGGTTAGAAAAATAATTATCAATAGGTTTAGTGGATAGGTTAAAAGGGTTGTAGGAATTTATAGGATTAATAGTTAAGAAATTGTTGGTGTTTGTTATAAGTGAATTTAGTAATAAATAAATAAATAAGTGTTAAAGAATAATTTAAAAGTACGGTTACAGACAACCATCCTACAATCCACAAGCCCAAAAAAGTTAAGTTCTAAGGAGGGCCCAAGGGAAGCTGCTTGAATCTCACTCAGAAGGGAAATAAAATAGACATCTGAAGTGGGTGAAGACAGGGAACTAAGTGGGAGGGGTATGAGGAGGGGAACAAGGGTGGGGATCAGGTGTGGTAAGAGAAGGGGTGAGAGGTGAGATAGCTGGGAGAGAGAAGGGAAACCGATGGGGGGACATCTCTGAAACAAGTGGGAGACCAGCAAAAAGGCATTCTCCTGGAGGATGGGGGGTGACCCTAGGTGAGACTCTTTGCTGTGGAGGACATGGAGACAAGTGGCCACCTCCTAGCTGGCAGGACTCCAGTGGACAGAGGGGAACACCAGCACACCCACAAAACCTTCAACCCACAGTTTGCCCTGCATACAAGATTTGCAGGGATAAAGATGGAGCAGAGATTGAGAGAATGGCCAACCAATGACTGGCACAACTTGAGACCCATCCCGTGGGAGAGAGTCAATTCCTGACACTATTAATGATTCTCTGCTATGCCTGTAGAAACAGGAACCTAGTGAAACTATCCTCTGAGAGGCCCCACCCAGCACATCACATCAAAACAGATGATGCGACTCACAGCCAAACAATAGGAGCTTGGGGAATCTTGTAAAAGGGTGGGAGGAAGAATAGAGAGACCCAGAGGGAACAAGAACTTCACAAGAAGACCAACCGAGTCAACTAACCTAGACCCCTGGGGACTTACAGAGACTGAAGCACCAACCAAAAGGCATATATGCTTTGAACCTAGGCCCCCTGGACATATATAACTGATGGCCAGCTGGGCCTTCATGTGGATTACTTAGCAAGTAGAATAGAGACAGTCCCTGACGTAGACTTTCTTGCCGGTTTATGGATCACCTTACTCTAGATAGGCTGCCTTGTCTGCCCTCAGCGGAAGAGGATGCTCTTAGTCCTGATGTGACTTGAAGACCCAGATGGACTGATAGGGCAGTCCCCTTTTCTGAGCAGGAGGGGGAACAGGGAGAGGAGAGAGAGTGGGAAGAGGTGGAGAGGAGGGAGGGGGATATGATCACGATGTAAATTGAATAAATGAATAAATAAATTAAAAAAAAAGAAAGCTGCTGGATTCACCCTCTATGTCTAGACTTTTCCCCCTTTCATATCGTGTGTGTGTGTGTTTATGGGTGCTTTCTGTGTGTATGTATATATTTGTGTATATAAGTGTGTTTATGGATATCTGTATGTGTGTGTGTATTTGAATTCAAGTGTGTTTATATGGTGTGTGTTTGTTTGTGGGAGGTATTTGTGTGGGTGGGTGTGCTTATGTGTTTGTCAGTATTTGTATGTGTGTATTTGTGTTGGTGTGTGTGTTTGTGTGTGTGTGCTTGGGTATGTGTGTGTGTTTGTGTGTATGTGTTTGGGTATGTGTGTGTGAGTGTTTGTGTGTGTATATGTTTGTGGGGGGAGGGTTGTGGATAGGCATGCTTGTGTATATATTTGTCTGTGTGTGGATTTGGTTGTGTGTGTGTGTTTGGGTGTGTGCCTCTGTGTGTGTGTGGAGGTTTGAGGACAGTCTCTAGTCTTGATCCTCACCTGCGACCTGTTTGAGTCCGAGTCTCATTGCTGTTGAACACTGTACACCAGGCTAGCTGACCTGAGAACTTAGGACTCTCTTGTCTCCAACTCCCATCTCCTCCCAGGAGCACTGGGATTATGGATACACAGCACGTAGGCAACCTCAGAGTTGGCTCAAGACACCCCAAGACCAAGTTCTCAGCACAAAGGAGATTTGTTTGCCCCAGAGGGGGACAAAAGACACGAGATAGAGGGACAAAGGCAACAGATAGAAGAGATAGAAGATGAGGGAGAAAGGAAAGAGAACAGGGCAGAGGGGGAAGGGGTATTTATCTTAGAGTGGGTGGGGGAGATGACAAAGGACTGCCTCTGGATAGAGAGAGACACACGTGGCCCATAGGCAAATGGTGGTTTACAAAGGTACAGGGGAAAGCCTGTGTTAGATGTTTAATTTTAATTGTGCATGTTAATTAGGTGAACAAAGGGGTCTTTTGATAGCTGGACTTCAATACTTTGGTAGCTGGACCTTGGTGGTCCAGCCTAGGAAAGAGGAAGTGGGCAAATAAGGGAATAGACCTTGGTGGCTGGCTTAGGAATGTCATCTAATAGTTTTTTTTTTTTTTGTTTTTTTTTTTTAGCAGAGGGAATGGGAGAGGACAAGGCCTGCCAGAGCCTTGTTTGCAAGCTGGCTAGAGTCCCTAAGTGCTGCAACACAAACAACTGTTACTTGGGTGCTGAGGATTTGAACTAAGATCCTCACACTTGCACAGCGAGTGCTTTACCCACTGAGTCATCCCCCTACACTCTGAATTTGTGGTCTTGCTTTATTTTGGCCTTGGAGAGACATCTTTTCTTTCTTGGCAGATCAGCAATGCATATTTAATTTTTTGTTTTTTTACTCTGTATTTAAAGAAATTTCTTAACTTGAGGGTTTTTTGTTTTTTGTTTTTTTTTTTTTTGGTTTTTCGAGACAGGGTTTCTCTGTGTAGCCCTGGCTGTCCTGGACTCAATTTGTAGACCAGGCTGGCCTCGAACTCGCAAAGATCCGCCTGCCTCTGCCTCCCAAGTGCTGGGATTAAAGGCATGCGCCACCACTGCCCGGCTTAACTTGAGGGTTTTTTATGTATGTTTTGTTATTTTTATTGATAACTCATGTGGCATGCTGCCAGAGTGAAGCCCCATTCACTCTTTAATCCAGGATAGTTTCTCCCTCGACGGCAGCTGTTGCCAGAGCCAAGTTCAGCGGCTCCCACTGCTGTGGGTTACTCAGCCCGCCCTTGCCACTCAGAACATCTTATCTAGGCCCTTTCCTGAAACAATCAAATAGTAGACTCATGCCAAGAAGGCGGCCTTGCCTGGAACCCCAGCTCTGGAAACTGAGTCAGAAGGATCATGAGTCTAAGGCTCTGGCTCAAAAAAACAAAACAGCAGACATGGGTTCAGCGGGTGCTATAAAATCCTCATTCTGACCTCTAAGCTTATTGGTTGTTTAACTGCAGGAAAGAGGGTCCTAGCTCCTGCAGGAAGGAGCCAGAGGACTTGAGACCGAAATGTGTTTGATTTTAGACTTCTAAAATTTCCCCCTAGGTGGCAAAAGAAGCAACATTTAAAAAATAATCCCTGCATATGTGGAGTTTTCAACTAAAACAAGTATTATTTTCATGCAGAAGAAATGACCATTCATGTAATTAAATTTGCTCTGTGCAGTAGAGGTTTGGCATATTTACAGTTCTGTGAACTTAGAAGAGGTCAGTTCCAACTTGTATGGCTCTTCCTGGCTTTGGAAGGCAAGCTGAGTCCTTGCTCAGTGAATACATTGGTGATCAGAGATGCTGGGTGAGGAGGAAACCTCCCCTTGAGCCCACATGCCTGGAAGATTGGCTATTTCGAGAATCTCTTTTGTCGTATGTCATGAGGCTTTATAATAAATGGATAAAACACTTGGTTGTACGAGTTTAAACATGACTGTTACATATCAGTCTGTCTTTTGGCTTATTCCTTGTCCTCCCCTAGTCTGTCCTATCCTGGCATATATATTCAGGGTCTCATGTAGACCAGGGTGGCCTTGAACTTGGTACATACCAGAAGTAGGCTTTGAACTGTAGATCCTCCTGCCTCCACATCCTCAACGCTGGGTGACAGGTGTTGGCACCACAAATGAAAACTAAATAAACATATTTAGTTTTCAGGATGACAAGAGACCTTGAAGAATTGAGAACTATGTCTAAAATGGCAAGCAAAGCAAAAGGAGCAGCATGTCCCTACCAAGGGCCTGGGGGCTCCTGTGTGGTAGCTCCAGGATCCGCCTTTGCCAAGTTTCTAGAGCATCTGAGCATCAGCTTGTACACATATAAAACTGGGTCAACAGTATTCTTCTTGCAAGCCTCATAGAGCTATGAAGATCAAATGAAATCGAGGCAGGATAGAAAGGCAGGAAAATGATTTGGGCATGGTGTTATCACTGATTGGTGTCTGGGCCAAGTGTTTCCGGATCCTTAGCATCTTATTCAAGAATGAGATAAAGGTCCACACAGAGGCAAAGTAGTGAGGCAATTTCATTCAAAGCAAAGGGTTAGCACTGATCAGAAAGAAATGTACTGTCAAGAAAGACAATGGGCCATGTGAGTGGGAGCTAGCCTGGACCTTTCTGTGGTCTAAAGGAAGGAAGGGCTGGCTACTAAGGGCATACTATGGACAGTTCTCTATTTTGATTGACAGGTTTAAGTTACATAGCCTTTTCTCTCCAGCACATGTTCCTTCCCATAATGTATCTGATTTTAATCATATGCACTCCCAAATCACATGGTTATAAGTTGGCAAACCAGGGTTTCTTTCTAACACATAGAAGATATACTACCTTATTGTGCAGGTACCGTAAACTATCTGAGGCTAGATCAATGCCCTAGTACTGTTTGTGGATAGAATGAGTGTGACCGAGTAACAGCTATCCAAGTTTGACAGAGGAGAAATTACTCCATTGTTTGAAGTACGGGAGGAGTGCAGGTCAATGCAGGTGGAGTCCTAGCTTGCTCACAGGTTGCTAGGTGGATTATTTGGAGAGGGGTGCACGTTCATAATACATGCAGATGAGGCTCTCAGGCTGCCCAGGGCATTATTAGGAGAGGAGTTTGTACACAGCCTAGACTAAGAGGAGTCTCCGGTTGCTAAACTATCCATTACGCTTGCCTGTTTACGCACAAAGGAGAGAAGACTGGCCTCTGCCTGGGAATCAAATATTTCTCATCTCTGGTTCTAAACCGTGCACTACTTGGTTTTTACATGAGAGGTGGTCACTAAAGGGGACTCCACAGGATACTAGCGGCAATGCTGGGCTGTATTGCCCCTCTAACAGTGACAAACTGAATATAAAAGGCTGTAGTTGGAGATTTTGGGGAGAAAGTCTGGGTTCTGGCAGCCCTAACGTGTGAGGCTTAGCCATTCATCGCCAATACATTAATTAAAGAGATGGGAAAGAGGAGGAAGGAGACTTCTTCAATGTAGCCATAATGGAAGCAGGGGCAAACAAAGTGGCCCAATGACTCCCAAGCCCATCTTTGGGGCACTGACATGAGGTTTAGGTTTAGACAGAGCAGGGGTTCTCAACCTGTGAGTCTTGACTCCTTTAGGGGTCAAATAAATTTCTCACAGGGGTCGTCTAAGACCATCTGCACAACAGATATTTACATCACAATTAATAACAGTAGCAAAATTACAGTTATGAAGTAGTAATAAAAATAATTTCATGACTGGGGTCATCACATCATGAGGAACTGTGTTAAGGGGTATCAGCATTAGGAAGGTTGTGAAGCACTAAAATAGAGAGGGTCATTAATATGTATAATTAAGGGTCACTATGTATATGTAAGGATCATTAATATGTATAATTAAGGGTCACTATGTATATGTAAGGATCATTAATATGTATAATTAAGGGTCACTATGTATATGTAAGGTCATTAATATGTATAATTAAGGGTCACTATGTATATGTAAGGATCATTAATATGTATAAGCAGTTCTGGTCAGTGCGTGGTCTCTGCTGTCGTCTACCCATCATTATTTACACTTAGGTTTGTATTGTAAGGTGGTTTTCTAAGCTAATGAGTGTCCTTCCTGCATCCGAAGGATGCAAATGCAAAGCCTACTTGAAGGTTGCTGCTGACCGGAAGCTACATTTTGACAAACAGAGCTGAGCATCCTGCAGAGACTCTCCCAGGTTTATTTTTCTCAGTCAGCCTTGGAATGTGTGATCGGGGCGCCCCCTGCAGTCAGTCACGGCTCCCGCAACTTCGGCACTCCAGTCTTTCCTGTCTTTGAAGAAAGGCACCCAGACTGGGTTAGTTTAGCGGTCACACATTCACTCAGTCAACTGCTATCATGGATGATAAGTTTAGTAAGAAAAGAAAAAGTCCGGCGTGATGTTTTGATGTTTCAAAAGCCCATGCCATTCCCAGTTAGCTCTCTCTTTCTGGTTGTTATGTCTCAAGATATTATCTCTCCATTATCACTCCAGGGCCATGCCTGCCTGCGGCCATGCTCCCCACCGTGATGGTCATGGACTCACCCTCTGGAACTGTAAGCCCCAATAAACTCTTTCTTCTGTAAGTTGCCTTGGTCGGGGTTCACAGCAATAGAGAAGTAACTAAGACGGCCCTATACTTCTCATTTGAGCCCCAGGTCTTTTTTGCTTTACTTCTATCTCTTAACAAATGTACTTTAACTTCCTAAAGCAGGCTTCAAAATCCTCACCTCCCTGTATCCACAATCCTAAGATACATATTATACAATAATAATAAAATTCTTTTTGAGACAGGGTTCTTTCTCTGTGTAACAGCCCTGGCTGTCCTGAAGTTGCTTTGTAGACCAGACTGGCCTCAAATTTACAAAGATTTGCCTGCCTCTACCTCCTGAGTGCTAGGATTAAAGGCAAGCGCCACCACACCTGGCTATAATATTTTTTTTTAAGACAGAGTTTTGCTATGTAGCCCTGACTAGCCTCAGATTCATGTCGATTCCCCTGCCAGCCTCCCAAGTGCTAGAATTACAAGTATCTCTGGTCTATAGCAAATATTTTGCACAATTCTAACCCGTTGACCCCTGCATCAAAAACCCAACTTAAGTCAGACTCCGAAGACCGTGTTTATACTCACCTTGAGACAGGACTGCAACTGCAAAACTTGGGCTTCCAAACTGGCGATCTTCCTTTCTGTCCCCTAGGGTGATCCTAATTCCAAAGAGAACCTCTTTACATAGAATCTCTACCATACGTAGATACACAGAGAAGTCAAGATAATATAGATAGATATACCCAGAGAAGTCAAGCAAATAGCCCAAGACTACACAACTTCTCTTAAGATGTTCCTTAAGGGAAGGAACTGGATCCTAATCCAAAGATGATACTTTTAAAATATTTTATTGTCAGTGTGTGTGTGTGTGTGTGTGTGTGTGTGTGTGTGTGTTACTGGGGAGCAGGCCTAGGGCTTTATGCTTTTCAGCCTTCCTGAGTCTGAGGGTGCAGAAATAGGAGCAAAGGGGAATTAGAGGTCTGGATAACATGCTCTGAAGTACCTGGACTAACAGCCCATCCCATCGCCACTAAGACCCCAGCCTGGGACAGCAGATATCTTATCTCTAGGATGTGGCCCCCGAGGAGGGTGCTAGAGACATGTACTTGCTATTCACCTTCTCAGTTCCAAGCTGTGTTGTGTTTTCCTTGGGAAGCTACCAAACTGTGTGAGCCTTTGCCTTCCATGGGAACTAAGGGGTTCTTTGAGGGGCATGCTAAGTGCCAGACCTCTGGGGGGGGGGGGAAGCACCTCACACACATCTTGTGTAAGCTTCTCTGAAGCCGTGTGAGTGAGTGTTGTCCGACCACTCCATGGGTGGGGAGCCTGAGGCTAAAAGTGCCACCATACCCAGCTGGGGAGTGGCTGGCATGTCACAGGAGCCAGCTGCCTTGCACATCCACACTGTGCTGGAAAACACACATCCTCAACAACGTTCTGGAAGGTAACTTGCCAGGTTACAAGGGCGCCACAGCCTAAACATCATGACTTGGCCTTCTTGAGTGAGACTCCTGGGATAGTAGCCAGCTTTCCTTGGCTCACACAGGGCCAAGAGCTCAAGATGATATTGCCAAAGTTTCTATGGAAATGTGATGCTCCAGATGGAGGCAAGATGGAGTCTTGTCAGCCCCTCATGTGCTGCTTGTCTCCTGTGCTCTTCTGTGGTAGTTACCTAACACCTGGCCCAGAGCCTCTCCAACTGGGCCCTGCTCAAAGCCTTGAGCTGGATGTGGAGCATGACCTCATTCGTTGTCTTCTGGTACTTTCTTCTGGATTTCACAGGGATTGGAGAGTCCTGCTACACAGTCTGAAGTCAAGAGTGGGAAACACCAATGAGTTCCTCCTTCCAACTCCTCCCCCCAGCTGCAGCTTGGCTTTGTGTCCCTGTTACAGTCAAGCATATAGCTGGGTTTCAGGACTCCCAGAGTCTCCATTTTTGGCACCAAGCAAATGAAACTCAAGCGATTCTGTACCCTAAGTAGCTGATGCAAAGAAATCCTTATCAGTTAGGTTTGCCCGGTTGGAGACTTTGGCATCACAGTCAGAGCACAGATCATCAACAGGCATCAAGCAGAGGTGCCTAACCATGGTCAGGATGTCCTACTAGCTGGGGTCCCCCTTGGTCACCAGAGAGCCAGAGTAAAGTGGTTCCTGCCAGCTTAACTAGGAGAGAAGTCCTAAGAGAAGCCTTTATGCCCTGTGGGAGACCTATCTTATGGGTTGGACAGGCAGCATATGGTAGTGGGCTCTGCCCCTCGTTGACACACACATGCACACATGCACTCACACACGCACACACATACATACACATCGCTGTGAGTCTCCTGAAAAGAAAATCCTCACTCACTGTTGGATGTATACTATTGCTCTTCCCTTTCCTTTGTCCCTCCTCTTTTACATCCCGCTTCCCCATTCTTGTTCTGGCTTTGTGGCTCAGGTTGCCCCAAAGCTTGTGATCATCTGGCCTCAGTTCTCCAAGTGTTGGAGCACAGTTATGCCTCTTCAGACTTGATATTATTGTTATTTTCTTTAAAAAAATATTTATCTTATGTGTGTGTTTGTGTATGCACATATGTGCAGGTGTACATAGAGGCCAAAAGACATGCACATGAAAGCCAGAAGAGAACATCGGCTCTCCTGGAGTTGGAACTCCAAGTGGTGGTGAGCTGCCTGATGTGGCTCCTCTGCAAGAACAGTAAACACCTCTGAGCATGAGAAACTGTTCAGAGCCATGTCTCCAACTTGTGCAGTCTTTCTCATGTGGGTTAATTCAGTATTGGGTTTCCTTTCTTCTCATAGGACAATACCCAACAAATTAAACATATTCACCTATAAAAACCCTCCCCACTGACCAAAGGTTGATAAGACCCCTGATTCATAAAATAAACTCTCTCTCTTTCTCCACCATGACTGCCTGAGGTTTAACTGTTTATTTTGGGCTTGGGAAGGAAGTGCTCTTCCTTCCATGAAGAATTTGCTTCCACAACCATTGCCTGGTGGGCTAGGCCTGCTTGTGGTGCATGCTCCCACTGAGAGGCACTGAACTTCCTCCACCTCTCCCGCACCACCTGCCTGGCCACCTGGTCTGGCTCTGGAAGCCCTAGGCTCCTTGAAACTGCCTAGCCCAGAACTGGCAGTTTACTTAAAAGAGCTAACACTTCAGCATTGGAGAAAACTCTTTCTCCAGCCTCTCCAGATCCCCTGAGGATACAGATCTCCTGGTCCATGTTCCAGCAGTTTCTGCCCAGAAACCAGCTGAATCTGTGTCTTCTGGTGGATGATCATGTGTTTCTGGCCTGATACCAGACCAGGCTGGGAATTTCTACCTGAAGCTACATAACTTCATTTCCTGTGGATCTGAAGCCATCCTCTGACCTCTGTGAGCACCAGGCACACATAGTGCACATGCATAGATGCAGACAAAACACTCATATGCACAAAATAAAAAAAAATTTTTTTGGTTTTTCGAGACAGGGTCTCTCTGTGTATCCTTGGCTGTCCTGGACTCACTTTGTAGACCAGGTTGGCCTTGAACTCACAGAGATCCGCCTACCTGTGCCTCCTGAGTGCTGGGATTAAAGCCGTGCGCCACCACGCCAGGCCAATAAAATTTAAAATATAACAAACAAACAAACTTTGGCTTTGGTTTGCCCTGACTTGTCCTGAAATTATTTTCTACAGCCTAAATCAAAATCACAGCTTCTGCTGAGCAGAGGCCTCTAGGTAGAGCCCAGGCTTCCCAGCTGGTAACACTGAGCTGTGTCTCCTGCTGCCTCTCGTTCATCCATCAAGGGGACATTCATTCAAACAAGGACTGCCACACAGCTGCTAACATCAGGAAGTTTGCATGGATGTGTAACCAGCATCTGTTAGTTCTCAGACTCTGTCCTCATGTGCCCAGTGTCATGACAGTGATGTCATGCAGAACCTGCTCCACTATGGCAGGCCGCACTTAGTTCTTTGAACTCTCCTTTAGTCTGGTGCAGGTCCTCTAGCCTTCCTTGACTTTTATGATTCTGGAAGGTTTGAATGGGTTGTGTGTTATAGAGTTTTCTTTTGTTTTTAGTTTTTTTGTGTATTTGTTTGTTTTTGCAGAATGTCCCTCTTTCCTCATGATTAGACTCAGTTCATCCACTTCTGGCAGGCATGTCACAGAAGTGAGGCCAGGTGCCCATCACCCTATCAGGTCATCAGGCCGACACGATCTAATGTTTGCTTCATCACTTGTTTTATCTGCTGTTTGGCTGCAATGATGCTCTTTCCTTTAAAACTAATATATGTAGAGCAACATCTTAATGCTAGGCATGCCATTACAGTTTGTTTGTTTTGTTTTGTTGAGATAGGGTCTTGGCTAGCCTAGAACTGTGGCAATTCTCTTGCCTCAGCATCTCAAGTGCTGATATTATAGGTGTGTACCACCACAGTTGGCATTACTGTCCTTTTGTTTTGTTGTTGTTGTTGTTTGTTTGTTTGTTTGTTTGTTTGTTTGTTTGTTTGTTTGTTTTTCAAGACAGGGCTTCTCTGTGTAGCCCTGACTGTCCTGGATTCACTTTGTAGACCAGGCTGGCCTTGAACTCAGAGATCCACCTGCCTCTGCCTCCCGGGTGCTGGGATTAAAGGGATGTGCTACCACCTAGCTGGCTACTGTCCTTTTCTTAAGCACAATTGAGTGAGTGTGTGTGTGTGTTTATGCCCACCATACTCTAATCTTTTCTTCCTCTATGGGCTGGGGGTATAGTTCAATTGGTAGTGTCCTTGCTTATAATGCATAAAGTCCTAGGTTTTATCTCCAACAACTGCATAATCTGGGTGTGGCGGCACTCACCTACACCGACCACTATGAAAGTGAAAGCAAGAAGATCAAAGTTCAGGGTTAGGCCCAAAAGATGCCTCAGTGGATAAAGGAGTTTGCCACCAAGTCTGATGACCCGAGTTCAATCCCTGAAGCTCACTTGGTGGAAGGAGAAAACTGATTCCTACCACATGTGCTGTGTGTGTGAACACACACACACACAGACACACACACACACACACACATACACACATGCACGCTCTGATGGTTTGAATGAGAATGGCCCACATAGGCTCATATATTTGAGTACTTAGTTCCCAGTTGGTGAAACTGTTTTGGAAGGGTGAGGAGGTCTGGTCTTGTTAGAGGAGATGTGCTGTTGGGAGCTGGATCTGCTCCTTGTACTGACAATTTTGGAATTTTGGTTTCTTTTAAAAACACAGAAATATTATAAGAATGTGCTTTCATTTTAATTCCAGGTGTGAGGATATAGCGCTGCTTCAGATTGTCCACAGCAGCTGACTATGATTTGCCTCATGCTCTGGCAGGGGCGTGGTTTTGCCAGCTGCAGATAGTTTCTGCAATTGTGTGACCTTTGGAAGTCTGGGGACTTTTCAAAGGGTATATGAATACTAGAGCCCAGATAGGTAGGTTGTTGATTGGTTGTTGGTTGCTGTTGGTCATGGTTTGTTAAGTAGTCAAGCGCAAAGAAGAAACAGGAAGAAGAAGAAATTAGATATCCTGATGGCAAAGATCAAACTTGCCCCAAGGAACTCAATGCCCCTAATCAGCAGGAAGTAGTCGGACCATAACGTTGCCCTCTTTCTTACTCCTGACTTTATTCAGGGATCTCTTTCCTTTCCTCTCTATCCTCTTTTCTCTCTTATCTAGTGTTAGGGGGTTGAAAGGGTGGAGGAAAAAGGGTGGAGAAGGGTGGAAGAAAGAAGACCCTCAAAATAGCAAATGCCAGCTCCATGTTTTGCCATCAGGGACTAACCTCCTGAAGCTGCAAGCCAAATTAAACCCTTTATTTTCTAAGTTGCCTTGGTCATGGTGTTTAATCACAGCAATAAAGTAACTAAGACACAACACATGAAAATAAACTGAAAACAGCAACAGGCATATGCCACCATGCCCAAATATTTAATATGTGTGTGTGTGTGTGTGTGTGTGTGTGTGTGTGTGTGTGTGTGTGTGGTATGTGTTCAATAGATAAATGTCACATGGATAGGCAGGTGTAATGGCCAGAGGTTGACTTCTGGATATTACTCTAATCACTTCTGGATCTTTACTTATTTATTTTGGGGCAGTTTTTCCCTGAGCTTTGCTATTTTGGATAGAATGGCTGGCTATCGATCCCTGGGATCTGCTTGTCTCTAGCTCCCAGCTCTACATTACAGGCAGCACGACCACGATGCCTGGCCTTTATTTGGATGCTGGAGATTTGAACTCAAGCTTGTGCATCAGGCACTTTATCCACTGATCCATCTCCCAGCCCCAGGTTTAAAAATATCCTATTCTTCATCAAGATTTCTTTTGACCTGCATCTATTAGTCTCACATTCCTTATTTTATTCAGTGAGTTTTATTATGTTACTATATTATTTTGATGTTTTGATTGAAGATCTAGCCCTGAGAAAGCCTCCACACCACCATACCCCCACAAACACACACTCACACCACACATACACACACCTCTTCAGTTCTTCAAAGGCACATTTTATTCTACAAGTTAGAAGTATTCCCTATATCTTTCTAACATGCTCCATTATTTTTTCTTTTTAAATTTTTTAAATTTAAGATTATTTTTTACATTCCAATCTCCACCTCTCCCTCCTCTCTTCCCAGTTCCACCCTTCCACCTACCCCCTGACACCCTCCACACCCCCCCCCAAACCAAGCACCAACCCAGAGATGCTCCATTATTAACCAATTTCTCATTTGTATAGATGGGCACTTAAAAAAATCCTTTCTGAATTAGCTGTATATAGAATTTAGCTAATTGCATTTGCTCACAGTGTTATTTTCTGTGAAAGCGAAGTATCCTGGTTGAATGTTAAATCACATGGCAGGAGCAGATATAAATGAAGATGCTGATTTGTCAATGGGAGCTCTCTTGGAGTGTCTGGTCTATCGGGAGAAATGAAGCCAGCCCATGTTTTCTCCTCTAGGAGATTGTAATTAGAAACTGAGCCTTTGCATGACATTTTTAAGCTACTCTTAATTTTCAGCTTCTCATTAAAAATGTATATTTGTTGTCTGGGAAGATTTATTAATAGTTCTGCAAATTCCATGCTGCTCGTTAGGAACAGATTGTATATTTAAATAGTCTTTCCAGGCACTTGAGAGCAAGCACCACCCTCCTTAGGGCTATACACTTGGAGAATACTAACCAGTAGGCATCGTGTAGCACCGGTTCCTCCCGCTCTTTGCCAGCACCTCAGGGCAGCACCTTCAGCAGCGGCACTCCTGGATTTGCCTGACCCCCATCAGGGGCTACTGCTCCTAGAAGAAGCCCAGGAAAAGCTGGCTTGGGTGGAGTCGGTGGCTATACAGGCACCTCCCTCCTGTCCACAGGAGGGCAGCATTGAGTCAAGCTCTGGGAACTAGAAAGACCGGGTTTCGTCCTGAGAAGGAATGGTTTCCGGTCTCTCCTCCTAGGCAACCCTTCTAAAACCACACCGAGTGTGGTCTACCCGCTGCACCCACGCTGCACCCAGTGGACAATGAGAACAGTGTAGTGTATTTGGTGATGCTTTGTTTTGAGACTATGAGCATACATCTCGGACAGGCTTTCAAGGTCTAGACTTGGAAGGTGCAACTGAGCAAGCAGGCTGGATTCCCAGCTCACAGTTCATGTACAAACTATTCGATGCAAAGGATTATTGGTGTTATTTAAAGAGGGGCTAGAGGTACTTCTCAGGGAGAAAGTGCTTGCCCGGCCCTGCCAAACAAGAGATACCTTAACAAACATGTAACGAGACTAGAAGAGGAAACTGTTCAGTGTTTGCATTTACTCTAAGCCTCAAATGTGAGCCAGCATCAGAATCGCATAGAGGGACTGGTTAAGCAGAGATTGCCGGCTCCTTCCTCAAAGCTCGTGACTCAAGCAGATTTAGGGTAGGGTCGACTTATTAGCATTTTAACAAGTTTTCCGGAGATGTTGATGCAGCTGGGCCAGGGAATTGGTGCTTTAAACACATTTAATCCGTAGCAGCCCTTTTGATATAAGCATTGTCCTCATTTTGCAGATAAGAAAACCTGAGTTCAGAAACATACACACTTGAGGCTAGGGATGTAGTCTACTGGAAGAATACTCACTTAGACAAATTGCCTGGTAACATACCCTAGTAGGTGACAGGCTGTCACATACACCTTGTTGGTCTAACTCCCAAAATCTCCCTCTACTACTGCGCCTGTTCTTTGGTGGTCCCTCTGAGTGCCATGGCTTCCAAACACATGAAACTGGGACCAATACTGGTCTGACACTTGGAGACTTTAAGAGTTTGCCAATGCCACTTCATCTTTGCAGTTACTCAGGGTGAAAGCAAAGAAGCTGCCGAGCTGGCATGCCAGGCATGCTTCTGTTTGCTTGTATCGTCTATTGAAATGTCTTTGGAAATGTAATAGTGATGCTAGTAAGGGTGTCAAACCCCCAAACTCCAACGCTGGATCTGGAAGACGGTATGAAATGAGCCAGACGTAACCAATGAGCCTGTGAGCTTGCCCAGGGAGAGGACACGGTTTGTCTACGGAGGCAAGCAAATCAAAATTGGGAGGCCTTTCCCTGACAGTGAGTTGACACAATAATGACTCATCCACGGAGCCCTGTGTGTCACCTGGGAGGACTGAGCACAGACTCTGCTGTGTTTACTACCCAGGTAATGCTTTCCTCCATCCACTCCCCAAATTTAGACCAAGAACTAAACCTGAGCTCTCAGAGGCAGTATTTGAAGTATTTGTAAAGAAGGGGAAAAGACATAGAAAGAGGATGAAAGGAGAGGTAGGAAGAAGAAAGGAAGGGGGGAAGGAGCGAAGGAGTGGAGGGAATTCCCTCCCTTTAGCAGACTTTGGCTTGCTCCACTTCCTTCTTTGCAATCTTCTCATCGACTGGCTCCATTTCCAGAAACAAACCTTGGCCCAGACCCAAGTGCTCCAGAATGAATGCTTCTGTTACCTTTCTTCTTGAAAGTCATCATAATTAGATTAGTTACTTGTCTCATTGCTACAGCAAAATACCCCGTAAACGCAACTTAAAGAAGGTGCGGACCAGGCCTTCAAACTTACGGATCTTTGTGGGGCATTCCAGATCTTCTGGACCCAAAGTAGTATACTAGAAAGCAAAACTAACACTTAGCAATGACACCTGCTTGTCCGGAGGCTAGGCCAGGGGCTGTGACCCCTACTTTGTCATTCTTTGCCAGCGGCCCAGCTTACACTGGGTCCCTGCAGTAGAGCGCACTGAGTCTGCTCGGGACAAGGTGTTAGGGCTCCAGGTCCAGCCCAGGGGAGGCCACTGCCATTCTCACTGTCAGAGGAGCTGACGTCTGCCCCACCCCTGAGAGTGTGTCCCCTTCACCAACTCCATTCTGCTGATGTTGGTGCGCAGCCTCACTATTCACCCTCAGGCTTCCTCTAGTGACGTAAGCAGCCAAACACCCCTCAAAGGTAGACTCCATGGTGGGCACCATGTAACACTTGATCAAGTGGAAAACACTTGACAGGAATTCCAGTGTTCACTAAAGAGGAAACCTGAAATAAAACCGTCAATAATAAAACTTTCTTGACTGACCCATATGCTTATTGTCTGTTATGGACTGAATATTTGTCTCCCAAAACTCATGCTGATGCTCTGGTCCTGTTTTTGAGATGGGTTGTTTTTTGGACCTCCCAAACTCCAGAACTCTGAGGGAAAAAAAGCCTGTTAAGTCACCCAGTCTGCAGTATTTTTTTCATGGCACAATTTTCCTAGCTACTTTGGGAGTGAATGTATTAAAAGAAAATTTAATATATTCACTATATTCAAAGAAACATGTGATATATATATATGAATTTATAAAATGAGTCCTTAACCTTTCTTATTTTTAAAATAAGGAAAATAAACAGAAATGGTTCAGTGGTTTAGAGTGCATACAGTTCTGGCAGAGGGTCCAAATGCAGCTCCCAGAACTCACAGGGTGGCTCGCAAATGACTGTGACTCTGATTGTGACTCTAGCTAGCTTCAGAGGACCAGACACCTCTGGCCTCTAAGGGCACCTGCCACATGAGCACACACCCTCGCACAGACACATAAACACAAATGGTTAAAAAAAAAAGTGCAAAAAAGAAAGTAAGCTTACTGATATCCTCTTCGCAGGACTCTCTTGGAGCAGAGGTGTTAGTGTGGTTCAGGGGATAGGTATAGACCTCAGGAATAATAAACAGAAGAAAGGCAGAGAGCCCATCAAGTAACAGCATGCCAAGGTTCTGTGAGCTGCTCCTGGTTCAGCCAATATTTATTGAGGGCCTACTAGACGATGATTATTGGTGTTTAGGCCACAAAGATATCCAAGACACGGATTCTACCTTCCATGGGATATTAAGTGGCCCACCCAAAAGATAAAGTTATTTCAAGTATGATTAAACACAAGTACAAACCCAGAATGGCTTATTAGGATGGACATAGTCTGTGGGGTTGGGTTGCTCTCAACACCAGTTTGCTATGTCCCTCCTATGAAATGTGATTAATTGTGACACACTTATGGCACCCACCTGTAGTTTCTGCTACTTGAAGCAGGAAGGTTGCTTTAGCCCAGGAATTCAAAGTCAGCCTGACCAATAGCGTTATGAAGCTCCCCTCCCCCATATTGTGTGTGTGTGTGTGTGTGTCTGTGTGTGTTATTATGGATTGAACCTGTGACCTCACACATACTAGGCAAGTACTCTACCACATCCCCAGTCTTCTGTAACTTAAAATTTTGAGATAGGGCCTCACGAGTCAAGGCTGGCCTTGAACTAACTAACTAACTAACTCTCTGTGTGGGTGGGGGGTGGGGGTGTCTGTGTAGGGGTGTGGTGTGGGTGCATATTCATGTGTATGGGAGTACACATGCACATATGTGTGAAAGCCAGAGACCACCTTAGATGTTTTTCCTCAGGATAGATGTCTACCTGGTTTTTGAAATGGGGCCTCACTGAGACCTTGTGGCTTACTAACTAAGCCAGCTGTCTGGGCTCTGAGCCAAGGATCCTCCCGTCTCCTTCCCCGGTGCTGGGGTTGTGGGTGAGCATCGGCATAGCCAGACGTGCATAATTTCTAAGGCTTGGCTTGCACGGCAAGTACTTTACCAGCTGAGCCAGCTGCCCAACCCTGTTCTGTAATTTTTGATCTTCCCGCCTCAGTCTCCCAAACAGCTGGGATTGCGGGCCTGTGCCACCAGGCCCAGTTTGACAAGAATACTATCGACACACTGTCCTGGCGCTACCCTCACTTACTTTCTGCCAAGCATTTTCCCTGCACTAACTCATGTGCAATCTGCAGCAGCCCTGTGAGGTCAGCACTCTCACCCTTTTCCTCCTCGGCGTTGCTTTATAGGCTGGGCGTCCCAAAGTCAGACTTGCAGAGTTTCAGACTCAGGGTGTCTGGATCCAAAGCTTGTGGTCTCAGTAGCCAAGGTCAGCACAGACTCTCAACTCTAGCCATGTCGGAGGATCACCTATGGGTCCTTGGAATTGGCTAGTTGCTTCAGCTTATCCTGGGAGGTTCCAAGGAGTTGGGAACAACTTTCTATCTAGAAGTGGATTTAAAAAGATAAAGTAGAGCTTTTTAGCCAAGTGTAGATAAAAATGACCCAGATGGAGGGACAGACATTCACAAACCATAGCTCAGTTCTCAACCTTCCTGTTGCTGTGACCCTTTAATACAGTCCTTCATGTTGTGGTGAGTCTCCTCCCCACCGCCCTAGGCATAAAATTATTTTCATTTCTACTTCATAACTGTAATTTTGCCACTGTTATGAACCATAACGTAAGTATCCAATATGGAACCACCGTGAAAGGGGTCACGACCCAAATGTTAAGAACCGATGCGGTAGCTTAAAAGCACAGGAAACAGGTTTAGGAAAGTCCAGAAGATTGTACATCTGTGGTTCCAGGACCGGCTTGGGGTGGGGAGCTGTGATGAGTGTAGGAAAACAGGTAGAAGAAAAACAGTAGGAGCCTTGGCTGGTGGGTTGGGATCACCCTGTGCCAGGCTTAGACACCCAACAGCAGAGCTTCTGAAGAACTCAAGGTTAACGGGATCTCTGGATGGTTGTTTTCTTTATTCCAAGAATGTAGGCATATCGAAAGAAAATTAGCATAAGCAGGAAAACAGGAAGATGATAATTTATAATTAATCTAGCCAGAAGCATTGTACAGACAAGGGTTGACTATTGGAAATTGGATTCATTGTTCCTCCCACTTATCTTACTTGGAGCTAACTGAGAAGAAAGGCATTAAGTCCCAGCCCTGGATGGAGAGGCCCATTGCGAGGCTAAGTCTCTGTGCTGCCAGGCAGCCTGGTCACTGGTGGGCCGAGGACTCCAGCTGTAGGAGCCTAGGGCGAGGATACCCGCAGTTCCGGAGATGCCACCCCTTAGGCCGCCTTCTCTGCTGGTGGCAGGGGCCCTTCCTGCCAAGGTTTCCCCAGTGCCCAGACTTCCCTTTTAAATGTTCTTTGAGAAGCGCAGATCTCTGTGAAATTAGATGGGGAGGAAACGTTTGTCAGTCCTAACGACTTTTTGATTACTGGGAGGACTGTCAGGACGGGGGCTCTGAAGGCAGACACGCCTCCTTAATCAGCTCGTGATGTGCTAGACTCCTGGGCGCAGTGTGAGCCTCGCCAGTGGCCGGCTTGCTGTGCAGCCCTTGGGATGCCCTGGGGACGTCCTGCTTTCCTTACCTGTGCTGGCAATCAGGAGCGGCAGGTGTGGCAAGTACTAGACACACCAGTCAGCAAAAGCAAAAGAGGCAGGGGTGGAGGAAAGCAAGCTCGATTTGGGTATAATATGAATGAACACCAACAGGCACAAGCCAGAGGACCCTGGGGACGGGACCTCAGCTGCTGCATTTACTCTTCATGGCCACCCCTCCGGCGAAAGTTCTAAAATTATTTTTTGTTTTGCAGGCGGGGAGTTTGGAGATGGTGTCAGCTACTGCCTACCAATCTCCGATCAAGCTGACTTACATTGTTCAGTACCGTCTCAGCAAGGCGCTCTTCCTCCTGTGCCCCTTTCTCCTGAGTCTCTTGTTCCCAGGACCTTGCAAAAAATGCTCAAGGTTGAAGTTTCCGGGGATAAATTTCTACACTTACCTCAAAATGTTTGGCCGTCATTTAGGGAGATGGCTTTTGTTTCTAAGGTCCAAATGGCATCAAGGGACTTAACTCTGCTTCCCTGCTTGTCCAGACCACTACGCCCTTCAAATGTCCTTCTGTTCTCTGGTGCTCTGCTGCACTGGACCAAAGGCCATTTAAACACTAAGTATAGCAGACAAAGAAAATAGGGCCAAAAACCAGTCTACGGTTTGATGTGAAGTGTTCTCTAAAGGCTTCAATTCTAGTGCTGCAGCGTTCAGAAGCCTGTGGGTTATGGGAGGCCTGACCGGTTCAAAAAATTCACCCATTGCTGGACATAGAGGGATGGACTGGGAGGTACAGCAGATTGCAGAGATCTATAGGAAGCAAGGTGCAGGCAGGGATGTGCTTGCAGTATAGTTTTGTTTTGGTTTTATTCTGTTTGCCTTAGTTTTTTTTTTTTTTTTTGGTTTTTTTCGAGACAGGGTTTCTCTGTGTATCCTTGGCTGTCCTGGACTCACTTTGTAGACCAGGCTGGCCTCGAACTCACAAAGATCCGCCTGCCTCTGCCTCCCAAGTGCTGGGATTAAAGGCGTGCGCCACCACCGCCCGGCTTGCCTTAGTTTTTTAAAGCCAGGGTTTCATTTATGTCAGACGGGTCTCACCTTTACTGTGTAGGCTGGCCTTGAACTCCTGATCATCCCTTCTTGGCCTCCCAAGTGCTGAGATTCCAGGTGTGAGCCCACACACCTGGCCTTGAGGGTACTTTGTTCCCAGAACCCCACCCCCATTTCTGTCTCTTACTCACTTTTTTCTCTTGCTTAATTCTGCTAAAGGTTTATCATCTTAATTAGTCTTTCCAAAGGATCAATGCCAGGCTTTAAAAAATATTGTATAATATTTAATATTATATCTTCTATAATATTACATACTATTTTTAAAAATTAATTATCTTTGCTCTTGTCTCTATTTGTTCATTTTACCTTTTGCCCAGGTAGTCCTTAAACTTGCTTTGTAGCCCAGGTTATTTTCAAAATCACTGTAATCCTCTTGCCTCATTTACTGACTGCAGGGACGGTAGGTACGGGCTATATGCTTGGCTCTGTTCTACTTCATTTGGATTATTATGTTATTCATTTTAAGTCCTTCAATTGTATTAAACTCATTTTGAAATGCAGTGTTTCACCAATGTTTTGTTTTTTGTATTTAAAATCTCCATTATGATTTATTCTTTGATCCAGGAATCATTTATGTTTCTTAATTCCCAAAGAAATTCTTTCAGTTACAATTTTTGCTTTACTCAGACTTAGAATCTATCACATTGTAGCCAGAAATTTTTGTTTGCATGGTCCTGTTATTTTAAATGGACTGAACTGTCATTAGGATTCATTCATTGGTTAGTGTCCACCGATAGCCCACGTGCTACAAACAGTAAGTACTGCAGATTTCATGATCATTGAGGCATTTGAATGTTCTATGTCCTTTCATAGCTTCTGTGTGCTTGATCTGCTATGTACTCAGAGACGTTAGAATTTAATGCTGTGGTTGTAGGTTTGTCTATGCTGTGTAATTATTCTACCCCTTTGTTCTGCATGCTTTGCATTCATTATTAAATGTTTATACACGTAGTGGCTGGGGATTTATTTAGATCAGTAAAGGGCTTGCCTTGCAAACATGTAGACCTGAGCTGGATACCCTAGAACCGATGGAAGTATGGGTTGTGGTGGTCACTTGTAATATCAGCACTTGGAGAGGCAGAAGACAAGTGATCCTCGGAGCCCACTGGCTGGCCGGCGTAGCCTGTTTGGTGAGTACCAGGTCTATGAGAGACCCTGTCTCAAAACCAAGATGGATAGCTCATGAGGAATGATAGCCCAGTTTGTCCTTCGGCCTCCACAAGCTTGCGTACACATAAACCAGGCCCAAAATGGTGGTGCTGCTGACAATGTCCTATGTGATGGCCCTGGCCCAACCCAGGCCAGATTATAGGGTAAATAGGAACCTAAATTCAGCATTCCTCAGAAACCTCCGCACTGCTTCCCTTCTTCACCCCTAGTGGTCAACTACCATGGGCAACGTGCATCAGCTCCAAGACCCCAGCCTGCTGACTGTCATAGAAAACCCATTTGCTTTCCCTCAGAGCTGCTGCTTTCTCTATTCTTGTGAGACAGTCTAGCAGACTGTCCCAATAAGCCATTTTTCTACCCAGGGGGTAGTCTAGTTTGCTATGCTTGCTTACACGTGTATGCACACACACACACACACACGCACCCACACGCACACACGCACACACACACACAAACACACACGCATGCACGCACACACGCACACGCGCACACGCACACACAGGCGCACACACGCACGCACACACACGCACACACGCGCACACACGCACACACGCACACACACGCACACACACGCACACACGCACACACACGCACACACGCACACACGCGCACACACGCACACACGCGCACACACACACATGTAGGAGTTAGATAAATTAGATTTAGGAAATATATAGGAGTTTCTGATACTGTCTCTTAATTCGGGGCCTGAAGAGCATTATCAGCATGAAGTCAGCAAAAACAGGAAAGACTCAATAGACTGAAAAACAAGTTTGAAGTCAGGAAAAACAGGAAAGACTCAAGACTTGAAGAAACAAAGTAACTGGCCTGACATTGTTTTCAGCTGCTAAGTGGGCGGAGCCCAAATTAAGCTGAAACAGAGTTCCTCCTATTTGAGGACAGTGCGTGGAGCCAAGAAGAGAAGAGGCCCCTGATGCTAGAGAGCTCCAAGAGTCCTGCTGAAAAAAGGGCTGGCCATTGATGGCCAGCTCTCTCCCTGAAGCAGAAAGAAGCCGGTGAGCAAAGAAAGCCTGAGCAAGACACCAAAAGGCCCAGGACTGGACCCTGTGGCTCACCTTTTGCCTAGACTGTGTTCCTGACGCCTGAGGACCTGCCCCAGAGACTGTATCATTCTAAAAGGTTATGAAAGTAGTTGTTATGATTATCAATAGGTTTAGTGGATAGGTTAAAGGGGTTGTAGGGATTTATAGGATGATATTAAGAAATTGTTGGTGTTTGTTATAAGTGAACTTAGTAATAAATAAGTGTTAAATAATAATTTAAAAGTTCGGTTACACACACACACACGCACACACGCACACACACGCACACACGCACACACGCACACACGCACACACCCATACACGCACACACGCACACACGCGCACGCACACACATGCACACACACGCACACACACGCACACACACGCACACATGCACTCACACACATGCACGCACACACACGCACACATACACACGCACACACACACGCACACGCACACACACACTCACACATACACACACGCACGCACACACACACGCACACACGCACACACCCATACA
>CAJQZJ010032773.1:175069-219759 GCA_907164525.1 Lophiomys imhausi
TTCCTTCCTTCCTTCCTTCCTTCCTTCCTTCCTTCCTTCCTTCCTTCCTTCCTTTCTCCCTTCAACTAAATTAAAAATTCCTCCGTGCGTGCGCATGTGTGCGTGTGTGAATGTGTCTTTTCTAAGACAGGGTTTTCTCTGTGTATTCCTGGATATCCTGGAACTTGTTCTGTAGACTAGGCTGGGCTGGAACTCACAGAGATCTGCCTGCATCTGCCTCCTGTGTGCTGGGATTAAAGGCATGTGCTGCCACCACCACCTGGCTAAAAATTCCTTTTAAAAATTCCTGTTTAAGAGGCTGGAGAGATGGCTCCATGATTAGAGTGCTTGCCAGACAAGCTGACTACCACAGTTCAGACTCCCAGAACACACAGTAACACTAGGTGGGCTTGGCACTCACCTATAATTCCCTTGAGGAAGCTGGCTAGCCAGACTAACTGAACTGGCAAGTTCTGGGTTCAGCTGAGAGACTGCCTCAATGAATGGATAGTGTGGAGAGAGAATGAGGAAATCTCTAGATGCCAACCTCACATTCACATGGACCCGTGCACACGTGCCCACATACTTATGACATACATGTGTATGTGCACACACATCTCTCTCACACACACACAAATGATTTTAAAATATCCTGTTTCGTACTGAACATGTAACTCCAGAACTCTGGAGGCTGAGGATCTTAAGTTAGGGTGATCTCTCAAAGAAAAAAAGAGTAGGAAAGGAAGGAGATAAAAGGAAAACAGTGGCTTATTTTTTAAGGGTTTGTGTATGTTGTTTCCCCCTTGTTTATTTGATGCTGTCATATCATACCAGCACATGGCACAGCAAGTGTACATACATGTTCTTCAGTTTCCATTCAGGAGTGAAGAAGCCCACAGAGTGAGCTGCTTCAATGTCACACTCTCATCCTTTGCACAGAGAAGAAACTGTAGTCTTCCCCAGATCCTCCAACCCACTAACACCCAAGCTCTCCCCACCCCACATCATATATCATCCCCACCCTCACCCACCCCACCCCTGCCACACACACACAGTCTGATGCCCTAGGCTGGTTAACAGGAGTCCTGGGTTTCACCCATCACTGGCCACAGGGGACCTCAGCTTCTTAGTTCACACATTCCCGGAGGCTGAGGTTACCTGGCCCATTGAACTCCTCACCTCCCTGAGTTCCTTGCTGCTTAATTTCTGTGGCCTCATTTTCCCACTGGGACAATGGGTATGATTTATGACATCCTTTCTCCCAAGATGACAATTTGCTGACTTCTGAGGTCCTTAGATGGAGCTGTTACTGATTATAAACCTAAGTAATTATTGTTTAGTAATTATAGAGTCGAAACACATTTGTTTATAGAGAATTTTTAGAAGAGACTTCACAGGAATGAACAGCAATAGAAATGAGATAGATGAGTTTTTGAAAAAAAATTGGTCTAAAACCTAGAAAATTTTCCAAATATTAAGTCCTCTGCATGAAAGCACCCAAGTCACATGATAATGATGTATCTATCTAGAGCTCTGAAAAATTCATAGGAAGGAAAAGGAGGATTCAGGGCATCAGCTCAGGAACTCCCATCCCCACCTCCCCAGCATCTCAGAGTGACTGTCCTCTGTATGTCCCTGGTTGTCTTTCTGGTTCCCAGATGCACCGGGAGGGTCTTCCTGCTAACACCATGGGTACATGAAGACCCTGCCGTGCATCCACAGACTGAATTTCAAAGAGGCACTTTACGCTAGTGACTGTAGGGCCTGGTCTTCCGGACTTGATCCTGGCTGCTGCCCGAGTGTGGTCACAGGCTGCTAGACAGATTTAACTGGTTTGAAGAAATACATAAGGCATCATCCTTCAGCCTGTGAGGGCCCTGGGAACCAGAAAATACCTCTGAAACTTCTGAGCCTATCAGTCAAGGTGGGGGTGGGGTGCAGGCGCTGTGGCTCAGGCAGGGCCCAGAGAGCTCAAGAGGGCTTGTTAGGGGTCTTCCATCATCAACCTTCACCGGGGGTGTGGGGGACCGACGTGGAGGTGGGGGTGTCAGGAGCTATCTGCCATGGGTCTGAGCCCCGCCCCCTGTAAGAGAATCCGCTTATTTTCAGAACACAAAGAACAACACCAGCCAAACCATGCTGCCACGTGAGGACAAGGCCCTTCTGAGTAGGCACCCAACTGAACAGAAAGAGTCGCCCTGTAGAGACCACAGACACCGATTCTAACTGATGTCACAAGGCACTTCGCCCTTTCTTATTTGTGCACTTCCCTGAAGGAAAACAAATTCACCGAAGCAGAAAAAATATTTCTCAAATGGAAATTAATTTCTTCTTTGGTGACTTGTGAAAGTTTACCACAACTCCACTCAAAACTTTCAGGCACTTTGCTTTTTTTTTTTTAATCTTTTAATATCCTTTACCTTTTTAATAAAAAGTAAAAAACAAACAAAAAATACATCCATGTCCTGAATAGAACCTTTCTATGTAAAGATCTCACTAAACAAATAAACATAGGACCAAACAAAATAAGAAGCTGTGAATAGCAATATGATATATTATGAAGCATTTATATATGTATGTATGTATATATTATATATGAATGTGCAGGTGTATGTGTGTGCACCTATGTATGTATAAATATGCAAATATTTGCCTACATACACATCACACACACATACATATTTATACTGACCTCTTTAGATTGAAGTCCAAGGCACTTTTTACAATGAACAGGTTAAAGCCATTAATTTAGAACGTAACTGTTTCTGGGTACATATCAATTTAGGGTGCCTGTATCAGAATTTACATCTCTCCTTGCCCACCTTGGTTGATACAATGGACAGAAGAATAGCTTTAGGAGATTAGGATATGTCTGAATGGCTGAACTGAGTTCTTTTCCTACTCCCCAGGAGGAGCGTTGTCATTGGGAGATGCTGGCTTCCTCACGGAGGGACAGGTGACCAGGGATGCCCCATTTCTGCAGTGTGTTGAGGAGAGACTACTATCCAGAGAGTTGCCCTTGGCACTACGTTATACTCTGATGGCCCACCACCATAGGCTAAAAGGGGGCTTTAAGGTGGCTCAAAACTGGGACTTGAATGTTTCTCACTTCGGAGTAGAGAAAGGACCTTCTATTGACATTACAGCTCATGTATATCATTCAAACTGTGCACTATCAAATGAAATTTTAAAATGCACCCACCTTTGTCCTTACAATCATATAAACCCATCTTTATTTTTACAACCACACAAGACTTGCCTGTCATCAAACAATTCTGTAGCTGAGGTTTGAGAAAGAAACAGCTGAAGTTTTGAATTATTGGTTATAATTGCAGTGTGGTGAGACCAGCACTTCTCAGTGCTGGTTGCATATAGACTACCAGGAGCTCTGGTTAAAATGCCAATTGTGATTACGTGGGCTTGGCATGGGGCCTGAGGATCCGTTTCGAACAGGTTTGAGGGGGTGTGAATGCTGCCGGTCTGCGGTTAGTAGGGATATGACTACACTCATGAAGTATGGCCCAGAGCCTGCTTTCTCCAAATCTGGAATTGGAGTTAGTTAGTTTCCTTGATTGTGGATGATCTCACTTTGATGGGAAATGTCAGACTATATGTATTCTCTACACATGTAAACATCTTAGCCAGTCCATAAAGCCTTAGAGGAAAAAGCCAAAATAGACAACTCTATTTTGAGCAGGAGATGTACAAAGAAACAAATCAATGTCTCTCAGTCAATTACCAAATTAAAAGTTAGCTCATTCCCATTACCCAGTGAGTAAGTAATGTGCTAAAAACAGGTGCCCTGGAGTTCTGATGGCTTTAATGGGCCTCAGCCTGGCCTATAACAGAGGGATGATGCAGATGCTGAGAGAAATAAACACAACTTGTGCACAGAGACAGCCCTGGACATTTGGATGCATGACTGTCATTCAGCATGACTAACAGGTGCTGCAGCACCCCGAGCCTTACCTAGGCTGAAGTGCAGGGAAACTTAGAGGTTCCTAGTCTCTTTCCAGGGCAGCACCTGCAGGTTTGCAAGATCTGTGAATCTGTGTGCACTTTCAGAGGTTGTGACGGGAAGAGGTAGGCAGGTGGCTCTCCCCTGGTGCTACTTGGTCTGGACCTGTCCAGTGTTAGGCGGAAGTGATGCCAGGAAGCAAGGTCCTCACTGGCAGATGTGTATGTAGGCTTAGGGAAGGCATCCTTCACCCACTTTGATATAGAACAGGACCCTGGCAATTCAAAGGAAGGAACTCTGCAACCCTATATGTGTGTCTCAGGTGCTGTAGAAGGAGGGAGTGGGTTTCATGAGCTGCTTGTTTTTGTCATAAAGGGAAATGTGGTGTTCAGAACCACCTCCCTCTCTCTAAGTGAATAGCAGATGAGGAAGCCAGCTCTCTGTTGGGTCTTGCTGTGCATATCCTGCCTCCTCCTCCGGCACCACCGATAAACTGTAGAAACCTTGATCTCCAACCCCCCACCTCCCACCCCCAAGAGATTGTCAACTCAGAGAGGTGCACTTGCAACTCCAGTTCTCACTGGGCCCTGTCTGGAGAGAATTCTAATCTTGTCTAATCTTGGTTGTCCTCGTATACAGAGAAACCCAACACTTAGAGTTTTGAGTATTTTGAGGCAAAGTAAACAAGACTCTTTTTTTAATGCCCAATTCTGATATTGCCAGAGGAAAGCTGGTTGGCTGTGCCTGAGGCAAAAATTTACAGAATGGGCCCTTTGCATTTATATAGAAAGAAAGTCTAGGCTTTTACTAATCTCGCTGAGAGCTACTAAAGGAAGGAGTGATGGCTTTAAAACTCGCTTCTGAAATGGCTTGATAGAATTTAGGGTAGCAGTAGTCTTATGCTCACCTCAGGGCTATTTTTGTCTCTACTACTCAATCTTGGAGAATGGAGAATATGGCTGTCCAGCCCACGCTGTGGAACCAGGACCCCAGGTCTGGGGGTCAGGCAACCGCTAACAGCGATGTGTACTCAGAAACAGTTATTAGGAAAGCAGGTTGTCACTCAACCTGCTAAAGACTAGCTTGATACAAAATGTTAATCGAAAGTTACAATATATTTTATAATATAGCAATATATTTCATATTTAAAATAAACTGTTATGCTTTCTCCTATCATTAAAAAATAGCAAGCAATACAGAGGCAAGATGCAAATTCATACTGAAGCCCATCTGGTTTGCAATATAAACACTTCCATTTCTGAGTTTGCCATGAAAATGGTTCCCCATCAACATCCTGTCACTCGCCTTTGTTGTTCTCTTGTGGCCAGCACAGAATGGAGAGTCTGAGACTAAATTGATCACATTGTTGCGCCATTAAACACCATATATGAAGAAGATGGACCAGCTCTGGTTGGGATCCCCATCCTCCCTCTGGGAAGCTGGATGTCGACTGTTCCGATCAGATTCATTTTTCATTTGCCACTGTTCCTATTTTTCTTTATTTTGTTTTTGTTTGTTTGCTTGTTTTTACCATAAACGTCAGCATCTCTTTGGGATCTTAACTAGAGGTTGGTATTGAGTTTTGTGCTTTTCCTCCACCAGCTCGATTGGTCACACAGTCTCTTGTCAGTCCAGGCCCGAGGCTACAGCTTCCAGAATACATTTTCTCAATATGTAAACAACTGTTGCAGGGGCTCATGGCACCTGGGTCGGAGGTCGTCTGTTGAAGATTTGACAATGTTGTTCTGAGGGAACTCCAGTTCATGTTTGGGTTGTTCCAGTAATGGCATAAGACAAAAAGATCACAGTTACATCCCCCTCTGTGGTGGTCTATAGACCGCTGTACAGAGCATTTGTTCATAAGCTGTGGCCTATTTCAACAAAAATCTACATATTCCTTGTCTGGCAGGAGTTTACTGCCAATGACTATTCATGCAGCCTGGCACAAGCTTCCTATCACCACAGGCAGACACCATTGCTTTCCCCTCCATTCCCCCTCTCTTAGGGCTAGCTGTAACCCCATTCCCCAAATGTTTGCTTGGCAGTAGTAGAGAAGAAGAGATACTGTCCAAGGCATGAACAAGCCAACTGGCTACCGGGGAGAGATGGACCTGCTCATGACTGCCAGGAAGCCTCCAGATAGCTGTCTAAGAGACTGAAACCAAAGACCATGAAGTCAACAGGGACAGCAAAATGACCACTAATGGATCCTTAATTTGCTTCTAGCAGCTTTGGGGGCAGAAGAATGACTGTATGAAGTGGGGACCTACTTAAGCATTTAAAAGCAGTAGCTTAGAAAGTAGTAACCTGCTGGTAGTGCAATGGTGTCACAGTGTCTCAGCCGGGTTTCTCTAGCAGCAGCCATGCTGTCTGTTTTGAGACGAAACACTGACTCTTAATTTGGAGTAGACTGTTTATCATTCTCTGGAGGAGGGGGGCTTCCAGAATTATGCACAAACCCCTTATTTCTCCCTGTAAGTCACTACCTGTCTGATGTGCAGTAATTACTTTTTGGTAACTATCGCTACATTCAAATGTAACACCTAAGTGTGGGTTAGCTAGCCAGTCAAGGCTCCCATGCTAACAACAGCGGTGTCATTTGTCCTCTACTGAATACTTTGAACTTAACATTAACTCATCTTCACTTTTAAATACACACAAGCTGAGATATATTGGACAGACATGTGACTCCAGTTTCAGATATTTTACCTATTCTGATTTTGTATCACTAGTCTTTTTTTTTTCCTTTCCATAACTTCTTTGCGAGGAAATTACTGCAATGTGAAGGAGGAGATCTCCAAATATATTGAGATCACTATCTCAGTGCTGTGCTAATCCTTCTTGGCTTTTAATCATTTGCTCGGCACAGGAAGATTAACCTTCACATACAATTTCTACATCTTCTAATTTACAAGATCGTTGTTTCAGCATTGGACCCTGCTGGGGTCACAGTCCCTGGTGACTCATGGCTATACCCCTTTCATTCTTTTGGATCATATCTAGAGACATGATGTCATGGAGTTATGGAGTTACACATTATGAAGGTGGTAAGGATGGCTCATAGACACTTCATGACAATTTATTGATGATGATCACATACGTGGCCTTTGAGCCAAAGGTACAGATTTTTATTCAGACTTCGATCTAAGGAGGAGTGGGCTTCTAGTTGGGTGTAAATTACCAACCGGTGCTATGTCCTGGAATCCCACTGAGCTCAGTGGTCTTGGAGTATCACAGTACATCCCTAACTTCACAGTATATGAAGCTATGATATGGCTTAAGCAATGAGAGGGTGGTTCTGTATTTTTAATTCAAGTGTCCAGATATTTGGAGAAATATTGGAGTGCTTCTGTCTGCTACCGCATTCCTGGAAAAATGCTAGGAGGGTCTCTGCCGTTGGTCAGCCTTCTAGGAGTGGGTGGAATTCGACCAGTTTGGGGCTAGAGCAAAATTACAGTAATTCATAGTTTTAAACTGTACCCCACTCTTGAGACTCAGACCTCTTCTACTACCACATAGCCTGAGAACCCACTAGCCTCCTTCCCTACCCAACTAAGATGCTCAGCTGAAGTGGGATGAGCCAAAAATGCAGGGACACATCTGTGTGGGCTATAACCTCAACACCTAGATCATCAAGGGCTGACTGTACTCGCAAGAGAATTATTACCTCCCTCATGAATCTTAAATACTAGGACAGAGGGACAGCAGTTCATTTGTCATCACAGAGCCAAACTTCAGCTCCTGTCACGTTTTTTCGAGGTACATTTTTTTGCTAGAGATAAAACCACGCACAACTATTGCATTACCAATGGGCTAGGCCATCCTAAAAATGCCCACATGTCTCTCCAGGGCTAGTGGTACCCTCCTGGAAACAACTCTGGTCATCCTCTTGACTGGCATCGTTAGCTTGGTCTTCAGGGTTTACTTAGCAAGAATATCAACAAGAAGGACAGATTTTAGACTATGTCCAGACCAGGATGGATACATGGCAGGAGAAGGTAGCAGGATCTTTCATGTCATTTGTGTGAAATGGACACTAAACCCTTAGATGTGCCATGCTTTGGGCCACACAGCATAGGACCACAGCAGGGTGCAAGGGGAGAGCCGGGGAAAAACAGTTGAGGACTACAGGTCAAATGCCCATGCCCAGGAAGTGGGCCCATCAGTAGCCTTCATTTTGTGAAATGCAACCAAATGCTACAAAGAAGCTACATGACTATTTCACCTGTTTGTATATCTGCCTATAGGTGTAGTTAAACTGAAAACAGGAATACCATTCTTGGGATAAAAATAATCTTTCAGATAACTAAAAATTAAAAGAACAAGTAAAAAGAATTAAACACTAATGACAAACATGGCCTCTCTGGTGTGCAAAAGAGCTAATGAAGACGCTCAAGGGAGTCATCATTAGCTCTAAGAAGATAGGCCATTAAGACAACGGTGGCAGACCGGGGTGTGGTTGAGTGGGTGGAACAGCACTGGTTTAGCATGCCTGAAGCTGCAGGCCTGGTCTCCAGCACTGCAAAACAAAACAGAAGACAGCAACAGCAAGACAGAAAGACAAATAAGAAGCTTAGCAAAAAACCCGAGAGTGGCCTCCATACCACAGTTCTCTGCCTCACTGTCCAGCAATTCCTCGTCCTGAGAAGACCAGGCCCTGCACTGCACAAGAAAAATCCAAATAGTAAGGCGGTGCCTCCAAAGTGGCTGTGACAGCCTGTCACAAGGCTACCGTCAAGATAGCAACCACACACAGATAGCATCCCTTTGTCCTACCAACATTTCATATATAATTTCTTGCAGGCAGAAATCAAAGATCTCTGAATGGGAAAAGTGATAAATGATTCAACAGTTCCCACACTGTAGCTGGGCGTATGGTCAGATTATGGAGAATTGGAAAAAACCAAAACAATACAAAACAAAAAACCATGCAAGTGCCTGTCCTTATCCTGCATCTGGATGTTTCTGGAGTCTCTTGGAGTTTGAGATTCAATGGAGTTGTTTTTGGCCCAAGATGAATATGGCACAACAGGAACAGGCTTCTAACAAGTGTGTCCTCTCATTTCACACATAAGTTTCCCTGGGGTTCCTTGTGTTCTCACAGTGTTTCATTTTGAGGTGACTTCAGGTAAGGTAGAAGAGACCATAGGAGCCACTCTCCACCCTTCTCTTCCCAGCTCAGCAGGGTGAGGCACGACCCTGACCCTACACTCCTACCTCTCTGGCTGGTGCCTGCTGCTGGGTGAAGATACCTCAGCAAAACACCAGACAGTAGTTCTGTTCACTACGGTGGCATTGGGCACACTCACCCCCCCCCCCATCTCCCACACACAGACACCTGGGAATGCAGGATCCATTGGCACACATACACTTGAATCAGACAGGGTGCATGCCCAGGGCATTGTGAAGGACAGTCCTGCACCTTCAGTGAGGCTCAGAATGTGGTCAATACCTGCTAGCTAACTTCCTCAACCAAACACACCCCACACTTCATCTCAATGCAGATTTGGAGCTTGCTTACTGTGTGCAAGGCAGGCTACCAGCTCCCTTTTGTTTGGCTCAACTCAAACAGAAAAAGATCTTGATTGAACATCTGCACGTGTATATGTTGAATATTATTATTGGATGGAAAATCTGGCTTTCTATTTGTCTGTCCCCCCCCCCCCCCAGTCTAATTTGGGGTATGTCCATTTTGGAAGGTTCCAGGCAGCTCTCTTTTACCTTTACCACCCAGAGGCTTCCTTAGACAAAAGGATAGGAGACAGGTGTGCTGAGGTCCCAAGGCAGCCAGTAGCCATTCCCCAAACCTGATATCACCCTTGCCCAACACTTCCGGCTTTGGCTGATTTCACTCCCACTTGTTTCCGAGCGGCAGCCCCTCCCCGCCTCCCTGTGAAAACCTGAGATTGAGCAGGGCTTTCTGTTCTCCGCCAGCTGTGCAGCAAGGGCCCTGACAGAGGCGTCTCCTGTCACCTCCTCTTCCAGCTCCCAAGTAGAGGCACCTAAACAGAGATTAGATTTCTGGTTTCAAGGCATATCGAACAAAGCACGCGGAAAGAGCGTGAGTTAGCTCATCAGCTTCATCTGTCTTCTTTCTGTTCCCCGGCCAGTCTGGAACTCCTTGGATAGCAAAGTGACCAGGAGAGAGAGTTGGTTTGCATCTTAAGACCTATGGGTAACGCTCTGCAGTGGGGAGCTTTACTTAGCAACTGCTTGAACTGGTGTATGGGGTTGGGAAGGAGGTGGAGCTGATCCCAATCGGGCTGTCAGAGGGAGGGGCGTGGCTGGTTCCCACCGCCACGCCCATGCCCCGGGCCTCCACGAAGGCAGTGAGCAGCTGCTGCTGCTGCTGGCGCAGGGTGTCCGCGATGAGCAGGGGCAGGGAATTGAAGCTGGCTGTGAGGTGCTCCAGCTTGGATTCCAGGCTGCCGATCTGCTTTTCTAGGTCTTCACTCCGATCATTGAGCTCCGTGATTAAGTCATACATGACGTTCTGCATCTAGGAGAGACAGAGTGGGAGACAGGAAGGTCACCGTCACCACAGAGGAGTGTACCATGCAAAGATGAAAAGCCCTCCACTTTGCAGCAGGAGCCACCTTTGCCCAGCTGTGTCACCAAAGGAGAAGTGCAGGGCTTTCCAGGTGCGGAGGTGGGCACTTTTTTTTTCTTTCTCTTTCTAAAATGAGTTTCAGTGATCAATTTCATAATTTGTTTTGTTTTTGTTCTTTTGAGACAGGGTCTCACTACATAACACTGGATGGCCTGAAGCTCAGAATGTAAACCCAGCTGACCTTGAACTCACAGAGATCTGCCTGTTTCTACTTTCTGAGTGCTGGGATTGAAGGTGTGTCCCCGTCCCCCCCCCCCACGCGCATCTCTATTATCAACTTTAAACAGCAAATATATGTGGAAGAAAAGAAACTTTCCTTTTCTCTAAAATGGAATATGGCTCTAATGATTCTCAGATTCATCCAGAGTGCTGGAGTCTAACGATTCAAGAGAAGACACTGAAGGGATGGTCACTGGGCTGGAGACTCATAATTAACAAGTTAAGGTTCAAGTCTCCAGCTCACTAGCAGGCCACTTAACCTCTCTTACCCCAGCCTCCTTATAAAACTGGAGTTAATAACTACAGTTATGAGAGTGCATCCCCAGACCACCCCTTTCCTATCCAGCAGCCAGAATGTAAAATGTAATTAATGCCTCAGGCACGATCCTGGACCAGAACAGGCTGCCCTGATGAGGAACTACCCACCTATTCCTTGGCCCAAGCAGAGGTACAAAGGCCTGGAACAGGTTGCTTCTTTCAAGGGTCATCCCACCTGGCTGAGGTCTTGGTGGATAGACTACATTTGACTCCTTGGAGCAGTCATGGCTCCCACCCTGCCTGGACACTGAGGATTCTCCCGATGGCCTCCTGCCCCCAACACAGTCACACAGTGTTGCTGGGTCTCACTTGTTACCAGAGCTATATGCACAGTCACCCTGTGGCCCCTAGACTATGTACAACAGCTGAACAGCAAGCACAAGGAATGCTGGCCCTCAGTTTGGGAGGTAAAGAGGCTCCGATGACAGCGCCCATCAGTGGGTGGGTGGGGGGTGTGAAACTGTGTCCGCGTGGCTTAAGGCTAGTGACACCTTCATTTCATGTCAGCTGTCATTATTCTAGAACAGTAGTTCTCAACCTGTGGGGCCTTGACCTCTTTGGGGATGACATATCAGACATCCTCCATTTCAGATATCTACATTGTGATTCATAACAGGAGCGAAATTACAATTAGGAAGTAGCAATGAAATAATTTGTGGCTGGAGGTGGCCACAACACAAGGAACTGTGTTGAAGGGTCACAGCATTAGGCAGGTTGAGAACCGCTGTTCTAGGAGGGTGTGGAAGCCACAGTGACCAGAAGAGCCGAAAGCAGGACCAGAGAGAAACAGAGGAGAAGGGGGAGGGGAGCAGAGTACACAGGCAGCTGCAGAGGAGCAGAAGGGGAAATGGTGAAGCTGCAAGAGAGCCCCCACCCCCTGCAGTTGGAATTTTGGAGGGGCAGGTATGAAGACAGCTCCTCTCTAGTCAGCTCTGCCCTCCCAGGGAAAGGGTGACCTGGGGAGTCAAGTGCTTCCTCACAGGGCATGATTCTCCCAGGCTGGGCCACAGGGGCACCCTGACGAACTCCAGAGTGTGACCAGGTAATGGTCAGCACGCTCCTTTCGGTTCTGGTTCCTTATCTGTGTTCATAATCAGCACCGCCATTTTTAAAACCTCCACAGCTCACAAAGCAGATAAGCAGTTCCTATCTTAGCTGATCGCCCAAACTTCAGATGGCGGGAATTGTTTTTACATCCCAGTTGAAGAAACGGAAGGAATTTGGTAAGGGGTCCAGGTCCTCCCAACTCACACACCATACATGGGGCCTATTTGATACAGAAAATGCTATTGGGAGGCTACTTTCTTAATCTAGGGAGGGGCAAAGCCCAGAGGTAGGGAGGCAGGGTGAAGCACAGAGGGAAGAGGAACAAGTGGGGCACCATGATGCTTTCTTTCCCTTGCCAGTTTGTGCTGACCGGATGCTAGGGGAGAGGGGCCCACATGAAATATAGGTGACTGCTGCTAGAATATGGGCTGGTCTCCTGGGAGGAAAAGACTAAGACTAGATGGGTGGATGTCACAGTCTGCCTCCTCCTCATATATGTCCCTTATGATGACTCTGCACACTCTTCCTTCCCGCAGACTTCACTCTCCAATGATATATGGCTTATTTCCCAACTCACTGTGTGTGTGTGTATGCCTGTGTGAATCTGTGGGTGTCAGCACATGAGTGCCAGCATGTAGAAACCAGAGGAGGACATGGACTATCTTTCTCTTCTGTTCACTGCCTTATTCCCTTGAAGCAGGGCCTCTCACTGAACCAGAAGCTTCTGTCTTGGCTAAGTTGACTGGCCATCCAACTTCACTTTTTCTGCCCATCAGTGTTGAAGTTACAGGCACATGCAGCTCCACCTGGCTGCCAGTGTGGGTGCTGGGCATTTGAACTCAGAGCCTTATGTTCACACAGCCTGTGCTCTACCAAGCCACCTCTTTCACCCCATCTCTGAGAGACAGTGGGTAGCACTGCAGGAAGCCGAGCTCAAAAAGTGGGTTGACCTGACATTCCTTGGGCAGTATCAGACACAGTGTGTCCTGTTGATGAGAGGTGAGATGGGAAACAGCTAGGACATCTCACTGAGCCACTCCGGAGGCTCATAGAGTCTGAGGTCCTAGCTGTTTCCTTCTTCCCAATCATGGTTGATTTGTTTAAAGGTGGACATGTGACTCAAACTGACCAATCAAATCACTTCTCTTGAGAATTTAGAATTAATAACAAAAGAAAGTCAACTAAACCCAAGGTGATCTGGGTTGGGGTTGGGGTGGGGTAAGGGTGAGAGAAAAGGGGGAGGAAGAGACAGCTCTTTGAACAAGGTCCTGAGCAGAAGAGTGGAGGCGATGTGAGAATGTCTCCTGAGACTCCCTTATCGCCTTGGAATAAATGGCTTCAATGTCCGTGGAGTATTTCCAGTAGGTTCTGATACTGGAACGCTATAGTATTAACCAACATGCCTAAGACTCCAGGGGTTCATCCACCCCCTCCCACACTGGGCCCTGGGAAACCCCACACTCCACCTTTATGCCCCTTCCAATGGCACATGGATCTGTGGGTGTCTCCTTGGCTGTGACTGAGGTCCTCACAGGCATAGGAGGTCCTTTCTTTGCCTTGATCCCTCTATTGAATCAGGGGCCTGCACATGGCACAGCAACCAGTAATTTTGGCTTGCAGGCTCTTTTCAAAGGGTTCCTAATTGGCCTGAGGGAGTTTCCTTTGCTTTCCCAGGGAACAAGGTTTCCTTACAATTGACATGTGCTGGAATGTTCTGCCAGCCCAGCCCTGGGCTATACACTTGCTATATAATTTTTATCAGAAAGCACTGGGGGGTGAGAGCCCTCCTGATCAGACTGCCTACACTCAGCTCTGCCTACAGGGCTAATTTTCAAGAAAAGAGTCTGTTTATGGTATTTATGGCAATAAAGGCAAGAAACACTGAATGACAGTGTCATATTGGGCCTTAAGACCTTAGGCTCTCAGGATCTCCATGTTCACTGACAGCTCTCTGCCTATTATGAAACACATACACACACACACACACCCCATCAATTTGAGGTCAGGAAAACCTGGCTGTAAGGATTAGAAGACATTGAACAGCCAGGTTAGGTGGCACACAACTTTAATCCCAGCACTTGAGAGGCAGAAGCAGGCGGATCTCTGTGAGTTCAAGGCCAGCAAGTCCAGGACAGCCAGGGCTACACAGAGAAGTCCTGTCTCAAGAAAAAAAAAAAAAAGACATAGGACAATGAATTTGCTAGCATAACAACAAATTGAGAAGAACCGAGTCAAGTATAACCCAGGCCATCTGCATGGCCCTTGTCCCATTTGGTCCTCACTGAGATACTTCCTTGTGTGACTTCCACTTATCCTTAGAAGCTTCTTGATGCACATCTAAGAAATAATACACCAGTAAGAACTGGGTTAGCTAATTAGTAACTAGCAAAGACAAATCTGAGCTATTTAACTTAAGAAACAAATGCCATGTATTAAAAGATAGAACACACCGGTAGATTACAAATGTAAGAAACTCAAACCTAGACATTGTTAATCAAAGACAGCTGCCTTTGCCTTCCTGGTCCTGCACTCTGCTCTGTGTGGGCCAGGCCTGTCCTAGATGCCACTCACCTTGGAAAGGTCCACCAGAGTGTTGGCTTGGTCACTCAGCTTCCTTTGCTCCATTTTGACACCCCTCAGTCTGTGGGGGAAGAGTTGGGACAGGCAGTTCAAGTCCACACTATTCATTAGCCCTTTATTGCACCCGAGCTTGGAACTTAGCATTGGGACCATGAACACAGGTAGTAGTGATACAATTAGACTTGTGAGGATCCCAGGAAAGCAAACTCATGTCTCTGTGCACACTATATCCACATTTGCTGTTCTCAAGCCATTCCATGGCTCCCTCTATCTTTGGTTGTTCTATCACCTCTAATGTCTGCTTCCTGACCTTTGGGTCAGAACAAAAGTTTTTCCTTTGCTTTTCTGCCCTACTTATTTACTTATGCATTTTATTTGGGGATGGGCAGAGTCTCAATTTGTAGCTCAGATTGGTCTCAAACTGAATTTGTAGTCCAGGATCAACTCATGGTGATCCTCATGTCTCGGCCTCTTGAGTTTGGGGGTTATAATCATGAGCCACTATACCCAACTCTCTACTAAACTTGAAAAAAAAAACTTCTCTATTACAAAAGGAACTAGTCAGTTGGAGTATGCATGTGTGCACACGTACATGTGTGAAGTCATGTGGGTCTGTATGTGTTTTTTCTGTGCATATGTGTATGTGTCTATGCATGCATATGTTTGTCTATGTATATGTGTGTATCTGTGTCTGTAAATATGTATGTCTGTATGTGTATTTGTGTGTGTGTGTGTGTGTGTGCATGTGTGTGTCTCTCTCTCTGTATGTGTATCCATGTGTTTGTACATATGTATGTGTGTATGCAGGTCTGGGTAGCATGTGAGCCTTTAGGCCCTTGCTCTGATCTTCACCTTCCACAGCAGCCTGCCCACTGCCTCACAGTGAGTGAAAAGACAGTCTGGACTGGGTGTTTTTTGAGGGGAGCAGAATGGATTTCTCCTGTGCCTCCCGTGGTCTGAGGAGTTGCAGCAGAGCTGTGGCACCCTCATTCAGTTTGGCTCCATGGCGTGTTGCTCTGGTACTCACTGGTGGATAGCTTGGAGGAACTTCCTCTGGTGTTTCCTGACTTTGGCCTGGTCAATCTTCTTTAGCAGCTTTGTATGTTTATAGATTAGCCATGTTTCCCTCAGGACATTGGCGGCAGCGTTCTTGATCTAAGGAAAAAGAAACAAGCTGCTGTCAGGTTAATTCCTAGGTTCACACACAATGTTTTTCTTGCATGTGTGTCTACCATCTACCTCCTGAGAGAATGGCTCTTCAGAGATCTATTTTCTTAGTCTAGATCATGAAACTCTGAGAAAAGATGATTAAAACACATCTTTTATTAACCTTGTATCTGAAGCAGTAGCAGGAGTTTGGAGTCGAGAGGCATCTCCTTCTTAATGGTTTCATCGCTGCCTCTCGGCCACCGTTGCTGATGCTATATTTAGACAAGCTGCTTAGCAAGCCCTTGAAGTCTGGGGTACAGTTTGGATCAATAAATACATGCCACCAACAGCCTCACAGTCAGGGTACCACACCTCATTTGAGAGTAACAACTCCCTACCAAGTGGAGATGTGAGAAGGTGTCCGTCTCTGAGGAGATATCTTTCTTACAAACTGCAATGATAGATACCAACAAGGCCACTGTTCTTTTCCTAAGTGGCCAAAGATTATGCACTGTGATTTCACATGTAAATGTAACTAACTGGCACAAAACTGAAATTATCTCAGTGATGTCTGGGAATCGGGGGAAGATACTTAGGTGCGAGAACACAGCTGCCTCTTCCCAGGGTTGGCTTTCTGGAGCACTGTAGTCACACGGTCCCACATACAACTCTGTCATCTGTTGACATGGAAACCACTGATATCATCCAGCTCATGACTGAGCTGAGACATATCAATGGCATCCAGATGGCAGGGGACAAAGTTTTAATCCAAACACAGACATCTTCAGCAATTAGTAACAAGAACAAGTGAAAACCCTCCTTATTAAGCAGAGGCTAAACATATTTTTTGATTAGCTGTCTCCATTTCTGCCAGCTAGGCACACTGGCACAGGCCCACAGGCCCAAGGGCCTGGAAGTGAGGAGACCATCCTAGAAGAGATCAGGTGACTTGCCAGATAGGATTTTAATAAAATCAGAGAGTACAAGCCGGGCGGTGGTGGCGCACGCCTTTAATCCCAGCACTTGGGAGGCAGAGACAGGTGGATCTTTGCGAGTTCGAGGCCAGCCTGGTCTACAAAGTGAGTCCAGGACAGCCAGAGCTGTTAAACAGAGAAACCCTGTCTCGAAAAACCAAAAAAAAAAAAAAAAAAAAAAAAATCAGAGAGTACAGACCAGCTTCTTGAAACTGACACCAACAGATGGGGCGTTGCTAGCATGCTGAGATGTGTGGGAAGACCTAGGAAGCATTGCTTCACAGGCTGATAACTTGTGTTTGTTTAAAACATCTATTACCGAGGCTGGGCTATATTCTTCATTGGCGCTGATGTGATGTTTTTAAAAGAACATCTAACTGTTCTCAGAAATGTCTAAGTGAAATAAATATTACTTTTTTGCTGTTGTTCATAAAAATCTACTGTGAAAATGGCTTTAAATGGTTACATTGGCCACCTCTGCCACCTTCTCATTTGACAGTGGGCTGTGGTAGTGAGTTGAGGCTGGATTTGGTCAGTCTTGGAGCAAGCAGATGAGGCTCTGGGCCTCAGCTCTGGTTGGCTAAAAAGGTGGCAGGGAAGGGAGGGCTTTCTCCCAGCAGAGAAGAGGCTGCTGTTGTCCCTTAAAGGGATGGGCAGTTTGATACAGGACCTCTTCAGTTCAATGGGTGTTCAGACTCTAAGGAAAACCTTAAAGATATGTAGAAGGGGAAAAAGTCTGTCCAAGCCTTTACAAGGATGGGCAGGGCCCTAGTTACACAGTCCCTTTTTAGGAACGCTGATAGGGCCACAGAATAGCAAAGCTGACAAACCTTGGACAATGGTCTCTGTGCCCTGCTACCAAACATTTGAGGTGAGAAGGCCTATAGGCCCTTGTGGTAGAAATTAAGTCTTTTTAGTGAAATTAGTAGGCAGTTCAGGTTAGAATCTGGCAGCACATAAGGAGGAACTTGGTGTCCCTTTGGTATACTGATATGGACAAAAAGCCAGTTGTGCTGGACAATATGCCTTGTTGAAGGGGCATGGCTGAGAAACTGCACAAGCCACGCAAATGACGTCAGTTATCATGAGAAGCAATGGGACTGTTTGACATCGCAGGAAATCTTGTGGACCCTTGAGACTGCCAAGTATTGCGATATAATGAAATATATAAGATGATTCCACACGGTCTTGCTCTTTCTCCTGCCCTTACTGACTGAAAAGTCAGCCTGAATAAACGCACAACAAGGTATGTCATTAACAGAATTTAGACTGTTAGAGCCTAAAGCAAAGGCCTGGCATAAAACTTACTGAGAGAGAGTTCTTTGCAGGCGTCTGTCTTGGGGCCCAGAGTGCCGGAAAAGTGCGTGAGGCAAGCAGAGTTCAGAAGCTGCTTGGAGCGGCCTTCGGCTGTGAGGTTTGGCCCCGCCAAGGAGACTGTTAGAGGTGAGTTTCAGCTGATGAACAAAGCTGGCCTCAGTTTGGTGGCTGGAATACTGACTTTATAAACTGGCCACAATTTGGTGGTGGAAATAAACTGGCATTGCAAACTGATAAAGTAAGGTCCAATGAACACTAAGCTTTGAAAGGGACTACCTTCCAAGACTGCCATAAACCAAGCTATCCCAAACAGAACTATACTAAGAGTATTAATATCCTTTTAAGGAAGTTAAAATAGTGTTAGTTAAGTGTTTTTAGATAGGTATTAGAGTGTTCTTAGGTAGTAGGGTACTCTTAGATTATAGATTTTAGATTATAGGTTTTAGGATATAGGATTTAGGTATTTTATAGAGATTTGTTAAGTATTAATAAATATAAATGTTGATAAATAAAAATATCCTGTTACAGGCCCTATGCATCATTAAGCAGTTTAGGAGTAAATGGTTAATTACCTATAACATGAAGGAAAGATATCTTGGGCTAACACACATGCATACATGAACACACACGTGCATACATGCATACACACACATTGTGAGGCACTGCTGATATGTTGAGGGAACAGCTGACTTTAGCAAGGCTCTCCTGTCACAGGTCTTACTGCTTCCTGTACATAAGTTCACGATAACCTCACAAGCATGCTGTCACGCAGAGCTAACCTTGATTCTACATAACCTGAGCCCATCAGCTTACCAATGGCAAACAGTCAATGTGGATTGTGGCACAATATAAATTTTAAGGTGTCAGACAGATATTAGCTATTATTATCCCCACTTAAAATAGAAGGAAACAGTTTCACAGATGGGATGAAAGGCCAGACTCACACACAGCTAAATGACCAAGTCTAACAAGAGTCAGGCCCAAGAGGAGTACACAATTCCCACATGGTCTGAAGGAAGACAGGTCTGGATCGTATCTGAATTCAAACAGAACTATTTCCTCTTTCCCAGGATGAAGGAACTGGGATGAACGTTGGTTTGGTTTTTGTCTTTCTTTCTTCTTCTTTTTTTTTTTTTTAAGGCACTCTGGCCCTCATTCAGCAATGTGACAGAACACAGATTTCAGGTCTTGCCCTTAACTCCAGCCCAAATGAAAGATCCTGAAGTCATGGTTTGGCCAGGCGGCAGAAAAGCACACATCATCTTTATGGGTTTGAAAGGGAGGCCCCTGGGTGTTCAGGAAAGTAATGGTAAATCCAAGCCCTTGCACTGACTGAAATTAATTGCTAGCAAACAGCCTGGCACAAAGCTAAGTAGATCAATATCTGCAAGAGAAAAAGCAATAGGCTTTTAACCACACTTGGCTCTCCTGAGTCTCCCTCTACTTCACCTGACGCCTACTATGAGCATGGTTGAGAAGACAGCACCATTTGAGCCCCTCTTGGGGCCTGTTAAGCCTCTTCAGCGTAAGACACCTTTTCCCAAAGAAGACTTAGGTGCCCTCTGAGCTCTCCTGATGAACAAGGGTGTCACACCTAAAAGATGTTCCCAGGATGCAGGGTTGGGAGGGCCAGGGCTGGAGAGGGAAGCAGTGAGCTGGCAAGGACTGTTCAAGGTTGACTCTGATAGGCTGGGTTGAGGTGTCATTGAAGATGGCTAGGTAAGGCCAGCTCTCCAGCTTCCAGACCTGTGAGCACACAGGCTGATTGTGTTCACTGAGTCTAGAAACTCTCAATCTCCCACATTGCTGTTTTCACTCTGATTAAGTTCTATATACTACAGGAAGGACATTTTGTTGCTTTGTTTTGAGATGGTCTCACTACACAGTCCTGGAAATCCTAGAGCTTGCTTTGTAGACCAAACTCACAGAGATCCATCTGCCTCTGCCTCCCAAGTGCTGGGATTAAAGGTGTGTGCCACTATTACTTGTCTAGGAAGGACACTTCACATTAGTGGGCCTGGGAACGAACCAGGTCGAAGGAAGATCTCCCAAATAACTGTGAGTTAACACTTACTGAGCATTGTGCCAGGCTTTTCAGAACACTAATGTCTGCATTATTTCATGTATTATCCTCCAGATTAATGTGGTAAGTTGGTGGGTTATTAACTCCGCCATGGAGCTATTGCTGAACTCTGAGACTTACTTTCTCCATCCATTTGAAGAACAGTTAACAAGTATTAATATGAACCTATGATAAGCCAGACACTGTTCTAGAAAGTGAGATTATAAAGATCAACAAACCAATGACATTCTTTTTTTTTTTTAAACTGGGTCTCACCAAGTAGCCTAGACCAACCTTGAACTCACTATCAGCCTAGACTCACTTCAACCTCAAAATCCTTCTGCCTCAGCTTTTGGGATTACAATGTAATGCTACCACGCCTGGTGAACCAATAGCGTTCTTGCTTGTCATGGAATTTATAACCTTTGGGTGAGGAAGTAGGCAGTTAAAAAAAAAAAACAGTATCAGATACTAAGTGCTTGAAGACAATCAGAGCATGGTTGAGGGATAGAGTCTTGGAAGCGCGACTTATCCGTGGGATGGGCTCCTGTGTTGACTAAATGAGAATACATATAGTACATTCAGCATAAAGCCTGGCCATGCTGTGTTGCAATGCGCAGTCACTTTGGTCTTTAAACTGTTTTTCATTACATTTGTCTGTTTATTGTGGGGTGGTGTATGTGGTGTATGCATATGTGTGGAGGTCAGAGGGCAACTCTCAGGAAACAGTTCTCTCTCTCTACCATGTGGGTCCCAGGGATGTAAGTTAGGTCAACAGGCTTGTCAGCAAGCACCTTTCCCACTGAGCTATCTCGAAGGCCTATTGTCACTGTATCGATATTACTTTTCCAATACATGTCAGGTTTTTCTCATGGCCCTAGCCACCAAGAAAAGAAAATATGCAAGAGGACATAAGTCTGTTCTCTGCATTCTTGACCACATCATCCCATGTTACAGCTGTTCCTGCCACCTCCCTGGCAAGCTAGCTGCCACAAGATATCACAGAAGGGCTGTGAGCTGCAGGAGAGTGGCCAGGAGTGCTGCAAGAAGGATGAAAAGAGCTCCTTTCTTGGGTACCCATGTCCCCAGTGGCCACAGGAAGCCATCAGAGTAATTCACCCTCTGGTGGACCCCCAGCTATGCCACCAGGAGCCCTACTCAGGGAACAGTATCCTTCTCGGTTGGAGAGGACAAAGCGGGAATCTAGATCAGCTTGGCAGCTATGAGTTTACCACCTCAACAGTTGGTGGACCCTGACTAACAGATATCAGAAACATCATGTTGAGAGACTGAAAGCCAGCCTGTCTCCAGAGCTTGATTGGAGGTGTACATTATAAAGGGAGGGAGGCTGCTCCCTCCCCACCTGCCAGCCCACTCTCCTCATCTTCCTGCACTGACCACTTCTCTCTCATCGTCCGGCTATGACACCTCTCCTTCCATCCTTCTTCATAGTTTATATTCCGTGCCTCACCTGGAAAGGGCTCCACCCTCATTTTTGGCAGGCATTTGGAATGGGGAGAGAAGCAGAGCAGAGTTGTGTTCTGTGGTTTGGTGTTGGAGTTTGACCTCTACCTGTAGCAACTTGGTGATGAATGGCAGGTCACTCACAGTAATTAATGTGACACTCAGCTAATGTGGAGTCAAATGGCTCGCCCCCCTAGCAGGCCTGTGACCTTAACTGCCATGCAAAGCTCAAGGAACTGACCACGTTGTGCAGTGGTTACCCAGGTACAACTGGAGTGAGGCTCCTTCCTGTGGACAAGCCAGATCCTCAACAGGCACCAGGTAGCTGCACATGCCGGGCATCCGGCCCCTTTCCCCTCTCTGGACCTGATTGTTCACATCTGGTTTGGACCCGCTCGCTCATCCCCGGATCTTTCCTGTTCTGGCACCCTGCATTTCTTTTTGTTGGGAAAGAAAACACATGCTCAGTCTCTCTGGGTCACAGCCTTTGTGGGAATGCCAGTTGCAATCCTCTTCTGGGAGAATTAGTGTTCTTGATAATGGCATGATTGATTACCCAGTAAACTCTACAGAGAGAGGCTTCTTCTGGGACCTACTCATGAGCCATGGCAGCTGTGGGCATCCGTCTAGAGTTCCTCAGCCTTCCATGCTAAGAACAGACACTGCCATTATGTTCCTCTATAAAACACTCCTGCTAAGAGTAAGTCATTGAATAAGCCTGCTGGAAACATTTTCCCCCCAGCCTTTGACATTTTCTCAGAGTTCAAGTTTTATTTAGGACTGACTGTTCAGTAGGTTCTAGGGCTGCCCGAGGTTTTTGAGTGTGGTAGTGATATGTTTAGGGTGAAATTAGGTCTAAGGTGACCCAAGGGGAAGCAAAGTGCAGGATGACTGGAAGATCCACAGGTGGATGCAGGATAATCAGATCTTCTGGCAGGAGACACTAGGAAGATGACACATTATGGATGGGGCAAGAGGAGCCTCGGAGGGATCATCCAGTGTAAACAGCTAAGATAAGTGAAGGGCGGGGCCCTGTGGGCTGCAAGGTACAGACCAGTCAGAACTGGCACTGTTTTCGGGCCTGAACACTGGAAGGACAATGATGTTTGCAAGTAGTTCTGGAGAGTCAGGAGCTGGAAGTAGTTCAGGGCTGCCAAATTTGACTCACTGATTTCATGGGAAATGTAGTTCGATGACATTATGAGGGGCAGGGAACCCTTCTGCGAGGAGAAGGGGGCCACCCAAGCCAGCAGCACATGCTTATCAAATTGACTGGCGGGCCTACCACAGGTCTGAGTAGGGAGTCAGTGAGGTACACGGGTCACCTCTTGTCCATGCATGCAGTGCTGCTATGTGTCACTTCCTTAGACATTATCAAGTAGCCCAGGGGCTGCAAACGAGTTACAATTATAGATTAACAGCGGCAAGGACAGCAAAGTCAGGGTGGGAAGATGTGATCCCACTAAATACAGAAGTGACGTTGCCACCCAGGTTGACAAGTATTCAGGTGCAAGGATGCATGCCACTGGGTTTGGGAAAAATCAGAAGTGAGTCCATCTCCACATTACCAGGTTGCCATTCTTCAAGAGTAGCCAAATGCCAACAGCCTGGTGCTACCTGGAAAGGCTGAGCTAAAGCTGGATGGATTAACATTAGAATGACTCGTATTTTTATGATTCACAGGCTATGATTCATATTTTCTTTCTGTTTAGTTGTTTGAGGGATTAATATTGTATACATTTACAAGGGGTTGCTTTTATCCGGGAAGCCTACTAATCGTCCACTACCGAACGTCAACAGGCCATGGCAGCTCCTCCCACACTGGAGCTTTCTCTGAGAATTCACTGGAGTCTTGGGAACAGACTTGAGCTTTACATCTCTTTGACCCATGAGTTACTCTAGCTAGACACCTGGGCTGTTTGGAAAAACAAAGGACAGGACAGGACCCTCTAGGCTTCCCTAGTGGTCAGAGGTCAGGGCCACCTTCAGTTCAGTCAAGGCTGTGCAGGACCTTTGTAAAGTCTCCATCAGTGCCAGCCATCAGTCTCCCTCTGCAGGAACCATTCCTTTTGTGTTTGTTTCTCTGGGAAAAGATATAAGATATTAAAGGGACATTTCAGCAGATTTAAGTGTTCTGTGAAAAGTGAGATGTTATTGAATTAAGAAGGCACCTTGCACTCACAGATGAGCAATAAATACCCGAGGATTTGATTTTCAGTCCTATTCCTCCAAAAGTAAGTGGACTTGAAGAGAATTTTAGTGAATTATTTTTGAAAGATTGAAATTAGCAACCACAATCTCATCTCCTCCTACAATTATAGTGCAGAAAAAAAAATGTGCTTATTTTCCTGGCCCATGAGAGAGCTGGCTTTCCTTGGTTTTATTTTCCTCTAGTGTCTGATTTACTGGGTGAAAAATGGAAAGAACAAAGGAATAGCGTGAAAATACAAAGTATACTCTTGGCTTTAAAAAGCCACCAGAGTAAACAGAGAATGTAATGTTTCTGTTCTTGGCAAGCAACCTCTGAGAAAAGCTGGGAGACAAAACCCCTCTCTCCTCCCTTGTAGGGTTTCAAAGCAGGGAGCTGAGGTGACTCGGGATGACACTTGCATTTAGTCGGTTCATTCTCTTAGCCTTTCCCTCCGTGTGGAACCTGGCTGTGGCACGCTTGGAGAGGCGGCTGAGGCTGCGGGTCCACAAAGTAGGTGACAGGGTCACATACTGTCTTGTAGGAGCCCCCTGTTTCCTTTAGTTTGGCTGGCGTCCGGGGCCATGATACTCCTTGTGGTCTGTATGCCAATGAGATGGCAAGATTTGCTTGTACAGGTTCCTTTTTTGTGTCAGTGGTGGCTCTTTAAAGAAGGACCCCCCCCCCCCCCATCAAAGACCCAACAATCAAATGCCATGAATAATTCTGCTAAGAAGCTGATAGGCCTTAGCAACCACACACTCTGCACTGGCTTCCCTGAGGGCTTGCCTGCTCCTTCTCAGGTCTCTTTTTGTTCTGTCTTCCTGCTTGTCTCTATTTTTAACACATTTTCATGGCTTTGAAACGTTAATCACAGAAGAGGTCTGCTAGCATTCAAATCTGTAACTAAGACTGGGTTGCTGGTGGAGTCATGTCCCCTTGAAGCATTTCCCAGGGGCTCCACGCCTACACAGGGTACAGGGTTCTGGTTCTACCTCTCGAGAAGAGCAGTCTTTCAGGAGGTCTACCCTTGACCTTCCTTCAGGCTGCCATTTGTTTCAAGAGTCTTGCTTGAAGGCTGTCCTTAAAGAAACAACTCATACCTAGTTTGTTGAATGTGTTGTTGTCCTAGAAGCCTTATTTTCCATTCTAAAGGAGCTTTATTAATTTTTGCTTGTTTTTATTTTGTTTAAAGGCAGGGTTTGCTAGGTGGCCCAGGCTGACTTCAAGCTTGTGGCAGTCCTCCTGCCTCAGCCTTTTGTGCTCTGGGATCACTGTGCCTAGCTTAAATGGCTTTCCTTTTCTCTGACAATTCAGTAGGGGTATTTGAGCAACAGTTAATCTCCCTATTCCTGCATTTTCAGTTTATCTTCTTCCTAAGCCGCGCTCATAAGGGTGCAAGTGAGAGCCATTGTGGAGATAACCCAAAAGGGGGAAAACCGGATGATGACATTTTGATGAGCAACAATATTTGGGAATATGGGCTTTACTGGAACAATCTCTTTAAATGACTTTTAAAAGGAATTGGATTTAGATACATCTCCAATATAATTTTAAGACTCTTTACTGCCCTTAATGAGAATCATGAAAATATTTGAGCATAGACAAGAACATAGCATCACACTGGGTGATTGATTTGACCCATTCAGCCAGGGAGGCAGCTTCTATCACTGTGTGCTATTGATCTAATTATCAGGAAAATTATTTTGTTGCTTGAAGCTTGCAGTGACTTAATGGTGGGCTCACCTGGTTTGTTGGGATTTGTACATCGAGTAGGGACTGTGTACCTGACCTGGGGCTCTCCTAACTTAGAGGAGACTTGCTAGTCCTCATCTGGTGTCTGATCTCTCTCTTACCAGCTCCAACTTCAGCTGTGAACCTACATGAGGGCATGGGCACGAGGCATCTTACCCGTTTTGTGAGCTGAGTGTCCATCATGAAGTTGTGAACATGCTTCTCTGCCTTGGTGAGTTCAAGCTTTCGGGCAACCACAGCTACCACAAGGGCAGTACAGCCTGCACCCTGCAGGAGGACATCAGAGGGCCCCAGGAGAGAGAACACACAGTTAGGAGGCAAAACACAAGGCTCAGTGTGCCCCAGGCTCAATGTAGGCATTTCAAGGGAATGGTATAAGACTCTGAGTCTCCGATTGGTCAACACATGCCATAAAGCCTGTCGAAAACTGCTTGTGCCCTGATATCCCCACCAAAGAAGGGGTATGCAATGCATCTTGCCTTGTGACCCTGGCTGACCTGTGGGAGATGATCCTCCATGGAGCTGGCCAGTCCTCAGTGCTGTATGACTAGAATGAGTCTTTAGGGAATTAAACCCTTCGGTAGTCAGGTTCCTGTGCAGTGTGGCACGTGACAGAGAGTCCAGCACATGGAGGCCCTGTATGTCTATCTGTCTCATGTGTCTCAAGCTCACACCGGCAGGCCCAGGAGGAAAAGAAACCCTTGTGTGGTCTGCAGTATGCAGGCCACTCCTGGCAGTTGAGAGAGTCCTGAGAATAGCCAAATGAAGAGGCAACACATTCTCCCCAAAGATGAACATGGCCTCCCAGAGGGAATACTTTGATAGGCACTGACTACAGTGCCTGTTCCATGTGTGGGTCTTTCCCCTTGTGGCTCAAGGCTGTGAGTCAGCCTAAGGGATCAGTTTTCAGAAGGAGCCTTATACAGTCACCAACTTGCAGGGATTTTAAAGGTGACAACAATTCTGCCTACATCTAGGATTTAAGGGACCCAGAAGAACACCCTCATCCTTTCCAGAATAATGTTCCTACTCTGCTAGAACTAGGATTAGGAGAACACAGCAGAGGAGGAGCAAAGTAGCAGGCCTCAGCAAAGCCACAGAATGGCAGGACTGCCTTTCCTGCCTCATCTTTTAGCTATACACTTGACTGACTGAGCAGTGAGCAGGGACAGGAAAGTGGTATGTCTCTGTGTTTAGAAACTGTCTCCTCAGTGCTGCTTGGTGGCCTGTGAATCCTGAGGGAGGGAGACAGAATCTCTTCATCTGGCTCTCTAGTAGCCCATGGAAGCCATTCCTGGACTGTCCTCACAGACTCTCTGAACAGGGGTGCCAACCTGACCAGCACTTATGGAGAGAGATGGGGGACTTAGGAATGCCAGCAGTGATTCCCCCCATGCCACAAAGTAAAGCATAGAGCCCAGGTGGGCAGTTTGAGATGCTGGGATGAGGCCCTCCACCAGTAACACTTTTGGATTAATAGGTTTTATCCTATGTCTGAGAAACGAGGAGACTATTTCTCAGAAATGCTACAATCTATAGCTGACCTGGGACAAATGTGTTTTGCAACACCTGTCCTTCTCCTCATTGATGAAGGCCAACTTGTGTGAGATGCTGGTGTGAAAAGTGGCTTTCTCCTAGCTCTCTGCAAGGGTCCCATAAGCACAGCCAAGTGACACTCAACCCATTTGGCCTCCCAGTCCAAGCACAGTGCCCAGTCTGTGAACTTTTCTTTTCTGGCCTCATTTTCCCTGTCTGTTTGGGGATAGCTGTGCTTTCTTGGCATCTGTGACTTGCTGGAGACTTTGTGCCCAATTTTCAGAGGATATGGGCAACTGGCTCAGTCCATAGCTGTAATCAATTTAGCCAGACTGTCAAAAGCAAAAATAGCTTAAAAGAAACTGTCCTGGAGGGAAGATGCATGCCCCACCCGCAAGCCAAGCCAGGCGCCATCCATCTCCTTTGTGTGGAACATCCAAAGAGAAGGATGTGTCCCTAGCATTAAAAATGGAACATCAGAGGGAGAGGGTGCTCCCCAGGTTCTCCTGGGTCCAGAAACAGTTCTACTTATATCACCCCAGAAAGCTGGGGTGTAACATCTGAAGAGTGAGTCCTCCTTTCACTACATGGATCTTAGGAACATCATCAAAACAACTGTTCATGCCCCAATTGCTGGGGTGTAGACAGGAGCCCTGCAGCTCCAGCCCTGGCCCAGAGCCTAGCTGGTTAACTGGAGAGGTCTGCTAATGAAAAGCACTGTGCTTTAACTAAGGAACTATCCATCTTACATGAGAAAGATACATTTTTTTTTTTTTTTATTGAGAAAGCAAAGTAGACTAAATCCCAGTGCCCAATTTCATTCAACGTCAACATGTAAACACTCCCTCATAGATATTCCTCTGGAGGATGTCATCTTCTTAGCATCATTTCCATTTCAACTTCAGTGGATATGCACAATTTTAATGAAAAAAATTATTAAATTTAATTATTTGTGTGTGAGTGCCAAGGCGCACATGTGGAGGTCAGAGAACAGCAGCGAACAAATCAGTTCTCTCCTTCTACCTATAGGTCCTGGGGATTGAACTCAGCTTATCAGACTTGGCAGTATGCTTTTAGCCAGTGTGCCATCGTGCCAGCCTATACTCTTTGCTTTCTTTTCAATAATTCATTGTCTGGATGTAATTATGGAGATCACAAGTGATGGCACCAGAGCTATTAATGGCAACTTTTCGAATGAGGGAAGAAACATCAACAACCCTCAAAAAACAGTGTGAGGAACACTAGAGCCCCAAGCTGCTGATCCACAGAGAAGGGAGAGTGGAAAGAGTGAGAATGAGATCCAAACCAAGTTTGGCCATATTCTAACCAGCGCTAATCAGAACAGAAAAAGGAGAAAGCCAGAAATAAGAGAAAAAAGAAAGAACAGTTGATGAGCATGAGAAAGAAGAAAAAAAAGCCTAAGTCAAGGGTAAACTTGCAGCCTGAGGTCTTTAGAGGACTCCCAGGAAGAGCTGTGAGCCTTGTCCCCTCAGCGGCCAGCCTCTTACCCCTGTGGGTTTGAGGTACTCTGTGTTCCCTTGGAAATGTCTTCCTTCCAAAGAGTGGCACCAGGGTTATATTAGCCACCTGAGTGTGTTCGTGAGATCTGGCCATCCTGCAATTTGGTGTGACAGGTGGATTGTCAGGGACCTACAGGGTGGGAGTTCATGCTGTTCTGGTAAGGAATCTCAGTGTTAGCTGGTGGGCAGCGTGGGACAGAGGGGAATATGGGGAGAGGGTGGGATAAGAAAGATGGCGGTCAGCTGCTGTGGGATCAGAATGAGGAGCAGATCTGAGACTCAGCCTCTTGCCTTCAGATGTCATCAACGGGACTCTTCAGTTCATTCTACCCAAGTTCTGTTCCCACGGAGGGGGACAGGAGCCACCTCCAACAGGGTCTGACTGACCAGGGTACACAAGTAAGCACAGGACACAGACTGATCAGAGAAGGGGTGTGTGGAGGGGTGAACATGTCTAAGTCATGAGCAGACTCGGACCCAGATCTGGACCCCAACTGCTCCACATCAGGCCTGCCTCCCACTTCTCGTTTCCAAGAAAGATGTCCAGCTGGAAAATCTTAGATGCTGGAAAAACAAGTGTCCCAAGGGGGAAAAGTATGAGGTGTTTTTAAGTCAAGAGGTGTAAAAGGAAATAAAACATAATGAAGATGTCCAACAAAGGGGGCGGCCTGGAGCGCTGACACTCAGCTTGGTGCTGGAACAGACTCCGTGGAGCAGCCAAAATACCGTCAACAGTTGGAACCAAGGTGTTTGAGGAGAGATGCATTGAACAGGACACTAAGCAGATGCGTGCTGGACACTCCCTGCATAGCTCCCAAAGGTCACTTTGTGTCACCTCTTCCTCATCAGCTCAGGAGGCATCTCACCCTACGCTCCTGGGGGAGGTTATCTGTCCCACTGGACAGCTGCAAAGCCTGTTTGTCCACAACCCACATCAGGGTGGCAGGTCTTGGAAGTGGGTTCACTGACATGAAGTCACCACTGCAAAGTCTCTGGGGGGCCCTGAGGCTCTCCCAGGTACACACAGAAGCAGAGTCTTCTGGGTGCAGAATATGGACACTGTAAAGTACCCTGAAAAATTCCTCATGGGAAGATGGTGGAACTCAAGGTGGATTTGTGTTGATGAGTAAACTCTCAAGTGCTCCAGGACTATGCCAACGGTGTCAAGTTGTCCAGACAGCTATATGCCCTGCCTAATGGTGGATAATTATGCAGTTGCTGGATTGCCAAAGGAAAACAATGATTAAGGCCATTTGCAGCAGGCACACTAAATCCTTCCCTTTCCCTTCCTGTGCAGCCCTTGCCTTGGCCTTGGTGGTGTCCATGGTAACCAAACAGGAAGCCCTACCTTTAGTCAAGGCCCTTGGAATAATAATGAAAAGATATACATCATGTTGGGGAGGGGTGGCCTTAGCAGTGTGAGCCCCTAGAAAGGAATGACTCAGCTTGAGAGTCACATTGAATAGGGGGGAAAAAAGCCACCAGGCTTCCAGAGTGAGTGGCATTTAATATGGGAGAAGACACTGACAAGGAACAAAGGGAACATCCCATGCTGGAGCCTTTGTGGGGAAAGGCTTATATTCCTGGAGCCGGGCTTTATGCAAAGCGCTCCCAGGAAAAGTCTGCGGTGGAATTTTAATACAGGAGGGCAGTTTGGGGTCCCTCACCTGCTGGCTCTTCTCACTTGGATCCCACTGCAAACCCGCAAGGAACACTGTGGGCCCAAGCAGCCACAGAGAGTGCTTGAGTGGGGGCAGGGGAGGCCAAGGAAGACCACCGCCTATGGAGAAGCAGTGTCTTGGGCCAGGGCTTACTGTTCTTTTATCAAACTTTAGAGCAGAAGCCGGGAGATGTGACACCAGGGAGCCAGGGAAACAGTGGGCCTGGGCAGCTTCTTGGATGAGGCACAGCTTCATGCTGGGAGGGAGAATGGCTGGTATTTAAAAATAACGGATGCTTGTCCACCTCTTGGCAGCAAGGCTACAAGCACCCTGACTGAGAGCTGGGGTGGGGCTGAAGCCCACTCCAGGAGTCTCAAAAGGAAGGCTGCAGCCTTCAGGTGGCATTTTACTCCTTTCTGGTAGGAAAACTCTTCGCCTGGTTTCCTGGTGACACTTGGAGCTGTGCCTGACAGACTCCTACTGAACGATGGGAGGTGTTTGTTCTAAAGCCTTACACTTACCATGATTTATTCCAGCCTGGCACTATGCCTCTGTCACTACTGGCTGATCCAAGGCTGCCTGCTCACATGGGCCTGCTCTGCTTGGGAGTTGGAAAGAACAGGAGGCTGTGGCCAGCCACCTACTGCCCTGGGGTCTCCTCTGTTCCTAGTAGCTGGATGGCTCATGCCCACCCACATCAGCTCTGATGGCCACCAGACTGAGTAGAGAGGGACAGTCTCCCGTCCCTTGATGGAGGTTAGCTGGAATCTTTGTGCAGACAGAGGTCACTGCCTCACAGGAAGACCTGCCCTGCTTCCTGGGAGCAGTGAGAAAGGGTCTGAAATCAAAGGAGTCCTGAAGGAGGGGGTCACGGCAACGGGGTGGGCTGCAGAACAAGACAGCATTGGGAGACCTGAGGGGCCAACCCACAGAGACCTAGAGCCAGGTCTCAAGCATCCTGCCTGCGTCATCCTAACATCAGCCTCATCAGGGCTGTGTGCCCTGTCTTAGGGTTTTTCCTCTTCTGAGAAGAAGGTTGAAAGAAGTCTGGCATTGATTCTAAGACTCCATGTAGGACATCAAAAGAGGGGAACATTGCCTGTCCCACCCCTACAGTATCCCCAGGCCCAGTTTCTTCAAAAGTAGGGATAGCCTGGTACAGCTCTCCCTGTTTACCCAAAACTTTCACATCAGGTATTTCTTGGGGTCCACAAGCAAGTAAGGAGGGCAGTAATGTGTCCAGCTTCACTTTACCCAGGAGAGTGCAAGCTCCATGTGGACAACTGAGTGACTGGCCTAGAGACCACAGTGAGGGTATAGTGAAAATTCTGGCCCTGTGTCTAGCTCGCACACCACATCCTTCCTACATGCTGCACATGGCCCAGTGAAAGGCAGGAACATGTGTGTCCCAGAGCCCCCTGGATCCTGAGACATTTGGCTGAGGGTGGGAAGAAGCAGACCGCGGTGCTGAGTCCCTAGAGAGAGGCCTGTCGGCCTTATCAGATACCCGTGCTGAAAAGTATTTGCCATGTGCTAATGTGCAAGTTTGAAGTCAAAGCCTGGGAAAGTCAAGAGTTGGCCCAGAGCCATGTGGGCAAACCAGGACTCAAGCCAGCAACCATCCCCATCCAGGACACAGGTCCCTTCAGGCTGGCTCAATGTTCTATTTCTGACCTCCAGCTAAACTTGATCAAAACTGGTACCAAGGTCTATGGAATCTGGGACACAGGAAAGAACACAGTAAATTTCAAGACTCATGCAGGGGCTAGGCATGGGAGCCTAGTGACTAGCACCTCCCCCCTAAAAAAGGCCCGACTGTGGTGCTCTTGCAGCACCTTGAGGGCAGGGTCATGGGCAGAGGCGGTACTCACCATGATGCCGGTGAGAAGACAGACACCTTTCCCACAGTATGTGTGGGGCACCATGTCCCCATAACCAATGGAAAGGAACGTGATGGAGATGAGCCACATGGCACCCAGAAAATTACTAGTTACGTCCTGCTGGTCATGGTACCTGCCAAGGGAAGACAGGAGTTAGTCTGGAAACCACTATTCCTAGAAGCAGAGGCCGTGGAAGACATTCCAGAAGGGGAGGGAAATAGAATATTTGCTGAGGAAGACATTATATGACAGTGTGACATGTCTCTTTAGGCTCCTGAAGGCACTGCATCTGAGTCCACCCAGGTCACAAAGGCAAAATGTTTTGTCATGATTTGCAATGTATTGTAGACTTCCTTTCACTGTTGGTAGGACAGCTTCAGATGAATTCATGCAGGAATAAAATTTAAATTTTCCTTCCAAATTGACCTTCTAAATTTATGTGGATATGATTAATCTAAAATCACAGGATCCTGGACAGCAGAAACCTCTCTCTCTCTCTACACACACACACACACACACACACACACACACACACACACACACACACGCCAAACAGCAATGACTTTCTTTAAGATAGCGATGGGTCCCAAGATAGGCATCTCCTGTATGTGTAGAGGGAGGTCATTGTGGCTTGGGCCTCTCTTGAAGCCAACTCCACAGTCAGGGATTCCAGTGTGTTCACAGGGGTTCAGCTTCCTTCTGATCTGTACAAATATTTGTGGCAGGACACAGCTGGATATACCATAACATATTCTCTGCCATTCCATCCATATTCCCTTCTTTTCCTCCAGGGAACTCAGCCCTGGACTTCTGCTCTGGGGGAGATAGACATCAAGTGCTTCCTTTTTCTTTCTTTCTTTTTTTTGACAGTGTCACACTATGTAGCCCTGGCTGTCCTGGAACTCATTCTGTAGATCAGGCTGATCTTGAACTCACAGATATCCACCTGCCTCTGCCTCTTTGAGTGTTGGAATCAAAGGTGTGTGCCACAACACCCACCTTGAAGGTGCCTGCTACTGTTCAAATGTGTTCCCTCCTAAAATGCAGATGCTTCGGAGATGATGGAGGTGGTCATTAACAGATGATAAGGCTGTGAAGACTCCTTTCTCATGAAGGGACTAGGAGCATTTTATTTTATTATTTCTTTATTTCTTCTTTTTTATTTTACACAGAGACTCATGAGTTACATAGTCCTGGCTAGTCTTGAACTCCTGACCTTTCTCCTCCAACTCACAAGTGACAGGATTACAGCTTATGCATCAGTCTGCTTGTTTTGTTCCTGTGCCTTCCACTTCTGAGGCCATAGCTTCCTTCCCGCCGGAGGATGTGGCAATGAGGTGCCTCCCCAGATAATAAACTTGTTGGCACTTTGACCATGGACGCCCTAGCTACCAAAACCATCAGAACTAGCCTTTCCTTCTTTGTAAATTACCCAGTCTATGGTGCCCTGTGACAGTAGCACTGCCCACTGAGACGGGCAGGGCTGCAGTTCTCCAGGCAGGCCTGGGAAAATAGGCTCAGACTGAGCATACAGAGGAGACGGGATTGGCAGGGGAAGGAAGGTCCTCTCTTAAAGGGCCATCTCTACTGGACCAGAGTGAGTGGTGCATAGTACAATCCTACTCCTGATAAATCTCCCAGCCAGCTACTTAGAAGACACTGTGTGGGGAGCAGAGCCAGGGCCAGGGAGATCAAGCTAACCTGTTTGGGTAGAAGAGACAGCTGTTTTGAATGTTGTAACCAAGGAGACTGACACTTGTTAACACACATGGCATCCAGATTCAAGGGCTGGTGAAAGTTGAGCCCCTGCTATACTCAGCTGCAATCTTTATGCACCATAGAGACTGGTACCCCGTGAGTGATCACCCAGCACTGCTTCCCCAGCCCCATCTTCCTGATAAGTGCAGGGGTATCTTCAAGTACAGGTGTATCTGGAGATGCCCCTGAAGGAAGCAGAAAAGCTTCTAGTCAGGGACAAGCATCTATGTTGGGGAACACCAAGGCATGGTACAAAGGATGCCTTTATTGAATACCTGTTGTATGATGGATGCTCTTAACATAATCACTCCCTTTCCTTTCTTTCATTCTTTCTTTTTCTTTTTTCCCCAGACAGGGTTTCTCTGTGTAGCCCTGGCTGTCCTGGACTCACTCTGTAGACCATGCTGGCCTTGAACTCACAGAGATCCACCTGCCTCTGCCACCCTAGTGCTGGGTTTAAAGGTGTGTGCCACCACCACCTGGGTAAGGGCTCTATTTCTTTTTTTGGTTTTTCGAGACAGGGTTTCTCTGTGTAGCCCTGGCTGTTCTGGACTCACTTTGTAGACCAGGCTGGCCTCGAACTCGCAAAGATCCGCCTGCCTCTGCCTCCCAAGTGCTGGGATTAAAGGCGTGCGCCACCACCGCCTGGCTAGGGCTCTATTTCTTACAGCATCTTTTGAAGTGCCTGATGGGTAAGCAGCTAGAACAACACAAACATTGAGTGATGTGTTCAAAGACACATAGGAAGAAACTGAAAAAAAGTCTATGTATTTTGCTGCTCCACTGGGCAGCAGAGAAACAGAACGCCTGGCATGTGTCCTAGAGAGAAAGTGTCCATGGGTGGCGGGCACCTGGGCTTCCACATACACAGATGACTTGGGAAGCCAGTGCTCAGAAGAGGTTGGAGGACTGGGGGTCTACAGGCAGGTGTCTGCATTTGGTATTAGAGAGCCTGGGGGCAATTCTGGGTTCCGGAAGAGGGAGTACAACATGGCAGGACTCTTTGGGAAGGTCTGTGGTGAGCAGGATGCTTGAAAACATGGAGCACAGCAGCAAGGAAGCCATCTGAAAGGTGTGCAGAGCAGGAAGTAAGATGGCTACAGTGCCTACCCTCAAGTCCAGTCCCAAATCATCAGCAGGTGGCGGTGTCTTCATTGCCTGAACTTCTGGGGATCGTTGAAGGATTTTTAAAACATCCCATCATCCCTGTTTTAAAACAGACCCCCCCCCCCCCAAGTCCCAGCCATGCTCTCCTAGGAGCCTGGCTGGCTGCTTCTTCCAGGCTCATGTCCCCATGCTGGCCTGTCCTGCTCCCCAGACCATTCTGGAGAGGCTCAGGCTTAGCATCCCACTCTTCCTTCCAGCCTGCCCCTGCCCCTGCCCCACTGTGCCACCCTCACCCCCTCACCCCAGTTCTGACATGCCTTGGACAGGTACCTGTCCACTGTCCCACCTGCCTGTTCTACCATGTCCTTGGCCTGAAGCCCCTTACTGCATGTTGGGAGGAGATGACAGGCTCTGGCTCCCAGGTTCTAGATTACAAAACTAGACTCTGGGACTAGGGTGAGCTAGCAAGACTCAGTGCCACTGGGAAGGACACAGAAGAAGACTAATAGAGCCTTCCCAGTGAACCAGCAGCGCAGATGCAAACATTGCAGGGCACAGCCAGTGTGACTAGTCAGGAAGAAAATTTTCTGTTGAGCAAGTTCAGGTCAGGCCTAAGAACACTGAGATTCAGTCAGGACGGAAGAGCGAGCACTGTGCTCCATGGCTGTGGACAAGTAATTTTAAAAAGCCCCCCAAGACTCAGTTTCCCTGCCTGCTAATGGGAAGATTTAAATAACCCACTGGCGGTAGCAGCATAGGGCAAGCATGTACCCCAGAGGAAGTGTTCACCACACAGCAGCAGCTACCACTTGTATGGGGAAGGAGAGAAACAGAAAAGGTAGGATTTATACACCAAAGAAAGGTCCCAACAGGAGTGTAGCGAGGCATTCACAGGACCGCCTTGAAGTCAGGACTGAATTACTTGACACTGGAACAGAAGAATCTACTCTAAGACCACTGACAGATCGGCACAGGTCTCTGGCTATCTGAGCGTGGTGTGGCTGCTCACACACCTACAGAGGTCAGACGCCAGGCAGGAAGTATGTTCGCAGGTGCCCCTGGAGAGACAGTGGGGAGCCTTGAATGCCAACCAGCAGGTTAAGGTTAGTATGTGGCAGTGTGCTTCGCTGTGCCTGCAGTAGTGCCCCACAGTCCTTCTCTGGCAAACCTTGCAGCTTATGTTAGTGTTCTGGATCTGCTGCTTGGCCTCAGCAACACACAGTCCAGTTTACATGTGTGTGAATTTTGAGGTGCAGAGATTAGAGAGCAAAGGGGAATTGCATACAGGGGAAGCCAGGTGTGGCGGTTCACGCCTTTAATCTCAGCACTTGGAATGCAGAAGCAGGCAGATCTGTGCAATTTGGAGGCCAGCCTGGTCTATACAGAGTGACTTGCAGGACAGCCAGGGACTTTGTCTCAAAAACAAAGCAAAACAAAGCAAGCAAGCAAGCAAACAAAACATTTAAAAGATATGTAATTGCTTTTCCCCCCTATAATTAAAAAAAAATATTCTTAGCTGGGCGTGGTGGCGCATGCCTTTCATCCCAGCATTTGGGAGCAGATGCAGGTGGATCTCTGTGAGTTCAAGGCCAGTCTGGTCTACAAAGTGAGTCCAGGACAGACAGGGCTGTTACACAGAGAAACCCTGTCTCAAAAAACCAAAAAAAAAAAAAAATCTTGTGGGTTTCTTTTTCTTTAATCATATATTAAAATGAACAAACACGTAAACAAACAATTAAAAAAATAAAAACCCAAAAACATCCTTTGCTGTGTGATGAGGAGAGGAGAAGCAGGTCCGGAGAAAGCTGCTCATTCTGGTGACAGCTGCCAGAGAGGCCGACCTGGCCCTGCTACGAGGAGCCTGCTGCTCTGCTGCACGGAGACCTGCGTGCAACTCACCAACAGGAAGTGATGAGGGAGCAATCAGCTGGTGATTCAGGGTGTGGGAGGGAGAGAGCGGCTCTAAGCCTATTCACAGTTTTAAGCAGTTTACACATGTCACACGTCCACGTACTAATCTCATGCTATTTTTTGCAATAGAGAATTTTGGGGAGGAAGTAGTTTCATGTTTTTCTTTAAGGGTTGAGGAAGAAAAGATCAATTTTTTCTTTCAACTCAAGAGTAATTTTTATAATTGTTAATTTTTCCCTTCAGGGTAGACAGTGCTTTTCTTTCTTTTTTTCTACTTGATATTACAGAATAAATAAGAGATAGGGAAGACTGTGGCTGGAGAGGTATCTCATTAAACACACATGCCTACCTGCGCTCTGCAAATCTCTTACAATGGAGTTTGTAGTCCCTTACTTTAAAAAAGAAACAAGCAACCAGGAACCTCTAGGCACCTGCAGGAGGCCTCTAACACAGAAAGACCAAATTAGCCACTTAAGACAAAGGAAAAGGAATCAGGATCAAACAGATCATTTGCAGAGAAGACTCTAGGGCAGGGCTAGTCAGGGGTTGGGGTGCAGAAGGAACATAAAATTACTACTGCAAGGGAGACATTGCACCTATGAGGCAAGAATGGAGGGAGAGAAACCATGGCCAGGATACATGTATGAGAGAAGAATCTATTTTCAACAAAGAAACAACAAATGGGTGCTCTACCAGGAAAAGTCAATTGAACAGAGCTGGAAGAGAAATTGAGCAGGTTTCCCAAACGACAGAAAACTGAAAGAATAAAAATGAACATAAAACATGAGAAAACTGATAAGCCTGTCTACCAATCCAGATAACAGCTCCAGAAAGGGCAAACAGGCAGAGGAGGAAAGGTCATCACTGAAAAAAAGAAAAACCCATGCAAAAAAGTCCCCAGAACTGAAGAGTCAAGCTTCTACCAAAGTCCCTGGCACAGTGGAAAACAATCGAGCCACACATAGCAAGGCACATTACCAGGAAAGTTCCCAGTGCCACCGAGAAGGAAGGATATCCTTCAGGGTTCTGTGACCAAGGAGACAGAAGAGGGGGAAGAGGTGGAAGTCAACTAGAGAAATCACAGAATATAATGACTTTTGATGCTCCCCCAGAAACACTAAAAGTTAGGGGGTCATAGGGTACATCTGTCAAAAATATAAACAGAAAATGAAGCCGGAGAGATGGCTTAGTAGTTAGGAGTTCTTGTTGCTCTTGCAGAGAAACCAGGTTCAGTTCCCAGCACCCACATGGTGGCTCACAACCAACTGTAACTCCAGGTTCCACGGGTTCCAGCACTCTGTTCTGGCCTCCATGGGCATCACATAGTACGATTCGTACATATAAAACATATACACATTCGTGCATATAAAATAAAGTTAAAAAAAAAGACTAAAAGAAAATCTAAATGAAAATAATTTCAAAACCAGAATTCTGACCAAGAGAGACCAGAATTCCAAACACACCTGTGATGGTTTGAGTGAGAATGTTGCCCAACAGGTTCAAATATTTGAACACCTGTCCCTCGATGGTGGAAGTGTTTGAGAAGGATTAGGATGTGTTCTGGATAGTTTTATGTCAGCTTGACTCAAGCTGAAGTCACAGAGAGGAGGAAGCCTCAATTGAGAAAATGCTCTCATGGGATCAGACTATAGCCAAGCCTGTGGGTCACTTTCATAATTACTGATTGGTGTGGGAGGGCCCAGACCATTGTGATTGGTGCCGTCCCTGAGCTGGTGGTCCTGGGTTCTATAATAAAGCAGTCTGAGCAAAGCCATGCAAGCAAGTCAGTAAGCAGCTCCCCTCCACGGCCTCTGCATCAGCTTCTGCCTCCAGCATCCTGCCTTGTTTGAGCTTCTGTCCTGACTTCCTTCAATGATGAACAGTGATGATGAAATGTAAGTCAAAAAACCCTTTCCTTCCCAAGTTGCTTTAGTCATGGTGTTTCATCACAGCAACCATAACCCTAACTAAGACAGGAAGTGTGGTCTTGTTGGAAGTGTGTTACTGGGGGGTGAGGCTGAAGGCTTCAAAAGGTTCATTCCCTGTCAGCACTCTCTGCCCTGTGGTTGTGCCTCAAGATGTGAGCTCTCAGCAGCTACTGCCCCAGTGCTGTGCCTGCCTGCTGCCATGCTCCCTGCCGTAATGATCATGGACTCTCTGCAACCATAAGCCCCAATAAACTCTCTTCTATAAGTTACCTGCCTCATGGTGTCTAATGGCAGCAATAGAAAACAAAGACAGTGCGGAAGCATTTGTTGAGTCTGACTGAGAGTAAAGGGCATTTTTCCCATTCACAATGCTCTAGAATGATGGTTCTCGACCTGTGGGTCATGACCTCTTTGAAGGTTGCATATCAGATATCCTGTGTATCAGAAATTTACATTATAATTCATAGCAGTAGCAAAATTACCATTATGAAGTATCAATGAAATAATTGTATGGGGGGCCATCACAACATGAGGAACTGTATTAAAGGGTCACAGCAGTATAAAGGTTGAGAGCCACTGCTCTAAGAAGGTTTGTTTTCCCCAGAAAGCCATAGTGAGTGTCTTTTTTTTTTTTTTTTTGGCTTTGACATTTTTGTGGGTTTTTCTCTTTTTTTCTCAACATTTATTTATTTCTTCAAGTTACATCTCAATCTCAGTCCCCTTCCTCTTCCCCTTCCAGGTCCCACCTTCCTACCCTCTTCCCCCTTTCCATCCTATCTGCCTTTTTTTTTTAATTTAAGGTGTATCTTTTCCCCCCAACAGTTCCCCCTTTTAGTCTAATAAAAAGCTTTTTAAAAAAATTAAATACAATATAGAACAATAAGAACAATTAGGCAACAATTATGAAAATTATAAAATATAACATACATTTTTCCAGTCCATACGTATTTGACAACTGATGATAATAATATTCTATTATCTCTCAATCTCGATGAGTTTAAAATTCTATACCTAACTCAGTTCATAGTGAGTGTCTTAGTCAAGTTATCATTGCTGTGATGAAACACCATGGCCCAAAGCAACTTGGGAAGGAAAGGGCTTATTTCGCTCGCAGTTCCATATAACAGTTCATCATCAGAAGAAGTGAGGATAGGAACTTATGAATGACAGGAACCTGGAGGCAGGAGCTGATGCAGAGGACATAGAATGGTGCTTCTTACTGACTTGCTCTCCATCGCTTGCTCGGCCTGGTTTCTTATAGACCCCAGAACCACCAGTCCAGAGGTAGCACCACCCACAATGGAATTATGACCCTCATAGACTCATATATTTGAATGTTTGGTTCTCAGTTAGTGTAACTGTTTTGGGAAGGATTAGGAGGTGTGGCCTCCTTAGAGGAGGTGTATTACTTGGGGGTGGGCTTTAAGATTTCAAAAGCCCACATCAAATATCCCCCCTACTGATCACTAATTAAGAAAATACCCCCCTCAAAAGAAAGAAAATGCTCTCCAGTCTGATCTTATGGAGGTATTTTCTTAATTGAGAGATTCCTTCTTCTCAGATGACTTTAGTTTGTGTCGAATTGATATAAAAACTAGCCAGCACAGTAGGGTAGGTTCTCCAAGGTCAAAGAGAAAGAAAACTAGGGCTAGAGAAGTCTCCCCACAGAAGAGAAAAGGTCAATGCACCATGATGCAGCTGTGGAGAACCAGACTGAAGGTGGGGAGGCTCTTGGGCCCATCACAGGAAGACAAATTTAAAAGAAGGCCTGAGAAGCTTGAATTTCCCAACAAGAGGCATAGTTTGGATTTAACTAGTGATAAGTACATATAAAACTAAGCAAATGAAGAAAAAATGATAATTAGCAACTCTAGAGAAGATGAAAAGTTCTACAGAAAAAGGAAAATGATCAAATTTTATTATAAAATCCAACTATGAATAGACTCAAATTAGTCTTGATTAAGTAATATAAACATTGATTGTTGATTTAACCAAAATAAGACAGAGTTATTATAAAAGGACTGGGGACAGGAAGAGCTGAGAGTAAAGCAGGGAGCTAGACTTCACCTTCCACCCTGAAAGTGAACCGACGATAGCTGAAACCAAAGTCACCAAAAGTGCACAGTCCAACGTGACTTTTAGGGACCTGGAGGATAATGCTAAGTTCATCAGCAGAACCATGGAAGTCAGATGTCTCCAGAAATGGACAAATGGGGAGAGCTAAGACTGCACAGACCTTAAAATCTCTGCAGGAAGCCAGGTCTGAGGCACATGCCTCAATTTCAACACACAAGAATCTGAGGCAGAAGGATTGTAGAGAGTTCAGAGGCCAGCCTGAGCTACACAGCAAGATATTCTCTCTAAAGAAAACCTAAAACAAACAAACAAACAAATAAATAAGCAGAAAAATAAGTAAACATTAAAGAATTTTGCAGCCATGCATATCAAACATAAAAGCAAACCAAAGGGCTAGGAACAAAGCTTAGTCGCTAGAGTGTTTGCCTAGTATGATGGTTTTGAATGAAAATGGGCCTCATAGGCTCATATATGTGAATGCTTGGTTCTCAGTTGGTGGAACTGTTTTGGGAAGGATTAGGAGGTGTGGCCTCCTTAGAGGGGGTGTATTAGTAGGGGTGGGCTTTCAGGTTTCAAAAGTCCACATCAGACATAGTCATCCTCTCTCTGCCCTCACCTTTCAGGTGAGATGTAAGCTCTCGGCTACTGCTCCAGTGCCATAGCTACCTGACTGCTGATGTGCTCCCTGTCATGATGGGAATGGACTAACTCTCTGAAACTGTAAGCAAGTCGCCAGTTCAAGGGTTTCTTTTATAAGTTGCCTTGGTCATGATGTCTCTTCACAGCAATAGAACAGTAACTAAGATACCTAACATTCATAAAGTCCTGGCCTTGATACCCAGCACTAAGGTGCACACCTGTAGATCCCAGCCCTTGGGAGATGGAGCAGGAGGATCAAGAATTGAGCTACTTACCAAGTTCAAGGTCAGTCTGGGATAGCACATCGTCTCAAAAGCAAAGAACAACAACAGAAAATCTCAGGGAGAAAAAAATACAAATAACAATTGTTATGAAGTAAGGTGTGTGATCTCCAGCATCAACTCAGCAAGGTTTAAAATCAGTAAGGGGCCACCTCTGTGTGTGTGTCTGAGTACATGTTCCGAGAGGACTAATTAACAAGGAAGACCCCCCTGAACATGAGAGCTCAAGGTTCGGTGACAAGCATCCATACCTGCCAGCCCTAAAGTGTCTTTAATGGACATTTTGGATTCACCAAAGTGGCCTTTCTCCATTTTCATTACACTTAATGCTTTGTGTGGTGTTTAGGAGGCCCCTCCCTTCCTGAGACTATGTGACTCCCTCAGTTCAACTGAAACTGGCTCTGCTCCCCCTGACTTTCATTGCTTCCTCCATGTGGAAGTGCTTCTATTTCTGAGTTCTTCGTACTGTTCCATTGGCCTATTAACCCTACAGTTACATAACAGTTCTCTTTGTAGCATTTTCTGGGTACCACCTCCAGACCTATCATGTAGTAGGTGCTCACTAAATGTCTGTGGCATGAACATGGCTCTCCCCGCTGCTCCTGTGCCATCCTGAAAGCAATGCAAACCCGAGTCACCCGGTGGAGCATGCTAGAAGGACTCCAGCCACTGTCTTCGGCCGATTGACTTTTGTCAAAGTGGCTGCCAAATTCCTTGAGCTTGGAGTTGGTTTCCACTATTAATAAGAACTCAGGTTCTTGACACTGGCTGTGACCTGTTCCAGGACAGGGTGATGGGAACAAAGCCCAAGTGAAGAGAATACAGTTCTTCTTTGTCTCCAAATGAGTTTGGACACTTGTGTAAAGTAGACTCTCTTCAGGAGTCTTTCCATATGGATCCGAGGGATGTGGTGGCTCTGGCCATTTGTCCTGGGGCTGGACATTCTGTTTGTTGGAATGCTGCAAGACCCAAGCTAGGCCTTCTTCAGAACTCCCTCCAAATGGAGGATTGCCCTCAACTTGTAGTCCATGCTCAGATTCTCCCAGTCAGACACTGCACTGAGTTTGGGGTCCTTTTGCTCATGCCTCTAGTGGACAGCATGCATTTGCTTGGTGGTGGCCTTGGACCCCACTGCACTGCTCTCCTCAGATTGCCCTGCCCCTCGGCGTCTTCAGTAGCTTGCTCTTCTGCTTTCCCTCCTTGACCATACCTTCTAAGCCTCTTCCTCTGACTTTCTTGGTGTCTCAAGATTGCCTTGTGTACACACCTCTCAGTCCCACCATGTCTGCTTTTGTATTCACTGATCCCCTTTAACTGACCCTACAAGACCCAGCTCAAACTTTCCTGGTGGCCCACGCTCTCCCCGCAACTCCTGTACCACACAGCACCCCCGTTCTCCAGCTGTTGCTCTGGCTCCATGCTGCTAGAAGACCCCAGCCTGTTTGACATCAATGTGAAACATGGGCTCTGGGACCAGACCACAGATTCTTGTTCCTTCCCTATAGTACATGTAGTACATTGCCCACAGTTTTCCGGTAAAAGGAGGCAGCAGCTCACAGAGTTCCTATTCAGTAAACGAGAACAGTGCCTGGTACGGGGCTAACTGAGCACTGTTAGCTGCCATGCCATGACAGTCTTTTGGGTAAGATTTGCTTTGGCAGAGCTGGAGGAACATTCAAAGACTGTCCTTCATACCTTAATGGCTCTGTGACCTTGAACAAATCCTGTTCCTGTCCTGTCTTCAGGGAATCGGGTCTAGTCGCACCAGCCCTGCCTATCTTACCAGAGTGTGGAAGAGCTATCAGCCTTCTGTGCTTGGCACAGACAGAAGCATGTGATCGCCTCTGGAAGAGACTGCCACCTGGGGCTCTGCCCTAGTGGCAAGGACATGGAGGGGAAGCAGGCATCAGAGAGTGCCATTCAGGATGCTTTTCATCTGCCAGGACTCTCTGACTTCTGAGTGGGCCACTGTCCCTTCTCTGACCCCATCAAATCGTGGTAGCTTTGCCTTAAAGAGAGTTCCAGAATGTGAGCACCATGACCTTCCTTGCACTCTCACATGGACCACGGAGGTGCTAGCTAATTGGCCTCTCTCTATGTTTCTGCTTGCACAGCCATACCTTGGTCCACCATAGTGTTTCCTATCAAAGAGCATGACAGATATTCCTGGATCCTTCATAGCAAAAGCCAGAACTTCCAAGTACCTAAAGACCATGCCTCCAGACCCATGGGGGCTTGCTGAGCCCTTTGCCATAAGCCTCCTTATCCTCCTCTGGCATCTGCTCAGCAACTCAACAGCCTGGCTTTATTCCCATCTCCTAGCTCTCCTACATGCTACTCCTGCTTAAGAACCCCTTCCCCAGACTACAGTAGTCCTTGGCTCACAAGCCAGCATCTTGGCATGGCTCCTGGCCACCCTGTTCCCACCTGCATTCCTACTGCTCCTGTCCTGGGACACCCCTCCCTACCACCTCTGCATCGAAACACTCAACATGATTCATGTTTGGCCTTGTCGTTGTTGTTCCTGCTTGACAAGCCCACTTACCAACACATCCCTGCTACTCAGTGAATGTTCATTAACCGAACAGGCGAAAGAAGACAGGGGGCAGACCATTTAGTCACAGAACCCTGGCACGAGCTGGCAGGACAGTTAGCAGAGTGAGGACTGTCGCCCCAGTTTCACATGTAAGTGACAAAAGGGTCCAAAGCATGACTGACCAAACCAGCTTCTCCCAGCAAGTGAGGGCCTAGGAAGGCTGGAGTCCGATCTCTG
>CAJQZJ010032773.1:219769-270683 GCA_907164525.1 Lophiomys imhausi
CTGTCCTTCTCCCAGCAAGTGAGGGCCTAGGAAGGCTGGGATCCGATCTCTGTCCTTCTCCCAGCAAGTGAGGGGCCTAGGAAGGCTGGGATCCGATCTCTGTCCTTCTCCTAGCAAGTGAGGGGCCTAGGAAGGCTGGGATCCGATCTCTGTCCTTCTCCCAGCAAGTGAGGGCCCAGGAAGGCTGGGATCCGATCTCTGTCCTTCTCCCAGCAAGTGAGGGCCTAGGAAGGCTGGGATCCGATCCCTGTCCTTCTCCCAGCAAGTGAGGGCCTAGGAAGGCTGGGATCCGATCTCTGTCCTTCTCTCAGCAGGTGAGGGGCCTAGGAAGGCTGGGATCCGATCTCTGTCCCTCGCTCAGATATAGCAGCTGAAGCAGGCAGGGCAGGGCAGGACACGGGGCCGGCGCTGAGCCCGGCTGCATCGTCACTGGCTTGGCAGGCCTTTGCCTCTGGTTAGTGGCAAGGCTGTGTGTGTGACTGGCTGCTGCCAGCTCCTCAGAGGGAGCCTGACAAGCTAGTGCTGGAGGAGAGAGATGTCATGGAGTCCTTACTTCTGCCTTCGTCCAGACCCCGGCTCTAAGAATCGAGTCTTCTCAGCATGTCAGGACCTGAAATTTTGAAGCTATTTCTCAAGTGCTTGTGGGCCTCGGCTCAGAGGCACTGGGGAAAAGTGGGAAATGTGTAAAGAGGTTCACTGAAGCTCAGACTTAGCTGAAAAGTAAACACCTTGGGGGGCATAGGGACATTCCTGCTTGTTCCCACCCAGAAGACAGTTTTTTCTATAAACAGCTTCAAGTGTGACATAAAGGTCTGAATGCAAGTCCTATAGACCACTCACCATGATGCAGGCAGAAAGCCACACCCTGGTCCCTTCACACCCAAAGACGCTCCATTGTTTTTCAAGAGCCAACTTTGAGTTTAGGGATATAAGGTTGTTCCCTTCTGGCAGCCTGATCTTTCCAAGGCACGTCTAAATCTAGCCTAAGAACTAACAGCATGTGCCTAGGAGGTAAGGAAACAGTGCCACCTGAGTCCAGGGACATCTGGGTGACACCAGCTGAGCTTCCCTGCATCTCTGATCGTTTCCACTCCCCCAGCCCAGCCTCTGTGTTTTGCTTTGTTTTGGACCTTGCCAGAGGAAGCAGCATCTGAGGGAAGCCAGCTGCCAATCCCTGCATAGTCCATCTTCTTCTCAGAGGGAGTGCTGTCCACCTCTTTGGATGGTTATTAAATCAAAAACCAGATGGTTCATCTGGCAAAGCTGTCTCAATTTGCAGTGTTTCTTTCTTCTTATTAAAAAAATATTTCCATGTTTTCTGATTGGGAAATGTTTAACAAGATGTTGGAAATGGAGGAAACCAATGGCTGGAAGAAGCACTATTCCTGGGGAGGTATCTTCCAGGGAGGTAGGATGTGTGTGGTAAACATGGTGTGGGCAGACAGACCAACAGGGAGGTTTCCCTCACCACCCCTGCAGCATCTAGCTGTGGTAAATGCTTGCCTCTTCACATTTCAGTCTTTCCCTCTGACAGTAAGCGGGCCACAGCTCTCCCGGGTTTGTGGCACCTTCACGAGAGGTCAAACATAACCCCTGCTTAACTTAGCTCTTCACACACACATCGTGGCCTCAGCTAAACACTTCACCCAGTCAACAAGGAAGAGTGAGTCAGGCTAGGCGCCTATTTCCTGAAGCTAGACTCTAGACAACACCATGTGACAAGAGCCAGGCTTAATTGAGACTTTGAGATGGGCCTAGACTCCTGGGACAAGGGACCTTCTTTGAAAACAGTGTGTTTATGGGGAGCCACCAGCATGACAGAGTGGGTGGCAGAGTCCAGGTGAAGACAGTGGCTCAGGAGAAGCATGAGTTGGGCTGAGGGCCAAGGAAGAAGCTGTGCAGGTCAAGACGTATCTCCCCAAATCTCCAGCATGGCGCTTTAGTATGCAAGAAGTCACAGGCACCACCTTCTCTCCCTGTCCATGCATCTTCCTTCCCTGCCCTTTTCCTGCCTTCTCCTTTTCCTACTCCCAAGGAGAAGGCCACCCAGGCCTCTACAAGTGACCATGCCTGGGGAACACCAGCCAGTCTTTTCTCATATCTGATGCAGGTGGCAGAAACCCGAGTCAGAACAAGGGCCCTGCTCCAGGGAGCCGCTGAGGAGTCAGGGCAGTAAAGTGAGTGGGGAAAGCTGTGCCGGGAGGAGATCCATGGTCTGCTGGTATAGGGGTAGGGATGGGGGCAGCAGGCGAATAACTGACCTCTAACCCTGCTCTTAGAGCAGCCCTTCCTTTGCTGCCCACGTCCTCTCCAAACCCATCACTCCCTCTCCCTTACATCTCCTTCATGTGGGCTTGCTGCCCACCATCTTCTAGGACCCGACCTGGCCTTTGTTCTTCAGCTTGATCCACCATCACTATGCATCCAGTGAGCAGCCCCGTGGATCTAGGTCGCATGGTCTTGTAGCACATCCCTCCAGCAGTGTCCCTACCAGGCAGCTTGCCTCACAGTCAGCCTGTGCCTTCTTAGCTCCCTCTAAACTGCACTCAAGGAACTCTACCAAAACACAAGCATGTCCCGTGCTCCAGTCTAACAGCGGCTCCCACTGGCCTGGAAGATGAGGAGGAGGAACAGATGTTCCCCAGAGATATGTGGGGCACACAGCAGCCCCATGGCCAAGGCACCTGCTCCTGGGCTAGGCTGGTTCCCAGCCCAGTGAAGACCCTCCTTGCTCGCCTGGACTCTGACTTGCTTTCTTCTGTGGGAAGCAGGCCAAGACCCAGCTACCCTCATGGAGATGACTATACCCAAGGCACATGGGAAACAGAAGCCAGAGATCTGAACAGCAGCTTTCCTTTGTCACCAGAAAAAAAAAGGGGCGGTGGAGAAAAGCAGGCTGGGAACTGTTGGCTTTGACTGAAGAGCTAAGTAAGGATTGTGTCCTTAGACTGAGACCCCCACCTCCCTCTCTTGCACGGAAGGAGGCCATCAGCCATATCCTCTTCCTGATCCTTAGGAAGCAGCTGCTTCAAGTCCTCTGGCTTGTACTCTCACACTCTTGGCTGCTGCTGCTGCTCACACTGGTCCTACTGTCTGGAAACTCCTTTGGGCTGAGGACATCACCTCCTTTAGACTGCCTTCCTGACCAAGTAACCTCTGAGCTTGTCAATTCCCTGTCCCTACTTGAAACAGGCCTTACCCCTGTGGTACTTTGCCTGGTTCCTCAGCCAGGTCAGTGGCACCAGGTAAACTGCAGAAAGAGGCAGGTATGAACCCGGTCTTTGTGAGAAACGGCATTTCAAGTTTGTCTCCTTTCATGCCTCTATGGGCTTCTGCTGTTTTTGGATCTAGAGCTGGATTTCATCCAACTCTACCAGCCCAGGGCCTCTGTCCCTGCCTAGGAGTCTTCTCTCTCCTGGTTGAGCCTTTCTTGACACCTGCCATCTGTCATAGAGCGTTGCCCCCAGGCAAAGGGGCTTGTGAGAGCTGAGTTCTCATACACAGAGACACAAAATAAAAGTAGTTGGGATTCTTGCAAAAATATTTCCTCTGTGATCTTAGAAATGTTCTATTTTCCATCTCATTTTATTTCTGGAACTATCTCCATGAGGCAGGTAGGGCCGGATGGAAGCTTTATTCTAAAAGAGAATCACCATTGTTATCATTTATCAAGTGCCAACTCTGAGCCATGTGTGCCCAACTGTATGCACTCTGTTACGATGAGATGAGAACTCATCATCCTTTCTCCTTCCTGACTGGAAGCTCGGCTCCGCCAGGTCAAGGGATGCCTATAAAAGAAAACATTTGCTTGAGAGTGGAGGTGCATGCCTATAATCCCAATACTCAGGAAGCTGAAACAGAAGGATCAAGAGTTTGAAGGACAGACTGAACTACATACACATAGTAAGTAAGTTCAAGGTCAGCTTGAGCTACACAGCAAGACTTGGTCTAAAATACAAAACAACAACAAAAACCCAGGGATGGACATAAACCTCAGAGGCATGGCACTTGCCTAGTATATACAAGGCCCTGAGTTCAGTCTTTGCCACCTCCAAAACAGTAAAGAGAGCATCAAGTGAGTAGTTGAACTGAGTGTGAGTCCCCAGCCCTATGTTTAGCCATATTATGCCTCCAAGAAAACAAAGGCCCAGGGAAATTATGTGGAGAGGTTGCTGGGGACTTCCCCTCTTCTGGCTTCTGAACCTGAGTCTCTAGGAAAAGGACCCTTGGAACTAAGAACTAGGGTTGCCCTGTTCAGCTGCGTAGGTTATGTGCAGCCCCATGAAATGACATTCACAAAGGCCTCAATGGCACCCCCTGGAGGGAACTACTGCAGAGACACTGGTCCTGGATAGAGCCCCTAAGCAAAGAAGGGGGTTTTCTTTTCAGAGAATGAAAAGCAGGCAGCCTGGCAAGCAAATGCCTCACCTAGACAGGGTTAGTGTGGGAGGGAGGTGGGGATCACTCTGTGGCCATGAACAAATGAAGCAGAAGGAGGGATGCCCTGGGTTCATTTTTTTCCAAGGGCAAGGGGTGAGAGCTTTGGTGGGAAGCCCCACCCCCGTCATGCCATTGAGAAGTGGGGGGCTAAAGAGGAACCCTGGAGGCCAGGGAGAACGGGAGAATTCTAACTGGCTAAGTTTGAAGCCATTATAAAGCCATGGAGAGAGAAAGAGATCATTGCAGAGGCTTCTGGGCCAGGCTAAGGACAGAGCTAGCCTTTGTTCTCATCTAAGGAGAAGGCACGGGGTTCCCTGACCACGATATCTCCTTCTAAAATGTTTCCACAGACACGGCCATCACATGTTTTCAAGCAAAGGATGACCAAGTGTTGTGGGGTAGTAGGTTCTTAGGATCTAGCTTGGGTCCACCCTTCCAACTGCCAATTCTCTGAAACTTTAGTTGGCATGATTAGCTGGAAGGTTCTGGAACACTGCTGGGATGCTGAAGCTCAGGACCCGTGAAGGAAAGGATGGAGACAGCCAATCACACCCAACCTCTCCCTGCAAGAGGAGCTATCTTGTTGGATGGATTTTTAAGTCTTCAAAGATGGCATGCCCCACGACCCTTGAGCGCAGCCTCTGGAAGCAGTAACTGTGGCTGGGGTTCAGACCACAACCTCGGGCCCCTCCACCCCCACCTAGGGTAAAGGCTGCCACCATTAGAATTCCTTGAGGCGCTAGTTGGAAGAGAATGAGGAGCAAGACAAATATGAGATGACTGACCCACAGAGATTTCTCTCAGCTGCAGGGCCTGGAGGGAAGGTTCCCACATGGTACCTATCACTTGGGCCAACTGTCCTCATCCAGATGAAGGGCAGGGCCTGTGAGTACTGGCTCGTTTAGCTCAGAGTGGCTGTGATCTTTGGAGCACCATCTTGTTTCCATCCAGCAGCCCACACCAGCAGGGCAGATCGGGCAGTAGTGCACCTTCAGCACCCTTGGCCCTTCAAGGCTATCTTTGAGAAGACAGATTCCCAGGAGGCTTGTCTTGAACCAGCTCAGGATCACACAAAAGCTTGGTGGCAGGTGCCTTTACCCACTGAGCCATCTCCCTGGTCCCTGTTTCATTTTAAAATCACACTCTGTCTCTTTCCTTATCTTCCCCTCCCACTCTCAGGGCAACTATAGCTGGACTGGCAACACAAACAGAAGCCAGGAGGCCTATGGCATCTCAGGAAACAAGACAATGCCAGCTGCCAATTCAGATGGGAACCTTTAGGCTGGCCTTGCCTCGGGCAGTCACTACAGGTGCCTCCTAAGCCAGTAAGTGACTTCCAAGAGCCTCTGACCCAAACCAGGACTTTGACCACTAACTAGCATTAAGGATCCATGACAGGACAGTAGAGAGGGCTCTGGCAGCAAAGCCACTGAAAGGTAGGAATGGCTTGACTCAGAGTTATGCAAACAAGTCTGTCTGTCTGTTTGTCTGTCCCCCTCCTTTCCCTCCTCTTTGTTACCCAAGACAGGCCTCAGAATTCCTTAGTCCCAGTGTCCATGGCTCTAGCTGTTTTAAAGGAAGCGGCCACACAGAAGAAGGTGCTTGTAACATGTTGCTAGGCAACAAAAATGTTGCCTGAAAACTACAGCCCACCTCTGACACTTCATAGGACTGGAAACCCTCAGATGAGAGCAGCAAGGCAGAAACAAAGGAGATGCAAAGGGAGGGACATGCTGGAGCTGGGGAACCCCAGGGAGGAGGAGGGAGTGAGCCAGAGGGCCAAGCAGCCTGCAGATGGAGGAAGAGTGACTCAACACATCCATCGAGGGAGATAGGGAGCCCAGCCTGGAAGCTGGATGGGTAGTAGAGAAGGCCTCCTCTGTTTTGTCCCTGTCCTGCCTACCCCAAGTGGGGATGAGGTTTCATTAAGGAAGATGATGGTGGTGACTGACAAGTAGTTTTTATTAGACACCCCTTGAACAATGCCCCAATTCTCCACTGACTTTCAAAGAATCAGAAATATATTCCAAAGCAAAGACAGCCCAACCATCATTCACTCCGGGCATCTATTTGCTTGTTGGCCTAGGCACCCTGGGCTCGGTGGTTCTAGGCTAGAGCAAGACGCCATACCTGGCTGCCCAGGGGACCTGGGTCAGGTCAGACCCTGCCTTATGCACCTCCCCAAGCCTCCACATTTCTAAAGTGGGAGGGTAACTCCTGTCCTACTCCCTTCACAGAATGCTGGGAGATGACAGAGAAGATAGGAGGCCCAGGGAATACAGGACAGCACCCCTTGTCTATCCTAGAGTGACTCCCAGCTCCTGAGGGCACTGTTCTGTCAGACCTTGTGGGATGGACTTGCCAATGGCTCTCAGAGGCAACCACACAGCAACTTCAACCGTGGAGGAAGGGGCTGCAGCTCAGACCTCAGGGCTTCCCTCACTGAAGCGGAGGTGACCTGCAGTGGCCACTGAGATCACTGATGTGGTGAGAAGTCAGTATCACGGGAGAGGCTACAACAAGCAACAGCAATCAATGGCTCTTTCTTCCCCCCAGACTTCCAAGTCTGGCTGGTCCCAGAACCCTCCTGTGCTGTACTTCGACAAGTTTGTCCCATGGTAACAGGCTGATAATCACAGGAGACTACAGTATAACCTCTGAAATAATGGACAGCCTCAAGATGCATCTATTCCCTACATAAAATCCATAACTTAAATTATAAGCAAGAGCAAAACTCATTAAGAATGCTGCTAAGGAGAAAAATGGCATGTTACATTTGACAAAATAATTCATTAAAAGCCACCAACCAGTCAACTACAGCATTTATTTAATTCTGTAAGTTTGACAATATAAGTGTGACTGTACTGGTTTGGGTATGTGTTTTCTCAGGAAAAGTCTATCCAATCACACACACCCTAAAGAACAGTGGGCCATTTCCACCTGTGCTTCCTTATGGGAAGTAGGTCTCCTCTGAAAATCACTATTGTTTTTTAAATGACAGCAACATTTTTTTTTTTTGAGACACCAGACACCATGCCCTTCCAGAAGTTGTAAACTAAGCAGTTAGCTGAAACTGCAAGACAAACCTAATTCATCCTCACATTATCTTTCCTTCCCTCTCCTCCTCCCCTGGCACAACCCAGGTTAGCACCCCACTGCAGTCCTCAGCAGGCAGCCTGTGTCCCAGGCCTCAGGCCTCCACTCCCAGAGTCCCTACATCCTTATCCACAGATGGGGTTCCCCTGCTCCCATCTTGCCTGCTCACTCTGTGGATCAGGAGAAGCAGGAAAGCATCTGGGCTGTGTTTTGGGGTCCCCAGCTGCTGATGGCTCTTCCATTCCTTGAACCCACCTAGGGAGTGACCAGGAACATGAGTCCAGCAAAGGAGAGGCCCAGGGGCTGGTCAAGAGCCAGTCCCAGTCACAGGCACTGAACTGAGTGTAAAGGACTTGTCCAAGGCCATGGTGGCTCCATGCTCTGTGAGACAGTGGGCCTGGTCTTGCTTTCTTCTCTCTGACTTTCCCCTCTTCTCCTTTTCTCATTGCCTTTCTCTTCACAATCCAGCCTTTCTCTGCTTCTATCCCTTCTCTTCTCTTTCTTCTTTCTATTTCCCTTCTCCCTGCCTTCTTGTCTTGTGTGTGTGTGTGTGTGTGTGTGTGTGTGTGTGCGCACGCGCACAGGTGTAGTATGTGCATGTACATGTGTGTGCATTCATGTGTTTGCACATGTGTATCTGTACATGTGTGCATGTGTGTTACTGTGTACACATACATATGTATGCATACATTCATGCGCTCACACACATGGATGTGTGTGTCCATCCGTGTGTGTACATGTGCATGCCTATACACATCACAGCACATTTGAAGGGTGGTTAGAGGTCAAGTCACTGGACTTGGTTCTCAGTTCTTTACCTTCTACTATGTAGGTTGTCTGGCTTGAATGCAAGCCCCCGTTCCCACTGAGCCATTTCAGAAGCCCTTTTCCTGTTTGTTTTGCTTTTAGAGACAGGATCTTATTATGTAGTCAATACTGGCTGAAAACCCACAATCTCTGCCTCCCAGACTTTGTGGATGCTGTCGTATAGGAAGGCGCCACTATGGCAGCTTGGGCCCAGGCTATCTCATTCCAGTGCAATGTTTTTTCACTGTAAGCAATAAGCCCCGTGAAGAGATGTGTGGAGTTACTGCCATCACCATTAGAACTCGGCTAGTTTATCAAGGGTTACTGGCCTTGGGCATTGGAAGCTCGCAGACTCTAACTACGTAATGTGAGTTAGCCTTCTGTCGGGAATACTGGAGGCTTTTGAAGGGTGGAGAGTGTAGCAGAACCAGAGGCCACTACAGACAGGGAAGCAACAGGGATCGGTGCCAGCAGGTGTGGAGGAAGATGAATTTGAGGGGAATTACAGACAAGAACCACAGTGTTTGAAACCCCTCATGGAGCATTGGGTGGGGTGGGTGTGGCCACAGGACTAGTGATGTTGATCTTGGAGACAGCTGAGGCCCAGTAACCCGTCTTTGCAAACTTTGGAGTGAGCTATGAGCATAAGAGACAAAGACTCCACTCCCCAGCCCTGGGGATGACCACTGGGGAGGGAACGGCAGGCATCCACAAAGAGCAGAGTGCGTTCTTTCTCCTGCTGGCTAGAAGGCAGATATGATGCCTGGAGCTCAGGCAGCCCTGTGTGGAGAAGCCACGCCTCCAGCACAGTCGGGCAATAAGGGAGGAGCCTCCTCTGTCTTTGGTGCTGTCAGGTGCCATGCTTGCTTGCACTGATTCTTCTCCCATCTTCTTTTGCTCAAAAAAAAAAAAATTCTTACTATTCTGTTTAAGCTTTCGTAATTTCTTTGTCAGAGTCGAAAATCTAATATGATGGGGGAAAAAAAACTGATAAACCTCCCGAGAAAAACGAGCTAGAGACAGAGAAGCAGAGTCTAGGGCAATGTGTGTGTCTGAGCATAGACCACCAGATGCCTGGGACGCCCATGCTCACAGGCAAAGCTCTCACCAGGCACAGGAGCGTATTCAAGATGCAAGACTCTAAGTCATACGCGTCCCTTGTCTGGCCTGCTGCAATGCCCCCCCTCCCCCGTTCTCCGAGAGGTTTTCTTGCTCATTAGGCACCGGTGAAGGTGACAATCCCCTCTGTGACTCAGATGGCTTTCTCCTAATGACACTCTTGAAAGGGTTCCATAGCACTCAATGTCAACCCTCAACACAGTACTCAATCCCAATGGGGCTGAGGTGGCTGTCCACCACTGCCAAGATTTCTGCCATGGATGTAAAGGGCATTGGTGGGGTCTCACCCAACAAAGCAACCAAAGGTTGAACATAGGAAGGTTGACAGAAGGCTGGGGATTGGTCATAGAACCTCCCCTCTTTCTTCCTTCACCATACAAGGGTCCCCAGCTTGGCAAACTTGAGCACACTGCCTTCTGCTGGGAACACCAGGCCTTCTCAGCAGGTGCCAGGTGCTCTTAATGTCCACTGTGAGAACAAAAGCAACTTCTTGCCTGTGGTTGGATACATTCTTGGCAGAATGAGAGGGGCTAACTCCCTGGGGAGGGGGGTTTTATGACCCCACCCCTTCTGGGTGTCCCCACAGTAAACATCCTGGAGGAAAAAGATGTTTGCCAAAGAGAGGAAACCTGCAGTTAGCACCACAGGCTTGAGTAGCTGGACAGCGTGTTGAGAAGAATATGGCTTCAGGTTCACTACGCCGGCTTCTACGAGGCTCTCTCCTCAGATGCTGGCCTGTACCCAGAGCTCAGCCCTGTCCTTGTTAGGAAGCCTTCCTGACTCCTGTTTCTAGACTCTTCTGAGAGACACCATCCCTTAATTGTAATGCAATTTATAATCAATACATATTTAACATAAATAAAAGAATGAAGAAAACGGCAACAAATAAGCAGTTTTGCTGCATACGTGTCAAAGACTAGAAGCATGCTGCAAAAGAAAAAAGAAAAAAATGTGAATCAGAAATAACAGAAAAACTCAGCTGTGAAAAAAAGCGAGAATGGAGGAGGTACAAAACAGAAACTTGAGACTGGAACTCTAGTGTCACTAGCAACAGGGAGGAGAAGGGCTCTGGGATAACGCTGAAGTCAGCCCGGCTGCGGCTGCTTAACCTGGGTGTGGCAGTGCCCTGGAAAGGCCGCTCTGCTCCAGGCCCAGGGGAGATTTGGGCGCCGCAGCCCCTGGGACCAGGCAAGTGTGGATTTCCCCACCTTCCTTGAAAGAAAGACCACTGCCTCTTTTTCTGCACGTTCTGAACATATCATAATTTGCAGTATTCCTGGGCCTTCCCACCAAGCAAGGTAGCATCTGCAAACCCCACCCACCCACACTTGATGTCACAAGCCCAGGACACAGCTGCTCCCAGGGAGGCTCCAGGGAGATGACCCACAAGGCTCCTGTCATCCTTCCAGTCTCTAAGGCCATTGACTGCTAGACAGGAAGGGGACCCTCCGGAAGGAATTCCAGTGGTACTCTTCAAGGGAAATTAAATGTGAAACTGCATCAAATGACCTTACTTCCCAAGTCCTGTTGATACGACAGTAGGGTTCATGTAGGAGATAAAACAAGGGGCTTGTCAAAATTGCCAAAGCCAGCTGCCTCTCTTCATTAAAAATGTGTACATAAGGCAGAACCAGGGCTCGGGAGCCAGAGGCAAGTGGATCTCTGTGAGTTCAAGGCCAGCCTGGTCTGCAGAGTGAGTCCAGAACAGCGAGGGCTGTTACACAGAGAAACCCTGTCTTGAAAAAAAAAAACCCAAAACAAAAACCACACCCCCTAAAAGTGTAAATAGTGTGGAAATTGTAATCAAATTGCACTGTCTCTTCTGTCCAAGGGTTAAATAAGACAAAACTCTATTTTAAAGTTTTGGGGTTTTTTGTTTTGTTTTGTTTTGTTTTTTACCAGTCACTTAGCAGAAACTCAAATTTCCTTCAGGGTCAGCACTTCCTGAAGTCAAAATATGTGTTCAAGGTTGCACCTGGCGCAAACGAATGCTTTTAACGTGCTCTTCCAGCCAGATAGTCACGGGAGGATATGAGACGCAGGACCGCTTTGTTAGAGGTAAGAATGCAGAGGCAGCCCCGCTGCTGAGTGTGCATGCCCCCAAAACTTTAAAATAGAGTTTTGTCTCACCCTCCTGAAGAAGTAAAACTCTTCACTGAAAGACTTGCATCATGTAATCATTTTCTTGTGACCTCAAACCCATTTCTTACACACATATATACAGTCTCATAAAAGATACAATAAATCTAGTGAATAACTAATATCACATCTGGTGGAGAAAAGAGCTTGTTATTTACATGTGTTCCCAAGCATCTCTGTGCATGTGACACACCCATAATTAGGTGGTTGGGGATGTCTGATGAAGCACTATTCCATGTGCTCATTTTCCAGATTTGACACAAAAGTATTTTCCCACATTAATGCAATCTCCAAAAGATTGACTTTTAAACATTGTTGCCTAAGAACTCGCTGTAAGCATGCGCTATACCTTATTTAAATATTCTTTAAAAGGCTTTTTATTTTACATGTATGGGTGTTTTGCCCACCTGTATGGAAATATACCATGTGCATGCAGTGCCCAGAGAAGCCAGAAGAGGGCATCAGATTCCCTGAGCTGGAGTTACAGGTTAATCAGCTGCCATGTGGGTGCTGGGAATCAAACTGTGACCCTCTGGAAGAGCAGCCAGTGCTCTTAACTGCTGAGCTGTCTCTCCAGCTCCTTTGTTTAAGCATTTAAATCCTAGATGCTCACTTTGTTTCTGATTCTTTGATATCATAGACAACATTACATTGAAGACTCTTGATATCAGTTGATTCTTCCACTCAAGAGACTTTCTAGAGTGGGTTAAAGCTATAAACCTACAGAAGCTTCCCAACAAAACTTGTTTCCAGAGGATGGTGCTAAACTCCCTGCTTGCTCTCAGTGTAAGACACAACCCCACCCCCACCGTCAACAGGAAGACCTGAGACAGCAGCAAGTTAAAGCTTCACACTGTTCTCCAGGCTGTTCTGGGTTTTGGGGGTTTTTTGTTTTGGTTTGGTTTTGGTTTTGGTTTTTTAAGGTTTTTTTTTTTCGAGACAGGGTTTCTCTCTGTAGCCCTGGCTGTCCTGGAACTCAACTCTGTAGGCCAGGCTGGTCTTGAACTCAGATCCGCCTGCCTCTGCTTCCCAAGTGCTGGGATTAAAGGTGTGCCCCACTACATTCGGGATCAGGGTTGTTCTGCCTGCAGCAAACTCACAGCTCTCTGGTCAGGGAATGGCTCCCTGTGCATTTCATGTTGGTGACCGACTCTCTGTGTATTTCCTACACTGCTCTGTTGTGGCTGCCTTCACTAGGGAGGAAAACTGTGACTGATTTTCAGGACTGCTTTGGACAATGAGATATTTCTCTCTTGTCACATTTGTTACAAATATTTTTCTTAGGTAACATTTGGTTTTAAATAGTTTTTTGTTGGGTTTTTTTGTTTGTCTGTTTGTTTTTTGGTTTTGTTTTGTTTTTTTGAGACAGGATCTCAAGTAACCCAGACTGACCTTAAATTCACTCCTGATCCTCCTGCCTCTACCTCCCTAACTCTGGGATTACAGACAAAGATCACTATATCTACCTTTTGGGGTTTTTTTGGTTGCTTGGTTGGTTTTTTGTTTGTTTGTTTTCTTGGCTTTTTTTTTAGGTTTTTCAAGACAGGGTTTCTCTGTGTATCCTTGACTATCCTGGACTCACTTTGTAGACCAGGCTGGCTTTGAACTCAACTCATAGAGATCCACCTGCCTCTACCTCCTGAGTGTTGGTGTGTGCCACCATATCCAGCTCTATTTTTTTTTTTTAGATTCATTTATTTTATGTATATGAGTGCTCTACTTTTATGCACACCAGAAGAGGGAATTCCATTCCATTGCAGATGGTTGTGAGCCACCATGTGGTTGCTGGGAATAGAACTCAGGACCTCTGGAAGAGCAGTCAGTGCTCTTAATCCCTGAGCCATCTCTCTAGCCCCTATCTAGCTCATTATATATATGAATATATAATAATTAATATGTATGTTGTATAATATAAATAAATAAAATAATAAATAACATGTATACTGTGTGTATGGGTGTTTCACCTGCATGTATGTATGTGTACCTCTTGTATCCCTAGTGCCTGTAGAGGTCAAAAGAGGGTGTCAGATCCCTTGGAACTGGATTTACAAATGATTCTGAACCACCATGTGGGTGTTGGAAACTGAACTCAGGTCCTCCTCAAGAGCAGCCAGTGCTCTTAACCACTAAGCCATCTCTCCAGCCTTGGTTTATATTTTTTTAAAGGACAGAATCTAAAATTGTATTTATGCTATGATCAAGTATGCCTCTTTCCCTTCACATTTCTTCTCTTCTGAGATGTTCTAACATTTCTTTTCACCCCAGGATTGATTAAATATTCACTTTGATTTCTGGCTCCTGTTCATATTTCTTCTCTTATATCTGACTCTTTAATCTACCTGGAATTTATTTTGCTGGCTGGTGAGAGGTGGAGTGCCAATTTGAAATTTCAGCCAAGCTTCCAATTTCCCATGAACATTTATTGAGTAATCTATTGCTTCCTAATTGGTTTTCTTTCTCCATGATTGGGTTTCCACATGAGGATATATTTCAGGGTTTTCCATTACATTTCATCGATCTGTTATTACTGGTTTCTTTAGTAATGAGTAATGCCTAAGGGGGTTAATTACTCTTTGTTTTATAATACATTTTAATATCCATAGGGAAAGTCCCCTCTCTGGGCTTCTCTTTTAAGAGTCAAGCTGTTTTCACTTATTGATTAAAACGTCCTGTGAATCATTCATTATTTTCCCTTAAAGTTTCTAACTTTGTTTTCCAATATAGCAGAAGTTGTTTAAATTTATTTAACTTGTCAACTTTCAGAGTTATAAATCCTGTTTTAAAAATTTATCAGTTCCTGTTTCTTCATTATAAATTTAGTCTGCTCTCTATCTAAGGTTTGTTTCATCCTTCTAACAAATACAATTTTTTTCTTTCTTAATTTATTTTTCTTGGCTTTTTGAGATGGGATCTTGGTATATAGCCCTAAAACTCCATCTGCAACCCATGCTGCTCTAAAACTAAAGCTAATCCTCTGAATACATAGGCATGTGCCACACTACCGAGCTTCCTCCTTCACTTTTTAGAAGCTATGCATTTATTTTTATTTTATGTGTATGTTTTGCCTGCATGTATGTCAGTGTATCACATGTGTGCAGGGCTCACAGAGACCAGAAGAGGGAGTCAGATCCCCTGGAACTGGAGTCAAGGATGGTTGTGAACTACCTTGTGGGTTCTGGGATTTGAACCTGGGTCCTATGGAAGAGCAGCTAGTGCTCTTAACCACAGAGCCATCTCTCCATTATCTTTCACTTTTTAATAATGAAAACTGTGAAGAGTACTTTTCATCTGAGTACATCTTTGGTCAGGTCATTAGTTTTGAGATAGTTCTCCATCAAAACTTAGTATTTTGGGTTTCCTTTATTTCTCTCTCTCTCTCTCTCTCTCTCTCTCTCTGTGTGTGTGTGTGTGTGTGTGTGTGTGTGTGTGTGTGTGTGTGTGTGCATGTGTGTCTATGGAGGCCCAAAGTTAATGTTGGATGTCTTCCTCAACCCATCTCCACCTTATATATTGACACAGGATTTCTCAGTAAACCTGGAGCTTGCCATTTTGGCTAGTTTGGCTAGCCAGCTTGCTGGGGAGACCCCCCTGCCTCTGCTTCCTGAGCAATGAGATTACACACCCACTTGGCTTTTATGTGGGTTCTGGGGATCAAACCTCTGGTTACACAACAAGTTCTTTATCACCAAGCCATCTCTCCAGCCCCTAGATCTTGAATCTCATCTTTTCTGGACAAAAGTGTAACCTATGTTATGATACTTTTGTCAGTATCATTTTATTGTATTTCACGTGTGTGGGTCTTTTACCTGCATGCATGTCTAGGTACCACCTGTGCTCTAGTGCCTGTAGAGGCCAGGAGAGGGGAATCGAACCCTGGCCCTCTGGTAGAGCAGTCAGTGCTCTTAGGTGATGGGCCTTTTCTCTAGTCCTCCTTTATCTAAAATGTTAAATAGTTCCTCTGAACCACAGACTAACTTGTGCTGTGAAACCAGCCTATCTCCACTGCCCTCTGCTTTGCATTTACGTAGCTCTTTGCTCTTTCTTTTTTTTCTGGGTCCCTTCTGCTTTAAGTTCCTCTTCTTAAAACAGCATGAAAATACCTTTTGCTTTGAAATCTCATCAAAGTAAGGGATGTTGTCTTTTAATTGAGGAGGTAAAACTCAACTGATGTCGATCATTATGAATTTTAGATTTGGGGTTCTGTCATCTGCTTTTTTGAGGGTTTTGTCTTTATGCTTTCCCATCCTGAGTTCTTGTTTCTTCTGTCTTAGCTTGGTGGGATCTGATGTTTGAAAAGAGCATGCTGCTTGACCTCCTGTGTCTCAGCTTCATCCTATGTAGGATGGGGGGTGCCACAGTCCCCAGTCCCATACAGGTGAGGTACCAATTTAGAGGCAGGCAACTCATAGCTGATGTTACTCTTATCCTTATTGTGTAGTTTTAAAGTCCTACTTGTGGGAGCTGGAGAGGTGGCTTGGTAATTAAGAGCACTGGCTGCTCTTCTAGAGGACCAAGTTTGAGTCCCAGCACCCACATGGCAGCTCACAATTCTCTGTGATTCCAGTTCCAGTGGATCTGATCCCCTCTTCTGGCTTCCACGGGCACTGCACATAGGTGGTGCATAGACAAACATGGAGGTAAAACACCCACACATAAAATTTTTTAAAAAAATGTTTTAATCTTGTTTTTAAATCCTACTTGTGGTAACTTTAAGGTTTAAATTATGATTTCAACTATATTTTTCCAATTACTGAGTTTGAATGTTAAAGATTAAAATTCTCTACATCAGATGATGAATACAGCATGCTTTTATCAAACCCTTCAAGCCCTCTCCTTTTAAACTTATAAAGATTTGTAATCCCCTAATTATAGTTGGATTATTGTTTTTATTTCATGTACCTACTCTGTATAATCTACTTTTCCTTTTACCTTAAAATTTGGTTTGGCAACTATGCAGAGCTCTGTACACCTGTCTGGCTTTCACATCAGATCTTAATGGTGAGCTTTTGGTTGTTTCATCCAAATGACAGAGTGGGTCACAGACTGCAAATTCTGTCAAGTTGTCCTACTGACTCTTAAAATTTAGTGGATCTGAGGAAAACACATGAACATGTGTTATTCATGTGACTCTAAAGTGGCTAATCTTAACATTTAATACAATTCTGGAAAAAATAATGGGTATGTCTAGGGGTGGTTCCTACCGCCCTTCTGTTTGGAAAGAAGGTAACATTTGTATTTGCCCCTTCTGAGTCTACCAACCCCGTGAATATCTGTCACCCATGCCAATTCTGGAAAAGTTTTCTTCGTGTATATCTTTGATTATGTTTTTGCCCAAACCTGGACTTGATAGCACCCATCTCTGTGCTAGTCCTTCTCCCATTTGTCTCTTCTAGATTCGGAAACAGCTTTGAAAATTATTTAGCCAGTTAGCTTTGTTTTTCTGGAGGAAGGACAGGTGCCACAGCCATGCCAGTCAGAGGACACCTGCATGAGCTGGCTGTCACCCCACCACAGCATCAAGCCTGATGCTCTGGAGCTCTACCTCAGAGCATCAGGCTTGGTAGTAAGTAGCCTTACCCATGAGACCTCTCACTGGCCCTCTGAGAAAATTAAGTTGGCCCTCTACTCTCTGTGTTTTAAAAAAGTCAATATCATTAAAGTGGATTTTCTTTTTCACAAAACCAATTTTGACTTTCAGGAACTCTGAGCATGTGCAGATGTGTTTCAACCCTTATCTGCCGTCTTCCTCATAACAGAGATTGCTATTTTCTTGCACTGCGAGGCAGATCTACTCTTTTAAGACTGCTTTGAGTGTCCCATAATTAATGTTCTTTTGCATCTTCAGGAGAAGTGTTCTCTTCCTTAATGCTGCAGAGGTCCCCTATAGGATCTGACTGGGCAGTGAGACCACCTTGACAGGTCCCTGCTCTTAGAAGACCAACTTCTCACTTCTCCAGCAAGAGTAGGCTGAAAGGAGAGCTTTACCCAGTACACAGGATACTTTCTAATCCGTCATCTGAGTCCCTCAACTAGTCATTGACAAACATTGAAAGCCACAGACTCCCAAAAGTAAATTTTTTAGCATATACAAACCTCCTTTATGTATGCAAGTATGATATTATGTATATATATCACCTGTACACTAAATACAGACTTACTTTAAATTATCTTAGATAAAATATCTATGTCTAGAATCACTTATCATTTTCACATAGTTCCCATGGATCTTTGCACAAGGTCCACACTGGAGTCTATTCCTCACCAAAGGGACTCTCACAACCACAGTCCCAATCCCCATTCTTTCAAGCAGTTTTCAGCTCAGCTCTGCTCAGTTCAGCCTGGGGGCTTCCTCAACTCCCATGTGATGTGCCTCATCCAGTAGACAATCCCCATACTGCTTTCTTCAAGTCAAGGCCATTGCCATAGGCCCTCAGTTCCCTGCTGCTCCTGCCACCAACAGAGAATAAGAATATAAATTGGACCGGCACTTGGGAGACAGAGGCAGGCAGATCTCTGAGTTCCAGGCCAGCCTGGTCTACGGAGCTAGTCCTGGGATAGCCAGGGCTACACAGAGAAACCCTGTCTCGAAAAAAAAAAATATATATATATATATATATAAACTGGAGGAGGGCATGGTGGCGCACGCCTTTAATCCCAGCACTCGGGAGGCAGAGGCAGGCAGATCTCTGAGTTCCAGGCCAACCTGGTCTACGGAGCTAGTCCTGGGATAGCCAGGGCTGCACAGAGTAACCCTGTGTCAAAAACAAAAACCAACCAAACAAACAAACAATAACAACAACAAGAATATAGGTCAGCCCCTCCTTTTCCTCCTGCTTCTCCTCTTTCCTATGCGGGGCCACCACCACCTCCTTCTCCTTCTCCTCTCCCTCCACAGTTCTGAAGATCAACCCTAACCCTCCTGAATGCTAGGATGTATTTTCTCTTGAGCTGTGACCCCAACCCAAGAATGGGCTGATTCTCTTTGGTTCTACAGGCCAGATCTTTAGAATCAAATTCTTCATTAAAATACTTGTCTGAAAAAAATTAAGATTCACACAGTCAAAACTGAGCACCTGCTGACAAGGCCTGAGACTCCGAGACAGATAGCCTGTGTACACACTGTGGAGTTCCAGAGGGGAAGAGTCCGAAACAATCCAGCCAATCAAGAGGATGAAAAGGGTTTACTTGCAAAGCAAGATTCACCCACATTTGTCAGTGCTGTGGAGGCCTTTCTTCTCCTTCCAAAGTGACAGACACACACACAAACACACACACACACACACACACACACACACACACACACACACACAGCCAGTCAGAACATTGTTCAAGGTGAACAGGGAAAGTCAGCTTCCCTGGCCTGGTGCACTGGGACCTGGGGCCTCCCCTGTTCCCCTTCTTCTGCTGCTTGGCATTTGACAGTGTTTAATGAGGAGGTTCCTGGGGTGGCCCTGGGAGGCCTGTGGGAAGTCGGCACGCAGCCAAGAGAATCCTAGTGAATGCTGAGTGCTGCGACTGTCAGGCCTCAGAGGCTGTGACGTAATGCATCTCTGGGGTCCCAGAAAAACAAGTCACCAATGCTACTACTGCCCTCCTGGCAACCAGGTGTTGTTCTCCCAACACAGGTCTCCTCTGCACCATTGCTAACTCCCATCTGTCCTTGGCAGGAGGAGATGTAAAAACATTTATTGCCCCATAAAAGCCAACCCCAGATAGGAGAAATGACTTCTAAAACACATCTTGCTGAAGAGGGATTTCCATAGCAACTTCAGAAGTGTGTGCATACAGTTAGAGACAAGTCCAGCCGATGCTAGCCACCTGGACCATATGCAAAGCCTGGTCCCTGCAGCAGCAGCTAGAGCAGGTTCTAGAACCTGCCGCGGTGCCATTGACAAGTCGCTTTCCCTCACTAACACCAAAGGCGACAGAACCATCATCAAGCGGAGAGAGATCAAGGTCATCTTTTCCATATGCCTCTCTCATCTTGGTCCAACCCTTCAGTCCCCTAGTGCAACCCCTGTCTCAATGTCTCAGCCAGTCATGCTTATGAATTGACCCTGGGAAGCACAGGGTCACCTACAGCTCTAAAAGAAACTGGCCAGCTGGGCTCAGGCTTTTAATCCTGGCACTGGGGAGGCAGAAACAGGGAGATCTCTGAGTTTGAGGCCAGCCTGGTCTACAGAGTGAGTTCCAGGACAGCCCGGGCTACCTAGAGAAACCCTGTCTCAAAAAAGAAAGAAACAAACAAACAAGCAAACAACAAAAAGAAAAGGAAAGTTACCAGCCATTGTGAAAGAAGAGCTTTGTCTGATTACCTGATTTCTGTATGTGCTCTCACAGCCAGATTCTGGACAAGTCAGAGACCATGAGATCTAGAGACAGAAATTTGGAGGTGGGGATGCTCCTGGGATCAGCACAGGAAGTGGGGCACAGGCTAGGTGTGATGCAATGATAACAGAGACCTCAGGTGACCCTCGAGTCACATGATCCTAGAGAGTTATCCTCTGGGAGACTGGTTCTCAGCCTCCCTAATGTTGCAAACCTTTAAAACAGCTCCTCGTGTTGTGGTGACCCACCCAACCATAAAATTACTTTGTTTCTACTTCATAACTGTAATTTTTCTGCTGTTATGAATCGTAATGTAAATATCTGATATGCAGATGGTCTTAGGAAACTTCCATGTAAAGGTCATTCAACCCCCAAAGAGTCGTAACTCACAAGTTGAGAACGTCTGCTCCAGGAGGTAAAGGGGCCTTTAAGAGCTACCCAAGCCGGGTGGTGGTGGCGCATGCCTTTAATCCCAGCACTTGGGAGGCAGAGGCAGGAGGATCTCTGTGAGTTCGAGGCCAGCCTGGTCTACAAAGCGAGTCCAGGACAGCCAGAGCTACACAGAGAAACCCTGTCTCGAAAAAAACCAAAAAAAAAAAAAAAAAACAGACCCACCCCGATAGTGGGCCTCTCCCGCACCTGGACAAAGGGGGGGACACATGAATCAGGCAGCTCCCTTTAGAGCTGGCATTTTCCCAGCCAGTTCACTCCCAGGTGAAGACAGAATGTCAACGTATGGCAGACGGGTGCACACAGATATCCACCACACACACACACACACACACAAATGTACATGCATGCCCACACAGGCACACGGGCGCACACCCATACATACACACTTACACAGGCATACGTGTGTGTACACATGTATGCACACACATGAAGACCTCACTGAACATGAAGTCAGCCCTGGAAATAGCAGGGCAAAGTGGCAGAGGACACACCATCAGAGAAGACCAAACAACAAGCCTGGCATTTTTGTGTCACCGCAGTGGCCTTCAGACCTCAGACTGGGGACATGGCTAGGACAGTTTAGAGCACAATTTCCTGTCCCTGCAGGACCCAGCCTGGGTTGACAAGATAAACTTGAAGTTTAGGGTTGAAATCATGCTTACATTCTGCCTGCACACTTAGGAGCCCTGTGACCTCGAATTAGCTACTTCACAGCAGCAGCCACCTCTAATGTGTGGACAGTTGGGGTTCCTCGAGTCTGCTTTTGCCTTAAGCTGGGATAGCATGAAGTATGTGATACAGAACCAGGGTAAAGTGAGAAACAGGAGCTAGAGCACTGTCCCGATGCTCAGCACCACATGCCTGACCCGTACCTGAGCTTGTGATTACAAAGTCCACTCCGGAGAGGGCAGACTGTGGGGGGGTCTGGCTGGCTTTGTTTCCTGTCTTTCCCTGATCTTCAGCTAGGGCCCATAAATCATGTAGCTGAAGATTCTGTAGCAGCACAGGCTAACCTAGTTTAACAAGGGCTAATCTTGTGTAACCTGGGCTAACTGAGACTAACACAGCCCAATGCAGCTTAATAAGAGCTAACCTAGTCTAACCAGGCTAACCTAGCCTGGGCTTGGAAGCTTTGGAGGGTGTTCAGCACCAACTAATTTCCAAAGACTTCTAAAAACAAGGCTCTTCAAAACTGTGGCTATTCTCCAGAAATGAATAAATACATCGCCATACTTGTGACAGTTTCAATAAACAATGAAACTCACTTGTAAGTACTGGGTTGTATGTTCGGCCTGCCTGTTCGTCTGAAATGCCTGCCAGACAAGGGTGACAAGCACAGAACACCTCAAGTGCCCCAAAGGGCTATATGAACTCGATTACCAACCACAGATGGAAATCTTGTCTTCTGATGGTTAGAGAGGAAAACAGGATGAGAATCAAGAGCATTTGGTAGGAGTCTGGCTATTTTGGTTATAAAAAAAAAAGGCAACCCACAAAGTTCCTGAGTTATCTGGGTGTTACACAATGTGTATTATCGACTCAATACCATTGCATGGCAAGATACAGCTTGCAAGTTCTTTGCTTGGCTCTAACAATGAATCTTGTGAAGTGGGCATCACTATCCTTCATTCATTGTTGAAGCCCAGGGAAGCAAGGTGACTAGCATTCCTCAGCAGTGTCCCACAAGGCAGCCAGTGTGGTAGCACACACATATCATCCCAGCATGGTAAGGCAGGAGGAGGGAAACAGGACAGAGGGATCACAAGATCAAGGCCAGCCTGGACTACCCTGTCTCAAATAAACAGCAAAACATTCCCATGAGGAGTTTGGGGTTGGAAGCAGAACACCCACTTCCTCTGTCATAGGAAAGTATTTACCAGAGAAGATTCATCAAGAACTGTTTGGCATGGATCCCCCTGCTTGGAAAAGAAGCTCAGCTGCTGAGCTACGGTGGGCTCTAAATAACTGGGTTCTTTGTCAGAGTCCCCCAGTACTGGCAGTCACAAGTCAGTTCTCAGAGGCTGCTCCTCTCATATAAGGACCATGTTCTGGGCAGCACAATGTCTCTGTCTGAAATCAGAAAGCCGGATCTACGTACATCCCAAAGTCAGTGGGAAATTTCATTCATGGCTCCTGTGCGAGATCTATTCAATCCAATTCTCCGCTAGAATTCTCTGTCTTGTTTCCTCTCTGCTCAGAGATAGGCACATAGAAGACCTGACGGTCAGATCGTAAGTGCTGATGCATTAAGGACAGCTAAGTATCTGTGTACGCGGCACGGCTTTTCCCTGTGACTTCCCACACAATGAAGCTCTCTACCCCGGGAACATGGCTTTATTCCATTTCAAGTTACTCTTACTTTAAAATGAGGAAACTGCAACTTCTCCTCGAGCAGACTCCAGAGTCCTTGCTTCGACTGGGACTCTACATGTGAAATCTGATTAGAATGAGACATGGAGACAGCTTGAAAAAGACAGGTGTCACCAACAGGGCTTGAGGCGTAGAGAGGATAGGAAGCATCATCCTAATGGGGAGCTGCAAGGGTGGCTGTTCTGAGAACTGTCTGGTCATTGCAGGGCCCTAGGTCTCTGGGAGGCCACAGTTCCCTCCCTCCCATCAGCAGTTCTCTCTCTGAGTCACCACCCAGCCCCCTAGAGTCTTTCCCAAATCTATTTCACTAGGATGGTGAGTCTCCAACTCTAAAGTGCATATGAATCATGGCAAGAAGCTCTCAAATGCCAGGGCTGCCTAAGAAATTCTGGGGCTAAGGCCTTGTGCTTTAACAAGTCTCCCAGAGATGATGATACTGCCAGTCAGTGGACCAAACCTTGAACAAAGACATACTAGTAGTGATGTATGATTTAAAAGAAAATTATGGGCAAAATAATTATATGAGGGAATTTGGATTAAGCAAAAATAAAGTCTTCATTACTTCAGGACTTATCAGAGCCCTTTAAGCATTAGCAAACATCATTAATCTCCAAGAGTAGACCATACAAAAACTTGTAGATCAACAGATACCAAGTAGAGGTTAAGGGTGTAACTAGAAGGCTTTGACACAAGGAACAAAAGTTAGTTATGTGTATTTTTCCCAGCTTACCTGGGCTCCAATGTTCCAACATCCTACACCAGCTCTGCCCTCTCTTGCTCCCATTTTCTCCTTTGAGGTATTTGAGAACTTTTCTGCCTCCTCCATCAGACCTTAGACCTGGACATCCCTACTCCTCCTCCCTTCCCGTCCCACACTCAGGGGCTCCCTGGAATACCTTTCGCAGACTCGAACCGTCCAGGCTGCGATGATCCATAGAGAGATGCTGAATACCAGCAGCACCGTGCCAGGGCAGATAGTCATGAGCGTCTTCATGACAAATCGGGTGTTGAAGTTGATTTTGTTGAGGGCCCCGATGCTTCGGGAAGAGGCATCAGTGAAGAGCTTGCTGTGTAGCAGCATGACTCGCGCGATCAGGTACAGGCGCAAGAACATGGGGATGGACAGGATAATGTCCACATCAGCCTCTGCCCGAGACGGGGTATAGGAGAAGGCCAGGCGAGCGGTCCAGAAGAACTTGTACTCTCCAGGAATGGGGTGGATGGCGCACACCAGCATCTCCAGGCTGATGTAGAGGATGCGCTCATAGGTCATGGCTATCCGCCAGTCATCTGCACCATTGTCGATCACAAAGAGCTGGAGGAGCAGAGAACTAGTTAGTGTGGCCAGGACAGGTGAGCAGGGACATCACAGAAGAGGCAGGGGCAGAGCAGCTGGGCTCCTTGAGTCTGACCACCTCAGGGCCAGGCTGGGAGTCTACCTGTGGTGAGAACCCCCATGGAGAGTCAGGAAACCTGCTTGGGTCCAGCTGGAGGTCTTGGCTAAGATACCCCCTCTCTGCACCTTGCTCTCCTTGTCTAGAAAGTAATTCCTAGATACTGTCATGTTTGTTTGTGGCAAGGTCTCACTCTGTAGCAAGGTAGCCTCAAACTCATGGAAATCCTCCTGCCTCAACCTTTCCAGACCTCAGATTACAAGAATAAGCCAGTACAACAAGCTGGATGTTGAGATTCATAATAAGAAAGAATACATTTGGTCTTCAACTTGGCTGAAGTGCACAACTACTAAAACCTCAGGAGAGGGCTGGGGTACTGATGAGTTTACACAAGATACTGGGTTTGACCCCCAGCAACACACACACACACACACACACACACACACACACACACATACATACCACATATATACATACACACACAATGAGCTCCAAAAAAACGATGAGTCTTTGTGAAGGGGTGTTTTATTTTGAGATAGGGTTTCACTATGTGGTCCTGGCAGGCCTGTGTTTTGTTATGTAGACTAGGCTGGCCTTGAACTCACAGAGAGCTACTTGCTTCTGCCTCCAAAGTGCTGGGGTTAAAGGTGTGCACTTTAAACCTGGCTGCTGGTGTTCAGTGCTGGAGTTTAAGCTGAGGGCCTCACACTAGCCAGGCAGGTGCTTTTGCCATGAGCCACATCTCCAGTACAGTCACAGTCTTCCAGACGCCCATGTCCTGACTGGATAGCGTCAGGATGGGAGTGAGGAGGAGAATGACTACCAGCCCCACCTTCCCAAGCAGTGGACCATCAGTGGAAAATGATGTCATCAAGTGTGCCACACAATGCAGCTTCTGCCAAGTCCAAAAACACGGTTTGGAGACTTCTACATAGCTGAGCACGTGCAGGCACCTGGGAGGTAGCATACCCACTGAGGCCCCAGAAGCTCTGTGCCCTTCCCACGCTCCTGGCCAGGCGCCTGGGAGGTAGCATACCCACTGAGGCCCCAGAAGCTCTGTGCCCTTCCCACGCTCCTGGCCTGGGAATCCATTCCTGCCTGCTGCTCAACAGGAGTCTCCGAAGCATCCTGAAGAATAACTGGATAAATGTTTCTCTGAGCTGTGGTCCTGGATCCAGCAGGTGAATCAAACCCAAGGCCCTGGTCCCAGCTGGTCAGTCAGCCCCATGTGGGCTCTCCAAGTCTGGCCAGGGCTGAAGGATCAGACCGGTAGCCAGTGGCATCAAATGCTCACATTAGATAGAGTGTTGTTAGAGCTAGGCTAAGCTGCAGAACACCCCTTCGGAGCCCATGTTTGGTGTGTGGACAAAACTCCCACAAATCCAATGAGCAGAGCCGAGGGAAGACAGCAGGGGGAGGACAGCATTAGGTCACTCTCTTTCTTTCTGCTAGACACTGCCAAGTTCCCCTCCAGCTTTGCAGGATCCAGCCTTTGTGTGTTATTTCATGCTAAGGAGGATTAAGAGTGCTTTTGTATCTTAAAGGAAAACAAAAACAAAAAAAGAACCCACACCTCAGCAGGCTTGGCACTGGTGGATAGGGATGTTTCAAGGTAGCAGTGAGCTCACAGGGTGGCCAGGTTCCTGACCCCAACTCAGAAGGGGCAGCAAGTGTCTGCTGACCACACTGTACTCTGGGGCAATGCATGGAGCATTTGCTGCATGGATCCTGAGCCTACTACTAACCAGCTCTGGAATCCTGGGTGAGTTACTGAACCTCTCTGCCCCTCCATCCTCTTGTCTGGGGATGTGGCATCTACTGCAAGCAAGTCAGAGAGACCGCAGTGGGTGCATGGCATATGCCATACACAATTGTGTATCCACTGAACGAGCCCTGCGGGCACCCATCACACTATTAGCTATTATGAGCAAAGCGGCAGTTATTAGTTATTGTTAATATTAGCTAAGACTTATTTTTAGCCTTGCTGAGGCTGGCATCTTGGTCTCTCCATACAGTGAGAACTGGGCTCGGCTAGGCCTCCGTTCCTTTCTAGGACTAGTCTTCCCCAGAGCCCTGAATCCTGGGGCCACTTCATGAGGACCCTCCAGCAGGTCTTCCCTGGATACCCACTACCTGCCTTGCTCATTCTCAGTTGAGATTTGTGAATCTGGGGAAGGCCCAGCACTTGTCCCCAAGGAAGCCCCACTATGGGGTCCCACTGTGCCTGATGACTGTTCAGGAAACTCCACCTCTGGGGACTGCTAAGGCTGAAGGTATAGCCGGGACAGTGGAGGTGCCCATCATATCCTCTGTATCTCCCTGGCTGCCACCTGCTGCCATGCACCCCCATGTGCTTTGCCCAGATCTTCAGGGATCTGGTATGGCTTCTGCTGGCCTTTAATGAAGAGCTATGGTGGAGGCTCTGTGGCCTTACTTGGCTGGTGCTCTTGGGTAGTGAGCCTTGGAGGGCAATCATCCCCATTTGTACATCCTGAAAGGAGAGTGACCCCTGAATCCAGCCTTCAGTGGCCAGTTCTGAAAGGCCAGTGAACAGTTAGGCTGGGAGAGAAAGAAGTTAATGATGTGGCAGGAGCTGGGGAAAAATGAGTTTAATCTAAAATCCAGCATCCACAAAGGAGAAAAGCCAGCTGGCCACACAAAGAGTTGGTCAATGTGTAGATGGACTAGGCCTCCTTCCCTGCCCACTTCTGCCTGCATCAGACTTCCTCTGCCACCTTTGAAGGCGGTCACTAGGCACCCCTCTTCACTGCCTTCCCGTGAGTCACTTCATCCAAGGAGGAGAAGACTCACGCTGCCTGAGCCTGAGGCCTCCAAGAATAAAACCTGAGAGTTGAAGAGTTTCTGGCACACCAGATACAAACAGAAGGCAAACAGGTGAGTCACATGATTCTGTTCTGACAGCATGTGTGGGGTGGGTGGAGAGGTGCTTCTTGCGTATAGTATCTGCCTGTGACATTTGCATGCTACAGGACCAAGTTCCAGGCATTCTAGCAGGCTGCTGAGAGCCAAAGGAGGTGGCTGTGGAGGTGGCCAGACTTTAACATCATTGAACCTCAGCTTCCTCCTCTTCCTGTCCTGTGACCATACAGGACCACAACAAATGTGAAACTCAATAAAGTCATAAGCCCATGTTCAGCAAACATGTTTAAGGCCTGCTGTCTGTTGGGAGGGGGGAGAGCAAAACATCCTAGCAAGGCCCCATGATGAGGCTCAAAAGGGCAAGCAGGGGCCACCCTGAGAATGCCTAGCCTTTTATCAGGAGTTGTCTGGGAACAGAAGGTACCAGCACAGCACCACGGGAGACTCCCCTTCTCTCTCAGTACAGCGCAGCCTGGGTTTTCCCAGACCCAGATCCATCAATTAGAAAGACAGATCTATGGCCATTCAAGGAGTCTGTCTTCTCCTAACTGCTGCCTGACAGCCCAAGTCACGGCAACATGACTATCTGACCAAACTCTTTAAATACAAAATTAAAGCCTTCCATCCAGTAATACAGAAGCACATTCGGTTGCTATAGTAGCTGGGTTCACGCAGTAGGAACTGAAGCAATGAGTAACTGATTTCTTTGATTGCTTGGTGGGGACTGAGCTGGTACACCACCTAAACTGAAGAAGGATGGGATCTCTGCCGCCAAGCTACACAGTTTAACAGGAAAGAGCTGGAGTAGGGTAATGTCCCCACAGGTCTTTCAAGGTGCCCTACATACTTCAGTTTCCTGATGCAAGGAAGATGCTTTTGTCCACAAGGAAGCCTCACTATGGGGTCCCAACCAGTCCTGGGTAGACAAAGTCAGAGGCTGGTGATCTGGCTGGAAGCCTCCCACAGCCAGGCATTAGACCTCTCCGAGTCTGCTTGACTGTCTCCATTACGATAGCTCACCCGTTCCTCTGCATGCCACTGGCTATTCTCTAAGTAGGTGGATCACAGAGCTGGCTGCTGGCCATTTACAAGCAGTGTGCACCTGGGGGAGGCTGTTTGGAGAAGAACAGGGAGAACTATTTCAGGCAGCAGACTGAGAGCACCTGCCAGACAGGCACCAGGGCAGAGTTTGATGGCTCTGCAGAGCCGGGCATCTCCCAGAACATCCGTGGCTCTCCCACCCAGGACAGCCTTGTGCTTTCTATCCCTGGAATCACAGCTCTGCAGTGTGACCTCACTTTCTGCAGATGCACCCTGCGGATGCTTCTCGGCCTCCTGCTCATTCCCTGTCAATCATAAGTTTCAGTTATTTATTGGTCTTTACTGCATATCCGTCTGTCTTGTCACTTAGACTGGTGGCTGTCAAAGTGGCTGCACATCAGAGTCACTTGGAGGCCTGTTAAAGTTCCCTTTGCCTTTCCCATCAGGAACACAGCAGAAGACAGGGGGAGGGAGAGGAAGGATGGGAGGGAGGAAAAGGGAAAGAAAAGCATCTCAATGCCAAGATTCATCCTCAAACTGGATTTGTGGGAGAGGAGGGCTCGTGTCTGAATCTGGCTTGAGGGGAGGAGGGGAAGTGACATTGGGATTGTTCTCACTTATTTTCTGATATAGGATCTGCTATGTAGCCCAGGCTGCCCTTGAACTTGCAACCTTACTGCCTCAACTTCCTGGGTGCTGAGATTGTTCTGAAAGCCTCACAGGTGATTCCAAAGTGTAACCAGGGCTGGGATCCAGGGATTTCAGCTGGAACTTCCTTGATCTCAATCTCAGCATGTAGTATATGTTTATTAAATGCTGCCACTTAGGTGACTTTGGGCCGGTAACCTTCCCTCTCTTGGGCAGTGTCCTCCTCTGAGAGTGAAGATCCATGATGGTCTCAATGGCATTGTCTTAGGTTTCTGTCACTGTGGTAAAGCACCAGGACTGGAAGCCACTTGGGTAGAAAAGGTTATATAAAGTCCATCGTCATGGACAGCCAAGGCAGGAGCTGATGCAGAGGCCATGGAGGCATGCTGCTTACTGGCTTGCTCCCCTTGGCTCACTCAGCCTGCTTTCTTATACAAGTTAGGACCACCCGCCATGTGTGTCAATCATTAATCAAGAAATGCCCTACAGATTTTCCTACAGGCCACTTAACGGAGGCATTTCCTCAACTGAGCTTCCCTTTTCCTAGATGACTCTAGCTTATGTCAGGTTGGGGGGGGGGGGGAGTCTAACCGGCACACACATCCTGCTCTAAGGAGCCAGAAGTCTGTGGCATTTTTCTGCCTGTGCATCCTACCTGCTGTGTGTTCTGGGTGCTGTGAGCTCCTTAGAGCAAGTCCCTTGCTGGTTCCCTTCCTGCCAGTGCCTGAGATTAGGGCCTGGCACATTGTCACATTAGGTCAATTCTTGCTGAATGAGGGGTAGGGGCAGGTGACTGCTCTATGAAGAATCTGGAATAAAAATGCCTTCAAGGAACTCATTCCTAAGCCTCTAACTAACAAAGGGCCTGAAGATACATTTCCTGCCATGGAAGACACTGCCCCATTCCCAGAGGATGGTCTAATCTGCAGTAAACTGCCCCGAGTAATCCCAACACCAGAAAGTTCCAGAGCTAACCTGGAAGCAGCATCTATTATTATTTTGTAAATGATGTCAATTACTATGTTTACCTGTTTGTGGGTGGGGATGTGTATGTGCACATGTAGAAAGATCAGAGGACAGTTTTCTGGAACTAGTTCTCCCATCCCACCATGAGAGTTCTGGGGATTGAAGGCAGGTCATCAGACTCGATGGCCAGCACATTTACCTGTTGAACCATCCTGCTGGTCCTAGAATCAGGAGTGGTGCTGGATCAGAGAGATCTGGGGGAGCAGGCAAGTGTGTCCACAAAGAACAGATCTCCCCCAGGGCTTGATCATGATGACTCTGCCTGACTGCCTCTGTTGGGGTTTTGAAAGGCACTGGGGTGATGTTGACAGGTGGCACAGGGCAGGGTCACAGACAGCCGTGGAAGAGAGAGGTATCAGAGACCGTTCTCTTCTGACACTACTGGCTCACTGGGTAGGAAAAGATACCCTGCCCCTAAATTGCTGAATCTTGCTGCCTCTCATCGAAAGAGATTCTCTGTGTGCAGGGAAGGGCCAGCCTGCAGAGGGGACATGTGGCATCATGGCCTGCAGACTCCCCAAAGTCCCACTCCTTCCTCAGATGGTGAGAGGTGGCTCCAGGCTGGATCCTTCTATAGTCTTTTACTCTGAGAGCAGAGTTCCTGCAATCCCAAGGGCTTCTGGAGGAAGGTTGACACACCAGACTGATTTCTAATGTGCAGTAATTAGAGAAAAGCCAGAAGTAATTCAGTTCAACTCAACTCAATTCAATGAAACAACCAGCGAGAACCGAGTAGGTTAGGACATTGTAGGGAGATAAAAACATGACTCAAATACATGTCCTAGGAGACAGTTTGCAGTGTCAAGTGGCTCTAGCATTAGAGAGGCAGATGAGGAACCTCACAGGAAAGCTTCTTGGGCAAGACAGGATGTCAGCACCACTTGGGAACAAGTACCCCCTGTCGATTACAGAAAATGTCCACAGAGCCACTTGTTCTTCATCCTGCAAGAGGCGTAACCTATGTCTCAACTTCTTGAGTTTGAACTTGACCGTGTGCTTTTCTTTGGGAACTGGGAAATTATAACATGCAATGCATCTAAAGTTTAAAAGATCAGTTCTATGGGGCTTGCTGCAGACATATGGCCTCGTTCTTTCCTGTCACTCAACTTTGCCAGGCATTACAGTAAGGCCTTCCTAGACCAGCTGCATGACCAGAACTCTGCAGATCTCCCCGCTGAGCCCAGTTATAGATCTGGTCTTAAGCTATTGTCTTTCAGGGGCATTGCTGTGTAGTGCCATCAACATATGCTAAGACTGATATGCACTGGCTGCTAGGGCAGCCAGGTGATTGACCTTCCATGCCTAGCATGTCCCTTTTCAGTTCTCCTGTGACAAGCTCTAGAAAGAACCCACAACACCTATTCACACCCTCTCACCCTATAGTTATAGGGCTGGCGAGTCTAGGGGAGGGGTAGGGCATGATCAACAGCCATTCGTCCTTCCACCACCCTATGGATACTCAGATACCAGGAAATAAACCAAAGTATTAAAGAGTTATTTTCCAAACTTCTCAGTTATTTTACAAAGTGTTTTATGGAATTGTTTAAGGAAGTTCACTGGCGAACTAAATCAAGTAACAGAAGACAAAATAGAATTTATGGAGCATGGGAACATCGAGTCTCCTTAGCACTTCTAGGGAGTGATGTGATTAGTTGGCGGCGACAAAAAGGTCAGTGTGGATATCCTAACTGAGTGGCCACTGATGGTACCAAAGAAACTGATCTTAGAGAGCTCAATTTGTGCCAGAGACCCTTGAGATTGCCCATGACTCCTGGTCACCACAGGCCTAAGCTCAGGGGATCCCTCAGTCCCTCCAGATCACTGAGGTGGGGCTCACTTCCTCCTCAGAGTGTCTCACAGAGAAGCTGTGCCATCATGAACTCATGAAAGTCAGCTCTGAAGCCGGTCAGTTCAACCAGACACTCTGGAGCCTCCCGTGGGACAGCTGCAGGGTGGAGAGTGGCCGCCCTGGCAGGGAATCGAGGAGAGGCCTTAACTGTCCTGTTTGCTTCACAGTGAGTTTGAATTGTCTCATGAGATCAGTGGTTCCCCTCCATTCTAGTTTGAAAGGCTTGAGGCTCTTCTGCTCTTTGTGCAAAATCGTCTCCTCAAATGTTCTTGGACATCATGGGAGACTCTGTGTAGACAGACTCCAGCCAACCTGGAAGGAGTTCATTCTTACTCAACTATAAAGTTTTCTAAATTAAAGAGAGAAAATAAGGTGGTGGGGGGGGGGGCTTTTGTGTTCTCTGCTGTTCCCTCTGTTGGAGAAAAACCTCAGGGAATTTTTCCATCATTAAACAAATGCAGAAGGGGGGCTGGAGAGATGGCTCAGTGGTTATGAGTACAGGCTGTTTTTCTAGAGGTCCTAGGTTCAATTCCCAACAACCACATGGTAGTTCACAACTGTCTGTAACTCCAGTTCTAGGGGACCCAACACTCACACAGACATACAGGCAAAACATCAATGCACATAAAAAAATTTTAGAATTATTTTTTTAATGCAGAAGAAAACATTTCAATCTGAATTTTCTTAAAATGTGTTATTAATATATATCTTGTAGATACATAAACTTAAACTCCTTAGAACATATATTATGTATGTACACCATTACTATGAAGTTACCATGGAAACAACATCAAAAAGTCCTGTGATCCCTAATTGGGTTTCTCTGAGGACAAGAGCTGATTGTCAGGGATGAAATGAACTTCAGGTCTACAGCAACAGTGAACATAAAATTTCCGGTAAGCAGAAGCTACATGGAACTAGCTAGGTGAAGAAAAGGAAGAAAATTGAAATTTAAAAAGTAAAAAGTACAAAGAAAGAAAAGAAACTAATTGGTGAGCCTCATCAGAAAAGTCTATCATGTAGCACTAGCAAGGCTACACTGGGGATGATTCTCTCCTGCCTTGCATCTTTCTAAGAAGAAATCCTCCCCACCTGAAACTAACATGCTGAGGCTGGTGGCACTGGGCCATGTGTAATGTCCCGTGGTGGCTTTGGGCCCAGCCAGACCAAGATTCTCCTAAGTCCCCTGGCAGGTGTCACCACACAGACATCACCACCAGTCATTGCTATTGACCTGAGAACCCTCTGGGATTTTCGAACCTGAAGTTCATGTGGGGCTAACGGAGCCCAGTGGTGACCATAAATCATTTTGCCCATCCCCGTTCTTGAGAATGAAAGCCAAGCGATGGCATTTGAGAAGTGCATGCTTCTCACTCACTCAGCAAGAACCAAGAGCAGGACCACTGGGGACAGGGCACTCTGTCACTGGCAAGACTTTCCCTGGCCCTGAACTTCAGATTCCTCATCTGGAGCAGGAGGACAGTTGGATCCAATTAGCAGCTTTCCATTTCCTACTGATGCACGTGAGAAAGCCGCTCCGCTTTCTAGATTACAGGGTGGAGAACAATGCTCAGTGTCCTCCCAGCTTCGCAGGAAACCTCTATCTCCCCTGGTTGTGGTGAAAGACAGGGTGTGATGCTAGAAATAAGGGCTTCGGGACCAAGTTCAAAAGCTCCTGGCTGCAAGGCTGGAGAGATGCTCAGAGGTTACAAGCACCAGCTGCGCTCCAGGGGACTCCAATTTGATTCCCAGCACCCCCATGGTGGCCCATAACCCTTTGTAGCTCCAGTTTCAGGAGGTTCAATACCTCTTCTGGCTCTCAAGGGCACTACACCCACTTCAAGCACAGATGTACATGCTGGCAAAACATCCAAATACATTAAACAGTTATAAATTACAAAAAAATTTAACTTGCTGGATGCATAGTCATGGACCTTTACTCTGAAGGCCTCATCAGTCCGTCCATCCATCCATCCGCTGTGTTGGGTTCTGACTGTGGATTCTCATGCTAAACTCCAAGAGCACAGAAAACAAGTAGATAAGAAGCCTGGCCAATGGAGCATGCATTGTAGGGAAACAAAAAGTAAGCAGATGAACCGCGTAATTTCATAAGAGATGCCTGCTGGCATGAAAATAAAACAAGGGAAAGAAATTAGGGAAGTCTGGGAGTGGACAATGGGATCCTTCCAGGCATCCAGGACAGCGCTGCCTAAGGAGGGGAGGGAAGGGAATGGAGGTGACCCAGCGTCTGATAGGGGTGAACTCCACAGAAACAGGGGTTAGGCTCTAGAAGTTTCCAAGAAGGCCCCTACTCAAGACCTCTTGAGACACTGAGACTCTTCCTCATGTAAGCTTGAAGTTTGTTCAGCTCTATTCAATGCAGTAAGGTCACACTGACCCAGCTACCCCTTGGTTACAGTGGCCACACCCTAGTCTTAGCAAGTGCCCCATTCCATCCACCTTCCAGCTGCCAAAATGAATGTCCCCAGACAAAACCAAGTCACATAACTTCCCTTGCTGGACACTGCCAGTTGTTCCCCCGGGTGTCCTGTGTCAAGTTCCACCTCTTAGTTCACTTGGTAAAAAGCTCTTCCCCATCCTATCTCAGCTGAACTTCCATCTTCATCGTCTCCTTCCCTCCCTCATTGCCTGCCACAGCACACCTGGCACCTCATGCCCACCAAGGCACTCAGATGGCAAGCTCTGTCCTATGGAGTGTTAGGAACTACTGTGCCTCTCTCCTGCTTCTTCCCAGAAGAGCCCCCTGGCGGACTGTCCCTTCTTTCCAGCTTCACTCATCTCCACACCAGATGAGGTACCTTTCTCTGGGACTTCCCTGTCTCTCTTATCCCTGGGCTCATAGAGCTGATCCTCAGCTCATAGAAGCTGGGGAAGGATGGCCGGAAGTTAGTAGTGCCAGCCCCGATTCCAGAGCAGGTGGGGAAAGAATAGCTACCTCTCTTCAACAGCATGCCCTAAGCTGTGTGCTTTACAGGACCATTTCATTCAGTACTAAACAGGGTTCCAAAAGTATTATTAGTGCCATTGTATAGACAGGGAAGCTGAGGCTAGGAAAAATGTGGGAATTCAATAATAGTCATACAGTTAAGGAAGGACAGGCATGTTCTTGACCACTGAGCCCCAGCCCAGGCTGTGCTGGGGGGGGGGGGTTGGTGACCAGTTGGTGTTTGCCCATCTTGGACCAAACTATTGTGTTTCTAGTTTTTTTTTCTGCTTTGACAGTGGCAGCTTCTGGCACCTGTGATGTCTGGGGTAAGCAGAACAGTTTTCCAAACAGGAAGTTTCTGCATTTCCATTTTGACTTGACACAGGAAAGGATCTTTGGGAAGGCTGGGGTAGGAAGTGGGTTAACTATTTGAGCACTAGCTGCCAAGCCAGTAATCCAACCTATTTACTATTTGGAGATTCTTCAACCATGGCTGAAGTGTTTTCAACAACTAAAATCAAGATGTCTGGAATTCTTGAGCACCCTTGGGAGCTGAGAGTAGAACCTGGTGGGAGTCATGGGCCAACTAAAGTGCTCTTCAACTCACTGTCAAGGACCAGCTGTGGTGGCCTTGGCTTGTGATGCCAGCACTGGGAAGCTACTTCAAGGCCAGCCTGAACTACAGAGAAGACCCCGTCTCAGAAAACCAAAACCAAAAAGAAACCAGATCGGAGAGCACACACCTATCATTTCAGCCCTTGGGAGGATCAGGAGTTCAAGGTCATCCTCAGCTCTATTGGGAGTCCAAAGACAACTTGAACTACATGAGACCCTGCCAAAAATATATAAACAAAATGCATGAAGCAGTACAGGGCCAGCCTAGGCCACATGAGACCCTGCAATAGATAGATGATATATAGATAATAGATGAATAGATAGATAGATAAATAGATAATATATAGATAATAGATGAATAGATAGATAGATAAATAGATAATATATAGATAATAGATGAATAGATAGGTGATAGACAATAGATGAGTGGATAGATAGAGAGATAGATGGATAGATAGATAGATAGATAGATAGATAGATAGATAGAGGCAGTGAGACAGCTCAGTGGGTAAAGATGGATTACCTAAATACAATCCCCAGAACCCACATGGTGGAAGGAGAGCCATAACTCCTAGAAGTTATTCTGTGATTTCCACACATTCACTGTGATATATACATTTCCATATGTACACACAAATGAATAGCTAAATAAATACATTTATATGTAATTTTTAAAAATTAAAAACAAACAAAAAAGGGCTCTCTGAAGCATTAGCCCTCAGGGAGCACTTACTGGTCTCCCAGGGAGCAGCTGGCCACTGGTTTATCCCATTCACACAGTTCTAAGAACTTTTCTTTGTCTCTTTCTAATTAACACTAGTAACTGTACACTTATGGGGCACTGTCTGACACTTTAATACATGTGTGCCAATCCAATAGAAGGACTTGGCTTTTTATCTAAAGATTTACTTATTTTTGTATATGAGTATTTTGCCCACGTATATGCACCAGAAGAGGGCATCAGAACCCATGAGACTTCAGTTATAGACTGTTGTGAGCTGCCACATAAGTGCTGGGATTCAAACTCATAGCCTCTGGAAAAGTAACCAGTGCTCCTAACTGCTGAACCATCTCCCCAGACCCTCTACCATTTCTTTATGCATGGCACTCCTGCAGCTAGAGCTTCACAGAATACACAACAGGTCACTGTGAATGGTGGTCACCCTGCTGTGCTAGAGATCACTTGAGACTACTCTTGCTGCCCTACAGTGTTTGCTGTGTATCTGCTTATTCCTTTTTCACAAGAAGAGCACTGTTGCGTCTCTAGTCCACGGCTGCACTGGGTCTCCCAAGGCCTCAGAGCAAATAGGTTGGGGAAACAGTCCACACCCTCATCTAATGAACACCCGTTTTCAGCCACAACCTCCCTCTTGAGCTTGTTCCTGACTGGGATGTTGGCCCACTGCCTTTTAGCCCCTCACTGACCCTGGGCCCTTGAGGACTAATTCCCACATGGCCACAGGGCCAAGCAGAAGCTTGGGCAACATGGGCTTCCCAGATGGGTCTAGAGGCAGTAAAGTTCCAAACTATAACAAAGTGACTGAAAAGGAAAAAAAAAAAAAAACCACCTCACTAGCTCATCATTTCTCTAATTCTCCCAAGGCAAGAAAATGAAGAAATGGGGCTGGAGAGATGGTTCAGTGGTTAAGAGCACTGGATGCTCTTCCAGAGGTCCTGAGTTCAATTCCCAGCAACCACATGGTGGCTCACAACCATCCACAATGTGATCTGATGCCCTCGTCTGACATCAGCTGTGCATGCAGACAGAGCACTCATATACATAAAAATGAATAAATAAATAAATAAATCTTAAAAAAAAAGAAAATGAGGAAATGTACAAAACAAAGAAATCAAATAACGTTCATTAAAGAACTCCTTCTTTACCATTTTTTAAAGCCCAGGAAATAACCTAATACACTCCCATAGGGAATCAGTTAAGTCATGGTGCTCACACTGTGGAACATAACGCAGCTTATAACATAAGCTGGTCTATATGTATTGACTTAGGAAAGTTTCGCAATGTATTGCTAAGCAGACAGAGAAAATGACTGTACAGTGGGTATAGTGTGAGTTCCCCTTTTAAAAAGTAGCAGCACATAAGACAAGCATCTCTCAACATATATACATGGTGGCCTGTTTTTGTATAAGTGTGAACGGATATGCACACAGGAGCCAGCTCTGGATAATATCACATAGCCGACATCTCACATCTCTGGGGAGGTAAGAGCAGAAATCGAGGGAACTATTGATTTTTCGCCCTTTCATAATTAGAACACACCTCTGCACTAAAACAAGCCAATATTGTTTCTGTAATTTTAAAAAGTTAATAAAATGTTTTTTAGCAGAGGTCTCCTGGGGAAAGCCACTGATGGAGCCTACTGGAGATATTTTAAGCTTGGCCATTCTTGCAGGGAAATTGATCCTTCGAGTGCTTCCCTGCCCTGTTATTTTCTCTGCAGAGCTCCCTGCTGGACAGAGCCACCCTCAGGACTCCCCAAAGTGTTCTGCTCCAAGGCAAGCTTCACAACTCCTCCAGATTAAGCCACCCTGTGAAAAAGATTTCCAATGCACAAGAAATAAACAATGGCACTTATTCCCAGGCCCACCCCGTTACTGGTCCTGAGAGCTACAGGAGGCTGGAGCGCACTCAGCCTGCCCAGTACCATGGAAGGTAGTCCCCTATTCCAAAGAGGAGCTCCTCCTCACCACTGGGGACTCTCTACTGTCCCTTCTCCCCTGGGGAGGGTCTGGAGAAAGCCACAGAGGCCACAGTCACCAAGGAGACGGTGCCCCTGGACCTCTCTGGACAAGCTCCAATGCCAGGCTCTAGGGGGTTCTGCCAAGATTAGAAAGAGAACCCCTGCTGAGCTAGGAATTTTGAGCTGCCTCATGGGAAGGGAGGTTCAGACTGAGAAGGTGGCCCAGTATGGTGATAGGATAGGGTAGAGGATAGAGTAGAGCTACTTGCCATCCAGGGCCCTGGCCACTGCACTGATGGCTACTACTGCCCTGGACCCATACATCAGGACTCCTGCTCTACAACCCACATGAGGTTTCTGCCCAGCTCCATCTCACAGAGCCAGAAATCCATGGGCCACCCCACCTCACAAGCTTATCTTCAGAGATCCAGTTTCCTCAGAATTCCCTATTGGAAGAGCCAACCCTGCTTACAGGGCCACATGGTACCTTCTCCTTCTTTGCCCTTCTCAGAGGGAAGCTCCCCATGCCTGGTGGGAGGTGGGGGGTGGGGAGCCACAGGAAGCTTGGACGTGATGATTGAAGCGTCCCACAGACATGTTAAGTGCTGCCATGTGAGACTGACCTAAGCCCCGAAGATATCAGTAGTGGATCCATCAAAACTGCTTCTGACTATCTCAGAGGGGGATTACAGCAGCAGTGGAAACCACAGCCATATTTTCTAGAGCCTTCCAAGGTCAGGCACATGGAGGTGATGCCCACTCTTGGCCTCCCCTCCTTTCTTTTGCCTTCTGCAGCATCCCAGGGCTTGCAGACCTGCTCTAAGAACTCTAGTTTTTAGAGAAGCACCAGAGCTAAGGGCCTCTTCCAGATGTTTGAAGCACTTCCCAGCATTCACTAGACTCATTAGTTTATCAAAGGAAAGCAGACTCGTCAGCCCTGAAATGCAGTTTCACAAATGTCCTTGGCCCTGACGTGGTGTGACAGGGTCGTCCCTTCAAGCATCTATGCTCCATTTTAATGAAGCCACCAGCATGCTTCCAAAAGTTGCCACCCTCCCCGGCCTGCCCTGGCTCATTGTCGACCAGACTCAAGTCACCAGCTCAGTCATCTGAGATCATCCCACTGAGGCCTGTGAGCCAGACCTGGCTGGGTGCTTTGGACTTTATTTATCTGACAAGCGTACACTTGTTGGTTCCAGGCATTTGGTGGCTTACAAATATTAATTCCATACCCTTAACAAACCTCTGTGGGAGCCCTGTTATTTAAAGATGAGGAAGCTGAGGCATGAAAAGACCAAATCACACAGCTGCTAAGTGACTTAGTCTGGACTGGACCCCTCTGGTCCCTCCAGCATGTCCGCATATCGTGGAATCACCACCACACCAATGTCTTAAACAGTGCAAATGTGTCGTCTCACCAGTTTGGGAGACCAGATGATGACTCAGTCTCTCTGGACCAAATCAAGGCTGTGTGGAGGGTGGCTGAGGGGTTGTATTTCCTGGCCTTTTCCAGCTTCTGGAAGCTGCCTGCTCTCCTTCCCTCCCAGTCTTTCGGACCACTTGGAACTCTGGCTTCATCCATCATCTTCCTCTGTGGGCAAGCATCTCTGTTTCCTTGTTTACAAAAACCTTTGTGGTCCCCAGAGCCCTCAGATAACTCAGGGCTGGCTCCCATCTCTGGGTCCTTGACTTAACCACACTTAATCTAGGGACTAAGGGTTGTGGGGAGGGGGGTGGCTGCTAAACCCACTAACAGAGGTCTTTTATGAGTATGTCTCTCCCCCCCTTTCCCTTCCACCTTCCAAACCCTCCACATTCCCCCTTTCTCCCTCACAAATTGGTGGCCTCTAACTCTATACTTCAAAATGGTGAAGGGCTGTGTGTAGCACAATTAGTAGAATTCTTGTCTAGCACTCTCAAGTCCTGACTTGAACTCCAGCATGGCACAAACCTGGCACGGTGGTACATGCCTGTAATCCTAGCACTCAGAAGGGGGAGGCAGGAAGACCAGGAGTTCAAGCTAATTCCAGGCTACATATGGATTTTGAGACCAGCCTGGGATTCAAGAGACCTTGCTTCAGGGGGAAAAAATCTTAAAGATTGTAAGTTTTATATTATGTGTATTTTACTATAGTTTAAAGGAGTGAGGAGGCAAGGAGGTAGATCTACACTGAGAATTTTTGCAGGGCAGCAGCCACATTCTGTCCATTCTCTAGCTTGAACATAGATGGACTCAACAAGTGTCTGCCCTTGTCACCTGAATGGGTCAAGTACATGGTTCTCTATCTCCCCTTGGCTGTGAGCCTGTTAGTTAAAAAGCCCTACAGACTGGCGATTAAGCAACCGTACAAGTTTGGTTACAGTAATGGTCACAGCATTCAGCAGGGGAAGTGGGAAAAGGCAGAAGAGGGGGGCAACTGCCCTGCTGTTGTGGTATAGAACGGTGAGAGGATTTCTCCAAAAGTTCTCAAGTGGAGCAAGAGCTCTCATGTGTATTTTACAGATAACCTAGAGCTCTCTCTAACTTGAAAGACTTCATACTTGAAGTACATGGGTCCTAACTACTCCATTCTCCTGTCCCCAAATGAATGAAGTTACAGTTTTCTGGGGAAATCTTGAAACCTCTCAATTACTTGTCTGGGTTTGGAAGGGGAAGACATGCCTACTCCCAAGAGCTAACTCTCATTCTTTGGGTGGTCCCAACCCTCAGAAATCTCACCTTTTTCTATCATTCCATATGAAAGAGCACCCTGTTAGCTAGCCAAGGCAACCTTGGAAGTGGAAAAAAATAAACCCAAGCCAGCATGACATGTCCATCTGCTTCATGGCTGATGGACAGCAAGGCCATTGAGGGTTCAGAACTGAGAGTATGGAGAAGCATAAATGCTATCACTAATGTGGTGAAAATGGGCGGGCGACACTCACTGTGGAAACTTGAGTGGGGATGAAGGTCCTGGATGTGGCTGATGGGCATCCCTTTGTGAGATCAGGTATTTCATGCAGTTCCCCAGGTGGCTTGTTCCCTCTGTTCCTCTCTCTAACAGCCATGCCAAATTCTCTCTCTTTTCACTGGGGCCACACTAACTTGCCTCTCAACTAGCAGCACGGAAGGAGGTGGGCTGTGAGTTGGATCTCAGTGGAGAAATGCAGGACAACAAAAGGAACCAGAATGCTCCACAGGAAGCTGGTAGGGCTCCCCACTCCCATCAGCCAGAGGAGAGAGGATTTCGAAGGATTTCTGCATCGGTCCACATCATCGTAATCCCAGGATGGTGATCACAATCTGATGAGCTAATTCGGGTGACATCTAGGGGACATATATCTCTGAAATAGGAGAGGGAATTTGCATGTTTTGTTGTAACCATCCTGTACTCCAACTTAACTATCCCTGAGAGGCTCTAACTACTACAAAAAGGATTTGACTAGAGAGACTGCCAAGTCCCCAGGAAGGAGGGGAGAGAAAGAGAGAAAAACGAAGGGAAGTTCCTCCCTGGAAAGTGTTTTCCTAACAAAGCCTGGACCCAGCTGTAAAGCCCACACAAAGGCAGGAGAATGGCTAGTATGGATTCTGAAACCCCCTCCAGGCAGCTTATAAGACTGCTTCCCCTTGCCTGAGATGTTCTGTCTTTGAAATATAGACAAAAAGAAACAAAAGTCTCTCTGCATCCTTGTCCTCCTTCATCCTTCATCCAGGTGGCAGGCAAATGTCTGCTTCTGTCTCCTGGGTTCCAGCCATGCGCAGAGAGCTCTCTGATCTGCAAGCATCAGCTGCTCTGAGAACCCCGAACAATTGCACTCAAACATTTGCACTCCCGAACCCACAAGCCAGATCTTTCCACACCAAATGGATATGGACACTTCAATCCAGAGAGAAAGGGCTATTTAAAACTGTGATAAATCATGTGCCAAGCGAGGGGTCAGACATGCAGACCTGGAATGCTAAGCCAGAGCTTTCAAGCCATAGTGAGGTGAGCAACTAGTGGTGGCTTCTTTCCCTCTGCCCAGGGAGAAAGGCAGACAGGAAGCACCCACCTTGCCTTTTACCAGACAGGTTCCCATATGCCTTTAAGAGGCAGACACAGAACGGTTTACCCCAGCTGCCCTTGCTGCACCTTATAGTAAACAGAAGAAATGGAGCGATATACATGGGGCACAGGAAAAAAGCAACCAGAAAGGGTAGAAGACTCCAACACAGCCCAAAGGCAAAGTCACCTGGCTGGAAGCTAGACAGACCCCAGCTGCAAGTAATAAACCCTGTTAAATGGTTACCATGAATGAGCATGATTGATGAACCCTTCAAATTATCAATGCATCATTAATAATGGAAAAAGTATTAAGTCCTATAACTTACTTTAGATACTGGGAGCTACTGCCCAACTGTTGTGGATAAGGTAGAAACACTACACAAAATGGTTGCAATCAAATAGCTCTAGAAAGGGCCAAAGTAGCTAAGTTAGCTGATGGAGTGAAGAAACGCCAGAGACCTGCAGGTAGCCATGGCCTGGAACGCCAGAGACCTGCAGGTAGCCATGGCCTGAAACGCCAGAGACCTGCAGGTAGCCATGGCCTGGACAGAACTTCAAGGGGTGGGGACCCAAAATGGTTTGCAGATGCTCCAGATGGCAGAGCAGCTGCCACCCATCACACCTGATGTTCCCAGATATTCCTCCACAGCCCGTTCAGTCTGATCACATCAGCACTCCCACCAGCTGGAGACAGAAGACCGATGGCTGCCTAGGGTGTTCCCTTTGCTGGGATGAAGGGGAATCATTTTTCCATCCCAGGCCTCCCACAGCAGCTCCACTGCCGGCCAGTCGGTCTTCCCTGATGCTCACATTTGTGGGTTCTCTTCCCTCTACTTAGAATGCTGCTCCCTTCCCTCTGGGCCAGGCTAGTGTCTGTTCACACTCCAATGGGTATTCAGTCCTCGGCTTCTTATGGTACCTGTCACAGTGATTTGTGACATTACCTGCTTTGGGCCTGGCCTATTTCAAGACTGTTAGCTACTTGAGTTAGTGATCCTCTGAGTCAGAGAGTAATTGGACTGTGGAGAGCAGACGACTTATAATCCCCTTTTTATCTTTAATATCATTTTTCTGCTCTTCTTCTGAGTTAGATTATTCAGCTACTAAGGCCCCTGAGAGCACGTGTTTTGGTCAATGATTGAGCAGATTCACAGTAACAGAGTATGTTCCTGGTTGGGCATCTTGCACTAAGATGGCCCAGAAGCTCACACAGGAAGGATGGTGGGGTAGATTAGTCACGTCTGCTGGGAGTGCAGCATAAGAAGCCTATGACACTGTGAAGATGTAGGAGAGCTCATCGTTCATTGGCCTGTGGAGAGTGATTTCTCACCCTGTCTGAGAACAGGGGCTCTGTGTGATAAAAGAGGCTATCTCTTCACAGTATGTATGAGGGGGCTTCACACAGGTCCATAGGGAGGTCTTTGACATTTTTACCGAGCCTTCTCTGAAATGCCACTGATGGACCCCTGGAAGAGGAGGTCACATCCTCCCAGCACTCAGGAGGCAAAGCCAAGTGGATCTTTGTGAGTTTGAGACCATTCTGGTCTACATAGTGAACTCCATACCAGGACTACAGAGTGAGACCTTGTCTCAACATCAATAAAAAACTGCTGTCCTGGCCAGGGGAACAGATAGACCACAATGCCCAAGTTCCAAAGTCCCAGTCTCTGTGTTCTTTTGACACACTCAATTTTTATTAGCAAGCCAAAAAGAAAAAGAAAGAAAGAAGAAAATAGGAAAGAAAGAAAAGAAAAAAGAGAAATTCTAGGAATATGTTGCATTTTGTAACATGAGAAGCTGGGCCCCTCCTCTGGCTGGATATTGTGGAAAGAATCTGGTCACCTATTTAGACAAGTGCTGTGTGTACTTGTTTAAGTATGAGGGAACGTGAGGTCACACTGCAAAGCCACCTCTGCATGAGTGGTTCGAGACCCTGCAGAGAAAAGGAAGATTCTTTAAGACTGAGCACTCCACGTCAAGATGATGAACTGATGTCTAACAGTATTTGGCAGTTGCGGGGAATCCATTCAGCCACCTGGGCCCCTACTCTGTCCAATGCTATATGAGATTGGGGGTCCAGAGTCATGGGCCAGGGCTGCCCTTGAAAGGCTCAGTGAGGGAAAGGAGATGCTTCTGCATTGCAGACAAGGGCACAGGAGATGTCTGTGTACACAAGACAGTCAGAAGTTGGGGAGCTAAGAGATGCTTCACAGAAAGGGGGTGGCACTTAGAACAAGAAATATGTGGCTTGTGGAAAGGTCCAGAGAGGTGAGACTGAGGCCACCCAGAACCTCAAAATGCTGGTGACTATTTAAGGAGAAGACGGCACAAATGTGGCTTCAGTGTAGGGCAGGGCAAGCACCAAAACATGCTGTCCCATGGAGTCTAAACTATATTCTAAGTCTGATAAGCAAGTAGCTGCAGGAAACTTGCAGGCAAGGTCAAGGTCGGGTGTGTGAGTCTGTTTGATGCCTGGCCAACTGTGAAGACAGGAGGAAAAGACACAGAAAGGGAAGGAAGCAGGAACACCAGGCAGAGGACACTGCTGTCATACACCCTGAGACCCAATGGGGTGTGATGAGTGGGATGGGGACAATAAAAAGTGCTTTGTCACTGGAGACGTACTGACAGAGTGTTGGCTTAGCTGCACAAGGTCCCAGGTTTAATCCCCAGCACTATCAAAAGGAAAAAGAAAGAAAACCTAACAAAGGTGACCTATGTCCCTCGGGAAATACGTTAGAAGGTTTACAATGAGCAGCAACCAAGAAGCTCAAAGAGCCTTAGTACCAGGTCCATGGTTCTCACAGAGCCCAGCCTGTGAGAACCTGGCTTCAACTCCAGGTCTGAATTGCTTCCCTGTCCTGTCTCCAGGGCTCTTCAGTGTCACTCTCTGCCTGAATTACAGTCCATAGAGCACATCTCCTGTCCCCAGCAGAAACAAGCTGTGGGTTGAGCGGGGCACTCCACATGTCTCAGTGTTCCCGTCAGGCACTGATAACGTGAGCACATACGCGAACATGAATATTATTACACTGGTCCACAGACGTTTAGAAGAATTTTCAACTGCTTGAAAAATTGAAGTACACGGGCTGCAAAGGCTCACAATGATCAGGTTACTGATTTGTGGCTTGGGAGACAAGTCATGACCAAAGAACGGACTCTGTCCATAAAGCAGCCAGAGTTTCATCTGCAGCCTGGGGCCTTAGGGAAGGCCAGGCCATTGCAACTGTCTGTACGACAGCCCCATGAACAGCAAACCCTCTCTAAACTGTGCAAAGTGCTCCAATCTCAGGCACTTGTCAATCTCAGGCAGGAAATGAGGCAGCACCCAGAGGACAGGATGTGTCTTTTCCATTGCATGCCTTGCTTTGGCGATGAATGAAATGAAGCTGGTGGATTCAAAACAACCGCGAAGCCGGAAATGAGAACATTTGGGAGGGGGTGCGACAGTGCACCAACCTGGAGGACCTGCAGAAAAGGGGGTGCTCCATCCTGCTTTCATAAGAAGCCTGGGGTAGATAGATTGTGGCCCAAATAAGCTGGCCCTGGGACACTCCCACATCATTCCTAATTAGACCAGTTCCAGAAGGAAGGGAGATGTTCTCCTTGGTTATCCATCTCACCCTTTCCTACAACGGGGGCTATCAGAGCAGTGGAGACCCGCAGAACTGACCTCTCCCACTCACATTGACAGTCACCTTGTTCCCATGAGAATTCAGAACACGGCCAAAGGAACTGGAAACAGCCAAGGAAGATGGCAAAGAGCCTGGATTTAGAAGTCTAGCAAAGTAGAGTTCAAATCCTGGTTTTCCTGTTGACTAGCTGTGAGACTGAGGAGGTTGATTAGTCTCTACACCTCACTTTCCTAGGGAGATAATACTTCAATACACAGGAAAAGGAAAACTAGAGTGACGTAAATAAACCTTGCCAGACCCAAATTACCATCTCAAAGAGACCTGCCTCCCTTGAAACCCTAGCCCTGATCAATCTCTCTTTCCATCCCTTCTCCATCATGATCCTTAACAGAAATTACAGAAAGCTCTTCTTTTGAGGCTCAGGGTCTCAGGAAGCCCAGGATGGCCTTGAATTCATTGTATAGCTGAGGAACTCCTGATCATGTCTCCACCTCCTAAGTACTAAAGACTCCAGATGTGCACCGCCACACTTGGGTCCTCTGGCCTCTTTGGTTCTTCCCTCATTACGGTCTGCCCTTTCCCCTCCTATTAGAATGGAAGTTCTGGGAGGACAGGGTCAGATCTACCCTGCTTGTTATTGCACTCCCAGTGCCTGGAATTGTGAAAGTGACTGATTGTGACTGGCCAGTGTGGAACACAGAGCCTCTCTCATGGCAAGTGCTCAAGGCTTAGCTGGAGTGCTGGAGGTGGAACTGGAAAGTCTTCATGTCAGGCTGTCTGTACTGGACTGGGTCTCCCAGTGCTCCGGGCCTCATCTTTCTCATCAGTTCAATCAGAGGACAGTCTAGGGATGGCTGCTGAGACCTCTGGTATCCTTGGGTTCTGTCTTTGATTCTCACATGGAGCTGACTGAACAGAACCACAGCCAAGTTTAAGGTCCATCAATGAGGCTTACACATGCATCTTTCAGTTCTCTAAATGCCATACAAAATCAACTGGAGGAGCTGGATGCAGGTCCTGAGAGAAGGTAGATTGCTATGCACCCACCCTGCCTTTTGCTGTACCCCAGGAACATCCCTGAGCTCCAGGAATCCCCTTGCAAGTCTACCCACATGCTTGACAAACAGCTTGCAGGACGGCAGAGTCCTGAACAAACATAAGATTCTCTGCTTTTACCACTTGGAGCTCTGCTCCACTTGGAAGGTTCATGCATTAGAAAAGTAATTCCATGGGGCTAGAGAGATGGCTCAGTGATTATAAGCACTGACTGCTCTTCCAGAGGCCCTGGTTCAATTCCCAGCACCCACATGGCAGCGTACAACTGTCTGTAACTCCAAGACCTGATACCCTCACACAGACATGCATGCAGGAAAAACACCAATGCAGATAAAATAGAATAAATAAATTACTGAAGAAAAAAAAAGTAATTCCTGAGCTGAGGTTGCAGTTTTGTTCATAAAATGCATGCCTAGTGTGCACAAACCACAGGGTTTGTTTGATCCCCAGATCCCCAGAGCTGCATAAAGCCAGGGTGTGATGATGCAGCATTTATAATATCTATAATCCCAGCACTTGGGAGGTGGAAGAAAAAGGATCAAGGTCATCCTCAACTACATGGCAAGGTCAAGGCTAGCCTGGACTACATGAGACCCTGTCACCAAAAAAAAAAAAGAAAAGAAAAGAAAAAGAAAAAAAAGAAACAACAACAAAAAACTTAATTCCTTAATCTGTGTTAATGGTATCTAGGAGCAGGAGCTTTATAGGGTAAGATCATGACAGTGAGACCCCAGGGGGCATTGTTGGTTTTATAAAGAGAGGAAAACAGGCTGGTGCATGGTGGCACATGCCTTTAATCCCAGCACTCAGGAGGCAGAGGCAGGCAGAGCTCTGTGAGTACAAGCTCACTTTGTAGCCTGGTCTACAAAGTGAGTCCAGGACATCCAGGGCTACATAGAGAAACCCTGTCTCAAAAAAACCAAAAACTGCCCCTAGAGGCATTGCAGATGTGACTGCTGTGTCACATGTGCATCAGTAGGTGGCAGAGAGGAGAGAGGCTATATCTACATTCAGTGTTCTGACCAATGAACATCTGAATGAATAGTAGCCTAACATTCCTGGAAAAAAAAAAAAAAAAGCAAGCTGGATACCAACACCACTTTGATGCCATGGAGTAGCCTGTGATGACTACCAGACCAGTACCAGGCAAGAACTAGATGGACTCCCAGGACAGGAAACAAACCAGAAACTAGAAGAACTCTGCCTGGCCCTGGATGTGGGGGTTGTGGCTGAGCCATCCCTGAGGGAGTGAGTGTGGGAGAGCCAGCCCTTCCTTTGGTCTGCTATGTGGTAGTGTTGGCTAGGGAGAGATGTCTTCCCCTCCCTTTTTCCCTCACCACCATTGACAGACAGGAGATCTGGCCCAGATGGGGTCACAAGAGCAGGAGAGCTGTCCCTGCCCCTCACATGCTGCAGCACTCAGTAGAGCAGGCCCTGCACCTTTCCATAGTAGAACTGGCCATGCAAGTAGGGGTTGCAGGTCCAGAACCAGGGCTTTGAGTTGGCCCACCCCAACATCTCTCCCATGGATGAACTGCTGGAGTGCAAGAAGAGGTCAGTTCCACAACAAAGGAGAGCAGTGTCTCCATGACACAGGACAGTTACGACATATCTGAGAGGCATTCCAGTGAGGTTCCAGTACTGATGGAGTAGCAGAAACCAGGGGCCTTGTATCAGACCAAGGAGTCATTATAATGAACATTTGCAAACAGAATGTGTGGACAAAAGGGAATATTGTGGGACATACTGAGATACACTGCAGGTTCCACAATGAGCTGTTATTTTTTATGCTGGGATAGATTGCAAGGGTGGAGGGTGAGTCTGGGAGGAAGTGGGAGATGGGAGGAAACAGGGTGCATGAAGTGAAATTCACAAAATAAAAATTTTTTTCAATTAAAAAAAAAGAGGAAAAGAGACCAAGCTATCAGAGTTTCAGCAAGAAGTCTTCCTACTTCCTAGTTATAGGGCGTATCCCAACACCATGCTCTTAGACTTTGTAGCCTAAAGAAATGTGAGCTAAATAAACTTCTACTCTTTATAACTTACTTCATGTACGGCATTCAGTTACAGCGACAAAAATGGACTAAGACAGGCTCCAGAGCCATCGCTGACACTGTACTGCTTCTGATGACTTTGCTGGCCTTCCTCTTTAGAGAATAAAGCACAAAAACCTCTCATCCTGAAACAAAGGAGGGCTTTGTTGTTCCCTGATCCCCTGCCTCAGCTCTCGGCAGATCACAGCCTCAACCTGAAATCATGAGGACTACCTCTCCTCCTGGAGCAGCCATAAGCTCTTCCTCCATCCACCTATTCAAGCACAGGGGAAGATTCACTGATTTCCTCTGGCCTAGGCTCTGGGTGCTGATGACCCTGGGCTCAGTCACACTAATGCCAAGTGAGCACTGTCATATGCTGGGTTAATGACGAGTAATACAGGGCAGCCACTTAACCTTGCTCTGACCTTCTCTGGCACAGGACTCAACATCTTTCAAGGGATGTTTTTCTGACCAAAACTCTCACCAAAGAAATGAGTAGTCAGGGCTAGCATTTTCCCATCCCAGTACAAAACTCCAGTGCTGGTCTGGTTGTAACATGGTAGGACGAAGGACCCTTGTGTGACTAAGCATCACTCCACTCTTGCAAACCAATGCAGCTGCCTCCTACCTGGGCACTAGTTCCCAGAGCAGCAGCCCAAGACAGGCGTCCCAGGCCCACTGAGCAAGAACCCTCCCTGGATTTCCAGTAACACTAAGAAACATTTATTCTAAACAACTAATTAGGATGGCATACTGAGCTGTCCTGAGCTCCAGCTGGCCCAGGCACCAGCCTTGTTTCTCCAAGAGAGAAAAGGAGAGAGAGAGAGAAAGAGAGACCATCACCCAACCTAAAAGAGGCCCCTCTATGCTCTGTGTTATTAAGTGGAGAGCCTTGCCTCTTTCCTGGCTGGCCCTGACTAGATGACCATTTATCCTACAAAACAGAAGCAGGCCCTTTACATCTCGAAATGAAGTGTCCACACACAATGACAGCTAAGGTCCCAAGATACCCCTAAAGTCACTTTTTATTCTTTTCTATCCTGATCATTAGGGAAAAAAATCTCTCTCTATTTCTGTTAAGCCCATTCACTAGAGAGAAATAGATCAATGGGAAAGCCGCAGACCGAGAGCCTGTGCAGAGCGGAGCCTCTGTGAGGAGCCTCTGAAGAACACATTCATTCTTCCCCAAGCCCACACCAGTACGGAGGATGCTCTTCCCACGCCCTGGAAGAAAAGCTAGCCCCAAAAGTTCTTTAACTAGATAGCTCTTTCTTATCTATTATGCAGTACAAACGTTCTCTCCAAGAGTGACATACCTTATACTTGAAACAAGTGCAGCTTTCGCCATTTATTTTTAAGCACACTTGCCTGCTAACGTGACAGCAGAAACCCGGGGCAGGGGGGGGGGGGCGGGGGGAGGCAAAGGGAAGATGGCAGGGGTGCAGCTGTTCCCACAGCTGGCAGCGCTAACCAACCGCAGCAGGACCTGGGCAAGGCTTCTGAGAAGACCTTGAAGCTCTGACACCCCAAAAGGATATGGGGGTCCAAGTAGCTGGTCCTGACGAGGGGGGTGATACACAACAGGAGCCCCAACATGGCGCCCAAACCCACAGATCTCACTGCGTCTCATTTACTGGTTGTGGTCACGTGTTAGGAAAGACAGTGGTACCACTCTCCTCTACTGACTGAAGTAGAAAGGTTTAAGCCTCTAGCCTGGGGTTATACCGCCAGTGAAAGGCAGAGCTGAAATTTATATCCAGATCCATTGGACTCTGGGCCAGAGGGAGACAACTGTCATATGTATTCACTGAGCTTGTCAGCAGTGACAAAGATTGAGAGAGACTCAGGAAACCTACACAGAACGGTGGGAGACACCTCCCTGCCACCCAGAAGTTCTCTCCAGAGTAAAGAGATAGGAAATCTCAGAACATGCAGGAAAGGGCCCCCTGGGTAAGATTTAGAATGCCCTGTCTGGTGACCAAAAGGCAGGTTGGAGGAGGGGCAGCACTCGGGGCAGGGAGAAGCTCAGTCATGTATGGAGCCTTGAAGTCTAAGTTCAGGGGTAGGTGCATAGAGCGTGGACCACCATGTTTTAGAGAGGCAACCTCATAATCCACAAATACTATGCAAAAAAATTAATAACAATAATCTCCTGAGTATTACAGAGAAAAGTCAGATCCAGCCATTATAATCCTCCAGCCAAGAATATATATGTAGATGTAGATGTATTTTTTTATTTATAGATAGGTGATAGATGATAGATAGATAGATAGATAGATAGATAGATAGATAGATAGATAGATAGATAGAT
>CAJQZJ010032773.1:270693-296995 GCA_907164525.1 Lophiomys imhausi
GATAGATAGATAGATAGATAGATAGATAGATAGATAGATAGATAGATGATAGAGATAGATAGACAGACAGATCAGGCTCTGCCCCAGGAAATGGAAATGTTGCTGCACAGCCCCACATGCTATACACTAGCATGTGTGGAGCTCCCAACAGCAGGCAGAACCCCACAATCCCAGAGACTCCCACCAGTTTTCCTCTGGTGGTGTTGTGTTAAGACCTACTTCTTCCCTGGCCTTATTCCTAGATGCTTGACATTTTGACTTATTCTGATCATTTGGAAGGGAGAAGTTGTCTTTGGAAGACTCGTTTCATGTTTTGCCTTCACAAGTCAAGGCTCCGTCATTCTTTCATTGAGGATGGAACCGCCACTTCCACTCCAGCTGCGTGCCCTGGGCTTTGGTCTTGACCAGGCCTTGTGAACAGCTCAGAAATCCTCTCCGACTTTACTCACACAGAAACCCGAGGCTCTTCTTCCTTCTGCAGAATCCTGTAGACTCCAGCATCCCAGGAATAAGGGCCATTTCTCACCCTCTGTGAGCCACTCCAGTGGATTTGTGAGCACTTGGGCAAACTCCAGGCTACTGTAAACAGCTTCTAGAAGTCCTGTTGGGGCTTCAGCTGAAGGTCAGGAGCAGCGTGCAAGTAGCACTAACAGAGGTGGGGATTGAACATATCTGACAAGAAAACCCTGTGAGACAGCAGTCAGAATTGACAACTGCCATTCAGTAATGATCTGGTGTTGTTCTTAGCCTCACTGCACTGTGTATAAACAAGCACGTTCATCAACACCCATCTGCTTCAGAAGGAGATTTTCTTCAAAACAAGACAAGCCTACAAGTCTATATAGCATTCATCTCACCGTCCTTCCCAGGCAGACACACTCTTCTCCTCTGAGCAACATATTTTACAGCTAGAACCAAGGAGTGTGGTGGGATCCTGATTCTAAGTGTATTCAACCAAGCAGGGATAGGAAATGAGCCAGGGCATAATACAGCCCAGGGCTGGTGCACAGCTGTTCACACAGCTGGCAGATACATCCACAGCTGCCAGCAGCATCATCCAACACTGAGCAAGCTGATGATCCTCATGAGAGATGTGTGAGTGGGGCCACTGGCCATTTGGCCAGAAAGAACAGGAAGGACACATACTGCCTTGCAAGCAACCCTTCCCCCTAAAGCTGCCCCTACCATACCTGACTTCCCTCTGGCTGTCATGTTAAGACCTACCTCTTCCGTGGCCTCCTTGCCCAGCTGGATAACCTTTTTGCCTTTTCTGACCAATTGCAACTTGGACCCTGTCCATTTTTAAGGCCCTCTTACCCTGTGCATCTGTGTGTTTTTCTTTCATGCCCCTCCACCATTGCTGCCATGGCCCCTTTGTACGACATGTCCACCTCTGCAGTGATTCCTGCTGCTCTCCAGGGGATACCTGGAGAGGAGACAAGATCCACTCTGTTGAAGAGCACTGTCCTCTTTTTTTTGTGTGTGTTTGTTTGTTTTTTTAACATTTATTTATTATACAGTATTTGCTCTACATATATGCCCGGGCACCAGATCTCAATGTAGATGGTTGCAAGCCACCATGTGGTTGCTGGGAATTGAACTCAGGACCTTTGGAAGAACAGCCAGTGCTCTTAACCTCTGAGCCATCTCTCCAGCCCAGCACTGTCCTCTTGAAGAGAGCACCTACATTCACAATGGGTCTTGGGGTGCCATTCACACCTTTGCATTTGTGAGTAAATGCCGTTGCAACTTGCCTGGATTCACAGTTCTTGTCTAAGAGGCTTGATGGGGTACTATAATACACAAGTTCAAATGTGGAGACGCAGACAAAACTCACTAAGATTTTTATAAGAGCTGAGAATTAATAATGTACCTTCGCATCTGTGCTTTTCCTGCCTTTGTTTCTCATTGCCATCTGAGCTGTCTGATCTGACTGATTTACCTTTTCCTCGTCTGCGAGCTATCTCAGGACAGGGAAGACACTTTTCCCTTTCCTAACCTCTCACTAAGTAAAGAATCAATGTTTGTTGAACTCAGTTGGACTCACAGGGCTAGGGGAAGCCACTGGTAATACTAGCAAACATTCAGGTGTAGTCGCCTTCATCTGCAAAGCTATTAATCTTCACACTGACCAGATAAGCATTATTTGTATCCTGAGTTTATAGGTGAGGGAACTGAGGCACAAAGAGGGAGAATAACTAGTTCCAAGTTCAATCAGGACCTGGCAGGGCTGAGGTTTGAGACTGGGCAGTATGCTTCCAATCTGTTCTATCTATCTAGGTGAGTGGGTCAAGGAGAGAAGCTAACATGAACAGAGGAGAAACTGATACAGTTTTTGTTCAGACAGCCCTGCAACAGGGACTGGAGAGACCAGAGAGACCCAGAGGAGAACCTGCTCTCACCAAAGGGGTGGATCCTCTGGGTACATGTGATGGCCTGTAGCCTGCAGCCAGGGCTACAAGGAGGCAGAGTAGAGCAGAGAGGCCTGCTGCTCAGGGTCCTGAGTAGAATGGGAGAGGGGCTCCAGCCAACCCTAAGGAGACTCTGAACACAGTTACTAGGGTGAGAGACACAGCTGAGACTGTGGATTAGTTGGAAGTGATGATCCTGCTACATTCCAGAATCAGCTTGAGAGCCTGGGGAACCCTTAAACTCAGGCTCTCCCCAGAGCAATTAAGACCGACTCTCCAAGGGTAGAACTCTGGTATCGTTTGAAAGCTCCCAGAGTGATTCCAGTGAACATCCAAATTGAAGAACCACTGCCTCTCTTCTATCTCACCAGACCAGTTTATCCTCCCCACTCTAGACTAAGATGAGTCAGGATTCAAACCAGGGCTCTGTCCATTTCCTCTCCCCCAACTGCCACTGGCAATGGACTATTTTCCACAAGGGTTTGTTGCAGGATATTTGATTACACTGTGAATGCCAAGATTGTGTACTGGAAAAACTGCTTCAAGTTGTGGTGTGGATCAGCCCTAGAACTCACCTTTAATTCAAGAGCTTTCTGCTTGAATATTGTAAACAGGATTAAATAAAGTCAACCATAGGTCAAGAGGCAGACCAAGCAACCATCTGACAGGGAGTGAAAATAGAAAAAAAAAAAAAAACAGAGTAAGAGTAAGTCAGGAGGATGACTAGACACACAGGGATTGACATTCAGTTTGAGGGTTTTTTTGTTTTGGTTTGTTTTGTTTTGTTTTTTTGAGACAGTGTGGGGGAAAGGTCTTCTTTTGGGATGCTGAGTGAGGAGAAAGGTCAGCTGAGTGCTTGCTTTCTCTGCCTCTCTGAGCTAGCAGGCTTTCACCCTAGCATCTGGCACCCAAGTCTTTGTTGGTAAAGTTGAATGATTGGGATTTAAAAAAAAAAAAAAAAAACCAACAAGTGTTTTTCTCAGATGTTCCTGGGTCTACCACCTAGCTCTAGCTTCACTCTTCCACTCAGCAGCCACATCACTTCAGGCATGGGATCTAATCACCAAGTCTTGATTTCCTCAACTGCAAGAAGGGGGCTGTGGTAAGCAGAACAACACCCCTCAAATGCTGATGTCCAGTTCTCAAATCACAGCAAAGAAGAATGGAGGATACAGACTGAAAAAGACGGTCAGCCTGTAAGGTGAGGAATTTTCCCTGCATAATCAGATGGGCACCTTGCTGTCACAAAGGCCCTTTAAATACAGTGCAGGAAAGTAGGAGGGGCAGTGACAGTGTGACACAGCACGAGAAAACCCGACCATCCACTAACGCCTTGGAAGATGGAAAGCAAGCCACTTCCAGAAGCTGGAAAAGGCAAGCAAATGGATTATCCCGAGGAACCCTGCCAATGCTTAGGTTTTAGCTGGCGCCATTTTGAACTTCTGACCCCAACCCCCAAATGTAAGATAATAAATGTGTGTTGGTTCAAGCTACAGCAGCAAATACAAAACGGATGGGAATAAATTGAGGACAATATGAAGATTAAATAGGATCCTGCTTGTGCAGCATGTGGCCCTGTGCTTAATGCTTTATTGTTTTCACTGTTGCCATCATATCCAGCCAGGCGGCTTTAATGAGATCCAGTTCCCAGTACTTAGGGGACTGAGGGGCTCCATGCCCCACATGCTGACTATAAGCTTGTATCTGGAACTTGAGTTGGGCAGTTGGGACTGGCCAATCTTTGGCAGGAAGAACAAGAGGCTGCCTAGGATAACCATCGACACTGGAGTGGAAGAAGGATGAAGAAGGAAGGCCCCCAGGGAGTGTGCTGACCCCAGCTAAGAAAAGACCCTGAGTATGGTCAGCCAGGGCTCCAGGGACCTCCTCAAAAGGCTGAATCCATTTAATGCTTCAGCAGGTGCCAACAGCAGGCAAGAGCTGGACCCTGTGTCATGAGCAAAGACTGGTCTTATCGAGGAGGAAGAGAATAGGGTATACTCACCAAAGCCCTGGCTGTGCCAGGCTGGGTGGTATTATAAGCTGATACTCACAACACAGGTGTATGCCCAGCCTAGCATACACAGAAAGAAACAGTCTCGAAGTAAGTTAGCAATTCAGTGGAGGGCAAATCTCAACAGCAGGGTGTAGGGAGTTAGATTAATATAAATAAGATTTAGTAAATATCTAGGTTTCTGATACAGTCTCTTAATCCAGGGCATGAAGATCAACTTGGCCGTGAGCAATTAGCTTATCAGCTTATGGATGAAGTCAAATGAAACAAGGGGAGTCTCTATGGACTGAAAAACAAGGTTGAAGCCAGGTGAAATAAGGAAAGACTTTATGACCTGGCATTGTTTTCAGCTGCTAAGTGGGCAGAGCCCAAATTAAGCTGAAGCAGGTGGAACAAGGAGCGATCCTATTTAAGGACAAGTGGATGAGCCCAAAGAGCTGCGTGCTAGGGGCTCCATGCTAGAGAGCCGATGCTAGCGAGCTCCGATGTAGCGAGTCCTCACGCTAAAAAGGACGAGTAGTTTGTATCCTCTGACGGAGAAAGTGCTGGTGGACTGATGGCCAGATCTCCCTGAGGCAGAAAGAAGCTGGTGAGCAGAGAAAGCCTCAGCAAGACAGCAAAAGGCCAAGGACTAAACCCTGTGGCTCAGCTTTTGCCTAGAGGGGTTTGACCTGTCAGAACAGCCACCTGAACGGAACTGTGGCCAGCTTTAAAGACTGAGGCAGAGCAGCAGAGTTGCTGATACGAAGGAAATAAGTTGGCCTACAGACGGCTGAGGTCTCCCAGAGAGAAGAAAGCCTCAAGCCTTATTTAAGGTGAGACTGCCATAGCCAATTTACCCTGATGAATCTACATCTGAGTTATTCCAGAAGAAAGACTGCTAAGTGCATTAAAGGGTCTACCCCAGAGACTGTGTTCCTGGCGACTGAGGACCTGCCCCAGAGACTGTATCCTTCTAAAAGGTTATGAAAATAGTTGTAATAGTTATCAATGGGTTTAATGGTTAGGTCTTAGGGGTTGTAGGCATTCATAGGGGTTGTAGGAATTTATAGGAATAGTAGTTAAGTGTATTTGTTATAAAGTGAATATAGTTACTAATAAAAAAGTGGTTAATAATTAAAAAGTACAGATTCAGCAGGGCTGACAGTCAAACCTATGATCCTAAATCTAGAATATTCCATGCCATGCCGTATTTCATTTTCTCTTCATAAAGGCCCAATTAATATTTCAGATCTTACTGATTTAGTCCTGGGAGCATGAGAACATGGTCATACACACCATTAATCTGCATCTCCTCTTTAAGATAAACCAGCCATAAAAACCAAAGTGCTTCAAAACCCAGCAGCACCTAGAAAGGGGCCTGGAAGAAATCTAGTGCAGTGTGTCCATCTTGTGTCAGCCCAAGGCTGCTGTAATTGTAGCTCTGCACAGCATTCAGAAGCCTTGGGTTTCCTGTGGTCCCTGAAGTTGAGCCAGCAGGTGAGGGATGACATGGCCACTCCCCACTGTGGGTGCCCAAGGACTCCTGCTCAACTAGAACGTCGTAGCAACCTTAAGAACTAAATTTATCCCCAAAACACACATAGATCAGAATGTTCTCTGCTTCAGAGATCCTGTCCCTCACTGTCTTCCTCTCTCTTTGTCCAGAGCCAGGGCATATGGGCTGTAAAATCTGCCCCGTCAATCCAACTTTAAAACCACACTCACACAGGAGCAGATACAGACACAGAGCACAGAGTCAATCCACAACAACAAATATTGTATGTTTCAATTTTTTTTTTAAATGAAAAGATGGAAGCAGAGAGAGAGAGAGAGAGAGAGAGAGAGAGAGAGAGAGAGAATACATAAAGAAGGTGGGAAGAAGGCACAAGAGGGCTGGAGACAAGCTGAGAAGTTGAAACAAGCTGTTTGAGCCAGGCCCTGGCTCCAGTCCAGCCACAGCTGCACTGCCCCTGAGTTCTCACCCAGGCCGAGGCAGCACACCTCCTCCTATGTGGCCCCAACACAAGCACCTTCTTAACCCGCTACACACAGGATATTTCAAGCTGGCTTTGGGTGATGTCACAGCTACACAGGAGCCCATGCTGCCGACACTCTGGCATAGTGGCAGTTCACAGCCACCTGGCCAAACCAGCAAGTTTGGATCCAGAAGGCAAGAAATGATTCAAAGCCAGCCTTTGAGAGAAGCTATATCCCTAAAGCTGCTGGGCATGGGTGTACTGTTAGGTGGAGGTAATTGGGAACAATAAGAAAACAGCAAAACTGTAAAATCCTGATGGATGCCACTCCTGCTGACCAGCTGTAAGGATCTGTCAGCACGAGACAGGCACCGCCCCAGGGGCATGTTCTGTTGATGAGATTCTAGGGCTGAGTTGGTACTTGTCATTCCTGACTCTCAAACAAGTGAGTGCATTTAGTAGCTATCATCTTTAGTCTTGGAGATCTCCAAGGAGGGAGAGTTTTCAACCAGCACAGCCTTGAACTTGGAAGTCCAGGCTGATGCCTGTGACCAGGGATCCAAGTCCCCCTCATGGATATCTGTATCCCCACCACATTCCCATCCCTTGGTCTTTGATAAACTATTAGTGAACTCTCATTTTTTTTTTTTTTGGTTTTTTGAGACAGGGTTTCTCTGTGTAACAGCTCTGGCTGTCCTGGACTTACTTTGTAGACCAGGCTGGCCTCAAACTCACAGTGATCTGCCTGCCTCTGCCTCCCAAGTGCTGGGATTAAAGGCGTGCGCCACCACGCCCGGCGAACTCTCATTCTTTCCTAAAATCTCTACCACAGGAGCTTGGAGACACCCCCCACCCTTGTCAGGTTGCCATCCCTTAACCTTCTCCTAAGCAGTGTGCAGCTGCTGCCATTTTAGACTCACTGGGATGGCCCGGCCCCACCTATCCTCACTTCTCTCCTTTACACTTATCTGTGTCTTTCCTATCCCTAAAAGCACCATGTAGCTTGTCACCATCTTAGCTGCTGTCCCACCATCAGGATGGAGGCAACCACATGGCTGGCAGCCATCTTTGCCAGGTTTGGAAAGGATACATTTTGCCATGTGACTTTACTACCATCTTGATTAAAAGTGACATGGTATAAGCCAACCAAGAAAACAAAAAAACTCCTCCTAGCTACCTTTCCTAACTGCTTGGCAGGCTCTTTCCCCTCCAGAACCCTCTCCTGCCCCTGCTAGAGTTCTAGCCAGCCTTCGGCCATCTCAGCACCAATATGAGGTCCTTATTCCCACCTAGGTGGGAAGGTTCACTCTGCTGTTCACTGTACCTGCAGGAAAAATGTTTATCTCGGGTTAGATCACAAGCCTGTTTAGGGCTGGAGCCTTGCTGTCCCTGTGGTGACTAGCTCTGAACAGACCATCAATAGCTCTGTATTGAGGGAATTAAACACCTTTTGTCCAGCCCTCAGGCAAGATGGAGAGCCGTTGCTATCTCTAACAACAGCAGGAAGACAAACATTGCCTGGCCTGCCCTTGCCCACTCTATCCTACACACACCCAGTCTAGACAATGCCTCTTTGCTCCCAAATGGCTACAGTTACTAGTAACTACATTCTAACAAGTTGTGTCATAGAAACTGAGAGGGATCTTATGGAGCATTTAGCCCCGTGTCCCAGGGGTACCAGGGAAGGAACTGGGAGAAGTGACGGGTGGGTTCTGTAGGCAGGAAGGTGTCAGGGACATTGGATGTCATGCCCATGCTCAGGAGATGCTGCCTCATGGTCTGAGCTTGGAGGCTGTGGCTGCTCTGCACCTGGCAGATGGCTCCACGGTGGCTGGCTACTGATCCCTGCTTTGTGGCTGTAGCAAGCTTAGTCACAAGTCAGCAGCAAGGGCCAAGCCCAGCTGCTGTGGTGAAGCAATTGGGAATATTGGAGCCACAGGGCATGTGGCTGTGTGTCAACACTCTCCTGTGGCATAGGCTGTTGGGGCAACATTGTTACAGCACAGTCTTACCAAATGGCCAAGTGTCATGTGTCACCCAATCCAGAACCCAGGTCCAGTGCACTTTCCCAGTACCTAGCAGTGTACCTCAGTAAACACGGGTTACATGAGATGAGCGTTTCACAGATGTGCATGGTGGGTAGGGAAAGGTGGGATGCACAAGCACATGATACTGCACCTAAGGGGAGACCACCGATATTTAGAATAAAAGGATTTGCAAATACTTGGGCTGCTTCTTCTTCTTTTCAAATCTCAATTTCCTCCGGTTAGGCCAACAAGAGAAAATGACTGTCCCAGATTCAATTTCTAATTCCACATCTATCTCAGTGATTTGGACAAGGCTCTTACACCAGGCTCATCACTGTGTGAGAAGTGGAAGCTGGGACTGTCCCAACTACCTTGCTGCTGAATGAGGTGCAGGCTGAGATGAAAGGAATGCAAGGGGAGACTAACAGGGACAATGGGGCAGCTTTCCCACCCCTGCCCCCTGAGGAAAAAAGCTGCCTCACTGCAAAGATGAGAGAACAAGGGACTGGGTGAACAGCTGGAGAATCAGCAGCTCAATGAAGACAGCAGGCTTTGAATGAACCAATCAGCGGTTGTGGAAGCCATCTTTAGCCACAGTCAAGAGAATGAGAAAGCAAGGAGGTGGCCCCCTACTGTTCAGGTCACAGTGGTGCGTGGAGCCACTGTGCCACCTCAGCCTGGGTCTTGGGCAAGACCCCTAGCCCTACCTAGAAACATAAGATGCTGGGAAGTTCTGGGTTCCCCTCAGGAGGCTTGGGTGTGAGATTACAGATGCTCAACATAAGGACAGTCACTGTGAGGAGGCTGCCAGGCCCTGCAAGCAAAGACCCAAAAAGTAGACCCAAGACTGCCTGGCCTTCAGTGCCTTGGGCTGAAGGAAATATGAACCTGATAGCCCAGGGACTAACAGGGTTAGTGGCTCCAGACAGGCAGAGAAGGGCACAAGAAATATGGGTACCAGGCCCTGAGAGGGGCAGGGAGGCAAGCAAGATCAAGACTGGATGGGGCTCAGCCAGGCAGCCAATTTGCGAGAAAGACTAGCGCCTCCAGCAAAGGGGAAGACAGGCAGGGAAACATGGGCATATGACCAACATTGCAACCTTCTCCTCCCCCAGGGAGGAGACCCCATCCTTAGACAAGCACAGGACCCAAAGGAAAGATAGCAGGGAAACCAGAAAGAGAAAGAAGTTCTAACAGGTGGAGGGGGGACGAGAACCTAAGGCATAGCAGAGGTTGAGGTGTGGCTGACAAGACCCTCAGGAGATTGAACGGTAGGATCAATAGTGTCTGGGTTGTTTTTCAGCCCTGGACCCCATCACATTCACTCTTCCTGGTTATCTAGGGAAGTCCCACGACTCACCCATATTCCCGAGGGCTTCTAGAGACCCCAGGAATTAGGGGTAGGAGTGGGTTGGAGAGCAAGGTATACTCCATAAGCAGGGAGGTCTGTGGGGTTTGGAAATGGCTATCTATGTGAGGCTACCCCTGCCTCTCATTTGCCACAGGACTTTAAACTGGTAATTTTAGGCTGCTGTCAAGGATAACTGAAATCCCTTGCCCACAAGAGATAAATGGACACATGGTGCTGCCACTTTTTCCGTGTATGTAGTTGCAAGCCACTTGCCATATCAAGGCTCGGAATAGGACCCCAGCCTGTGACAAGAGTACTACACAGGTGGAGGTAGGGCCAGAGGCTGGCATGATGGAGGATGCTTGTGGAAATGGGAGCATGAGACAAATCTATGTTGCACCAAAGCACATAGGTCACATAGAAGCTGGTGAAGTCAGTTCTAGAGATGGCTAGTGGCAATTCTTGGACCCCTCGTGGATGTCTCTTAAGGCCACTGAACTGTATTATAAAGTGGTAAATTTTATATTACACATATTTTACTATAATTTTTAAGAAAAAAAATGTGATAAAATCACCACCTGAACCTAGGTCCACACCCATGTGCATCCCTCCCCTCTGACGGGGAGGTGCCAGAATGACAGGCTTTCTTCTGACTTACACCTCTAAGGCAAAGAGAAATGAAGGACAGGTCCCATCTTCCCCTAATCCAATAACTGTGTTAGAAGGATTTGAACAGTGCTGATTTTGCCATCTTTCTTCTTAGAAATGGGAAAAGTGTCACTTTACTAGATTCTTGCCCAACGGGAAACTAGAATTACCAGAATTTTCTTGGCAGCATAATGCAATAACAATTGTATAGAATTCTCTAGGCAGTAAAAATTCTACAGTGTCCTCCAATTTCACAAACCCTCAGAGTCAGTTGCTGCTAGCCTAGTCTAGAGTCATTGAGCTCCTGCTGTGGACAGACCTTTATCAGGCACTGAAGGGGCAACTACAGAGATGGCTACTGTTCCTCTACCTGAGTGTGCATAGAACCCTGGTAGTGCTGGCAAAACACATACCCTAGGGAAGTGGGGTTCAGTAGCCTGAAGGAGACCAGACACAGAACAGTGGGACTAATGCTCATTGCTGATAGAGGATCGCCACCATTGTGAGGAACAATCATCATTTTAAAACATTAGCATAGTTGAATTTGCCAGTCATGATTATTAAATAAAAATCTCAGTACCAAGTGTAGGAGATCTCCCTATGGGGTTAGGGAGGCCCCAAAGGCCCTTAAAACAACACAAGCTACCACCATAGTTCTTGGTTTCCCACCAGAACTAAATGGTAAGACTCAATTGCTGAAGATACAACATACTTTGGTTGAAGAACATGGAGAAATTGGGCAAACTTTAAAGCTTCCTTCCTGCTGACTAGCTTTCATCATACCAGAAGGTGATGTCTAGGCCACTGGGGAAGAAAATTCATTTGTGGTAACCTTGCAGCCAACCCTGCATGCTACAATACTGATCTGCCAGACAGGATGTGCCCATTAGTGCAATCATGGCACAAAGGTTATGGGGGTAACCAACTGCTTTGGGGTTGGATTTGAGACTTGGTCCACAGTAGAGATTCTGGGCCTGGTACTATAAACTGGTCCAAAGTCCATGGCTCCTGAGGTCACAGGCCCTAGGGAAGGACCTATTACTGTTGTTTTACTAACTGACATACTGTCAAATTGTCTTCCAAGTATTTATTTTTGTATCCATAGAGTAGGGCTGTGCTCAGCCTTAGCCAGAATCTTCTCTCAGCAGTGGTCAGTTAATGCAGAGATCAATAGCTAGTCATAATACTAAGAATCAATGTATATTGAGTGCTCAGCCCTAAATAGGACACCTATATTAACACTCCCGAAATAATAAAGGGGAAAAGATAGCTGGGAATGGTAGCACACATCTGGAAAGCAGATCAGCTCTTAGGAGACTGAGGCAGGAAAACTCACAAGTTCCAGATTGAACTATAAGATAAGCCCTTACCTCAAATGAATAAACAAACACAAAGTAACAATAAAAAAAATAGGATGAATTAACTCTGAAAAAGTCATAGACATGCAAAATCACCAGATAGATTTTTCATGACATGAGCTTGCTGTCCAGTGACTTTGTAGAAAGGCTGGAAATGAGAGGTGAAGAAGCTTGGTCACCTCCTGTAATCCTAAAGGCTTTGAATAAAGGCTGGCCAGTTTGTGTTTGTAGAAGACTTGAGAAAAGTCTCCTTTAAACCACAAGATAACAGAGCCAAAAAAACTGTCTTTTTGATGGTTTTCTATTTCATCTTTGAGGCCGTTAGCCAGGTGTCCAATAGTTTCTGGGAAAGAGGCAAGGCTGTTAAGAGAAGGACAAAGTTGTTCAAATAGGCCCCACCAGGAGCCTGAGCAAGCACGCACTGTCTATCACTGTCCTCCAAATGCCTCTCAGCCACTTTCTTTCTGTTTTTCTCTCCCAGTCACCAGTTTTCCCTCAGCTATGGCACCTTTCTAGAATCAGAAGCCCCAAAGATCATTTGGCCCCATCTGTCTACTTTACAACCACAAAAAAAAAAAAAAATTTGACCTGGTGGTAGCCTGTCTGGCTATTGTGTCCAGACAGGCGGGACACAGGCTAGAGACCCACACAATAACACAGAATTCATTGGGGCCAAAGCCCTGGGGTGGAGAGACACGGGCCCCTTTCACTTACTCAGTCCACCTGTGGTATGGAGATGCTTTGTACTGCTGAAGCCTCTTGAACAACCCATCCTACGCTCACTCACTTCACATAGCCCAGGGTGAAGATGAGTGTGAGGTTTCCAAGGCAACCTACATTCAGGTGGGGTCTGTCTGAAGCTATTGAGGGGAGAAGTAAAAGGGAGGAGTCACCTTCCATTTACACACCAAACTCCTCCCAAACTAGTTTGCCCTGGAGTCCTGTCATGATCTAGGACAGAGACCTACCACCCTGGACTCCTGGGGCCCAGGAAGCTTTTGAAAAACTTGCCAAAAGGAGTTTGTAGGGCTGGGGAGATGGCTCTCTGAGTAAAGTACTTGCTGTGCAAGCATCTAGCATGAAGATCTGACTTCAGACCTTCAGCCCCTATATAAAAGCCAGGTGTGGAGGCCATATGCACTTGTAATTCCACAAAACCAGGAGACCCTGGAGATGTGCCAGCCAGCCAGTCTAGCTGAAGCTATGAGAGACCCTGACTCAAAAGAACAAGGAAGAGAAGGATAAAGACATTCAGTGTCAACCTCTCGCCTCCATATGTGCACACGTGAGAGAGCAAACACACAGACACACAGACACACAGACACACAGACACACACACACACACACACACACACACACACACACACACACACAGACTCCACCCCATTCACTCCCCTCCCACACTTAAAGAGGCATCCACCCTAGAGTCAACGGCATGCAGCCAGTGGACTCTGGAAGTCCAGAGCTGTCCATCCTGGCTGGGACAAGTCTCAACATGCCCAGGATAGGGGTTTTCATACCTTTAATAAACACAGCACACACTCTGTCAGGAAACAGCATGATTCAGAGTGCCATTTTCCAGTGACAGCCAAGATGGAGCCTGGCTGCCCTCTCACCCCAGCAGTCATGACAGAGCAAATACCTTTTTACCTACTGAATGGAGCAAAAGCAGGAAGCCCTCTGTGAGGCAAAATGATTAAACTCCAGTGTTTAAATATTTAACAAATAAACACACAGTGTCACGTAGAAATTGGCCATCAGGATTGAAGTGGTAACCATGGCAATTCATGGCCAGGGACAGATCTAAGTGAACAGGTCCTGGGACTGATGTAGGCTGACCAGAGAGCAGCAGTGGGCAAGGCCAGCTCCCAAGAGTAGCCCACTGAGAACTTTGCCCTCTGAGAAATAAAAATCATTGAAGAAGCCAGTGCAGTGGACTGAGATCCAGCCAGCCTTCTGGAGATGAGTTTTTTCCACAGAAGGGAGAGAGACTGTATCTACCTACCTGGGTTCAGTTCATTCGCTCACTGTTCAGCCTGCTCTTGCCGAGTCTTACCACGTGCTAGACAGACATCTCTTAGCTCCAGTACAGTCTCCATAATTATAGCGCCTAGGGAAGAAGGGCTACAAGAGCTAACACTCTTGTAATAATCTACCAACTAGGCATGCAGCAGCAGGCACCTTGCCTGGAGACTGGAGGTGGCCAGAAAGAGTTCCTAGGGGAGGGATTATCAGGCTAAATGTGAAGATGGTAAAGCCGGCAGGTCTGTGAAAACACTTCCGGGTTACAAAGCACACACTAAGTGTGGTGGGCGGAAGCATCACCACCCTGGCAGTTGCCACTGATTCTCTTGTCTTCAAAGAACGTGAGCAGGTCTCCTGCTGAAGGCCAAGCGTTCGTGCTCTCTCTTGCTCTCTTGGGTTCTGTCCTGCGTTCCGGCTCTCGCTCTCACTCTCTTGCTCTCGCTCTCCCCTTTCTTCTTTTATTGAGACATGGTCTCACACTGTAGTCCAGGCTTCCAATCCTGATCTTCCTGCTTCCTCCTGAATGCCGGGCTTTCAGGCATGGGTGTGTCTTCATGGCAGGCTCTCCTTTCTCTTGTTTCCTTCTCTCCAGCCCTTCGAAGCACAGGCTGACCCCAGGGTCAGCGGCACTGCAGTGAGTCCCCGGGAACACGCTCCCGTCCTCTATTTCCACAGGTGCTGTGATCTATCAACGGAGTGTTAATGAAAGTAAAACAGGAGATGGGCATAAATGTGGTGGAGGAGGCTGGCATGCAGCATGTCCTTGTGAGGCTGGATACCCCTTCAGTGCTACAACCACCTGAGCCCTGGTCTTCTCTGTGCTGACCACGTGGGGACTGAGCCAATGCCCTCAGACCAAGCCAGGCTGAGATGTATTCCCAAGGTCTTCATACCTCAGCAACTCAGAGATGACAATTCATTTCATGTGGGGTGCTCGTGTGTGTGTGTGTGTGTGTGTGTGTGTGTGTGTGTGTTCGTGCATGTGCTCACATGCATGTGGATGACAGAGCTCAACATTAGGTTCTGTGTCATCTTGACACCAGCCAGAGTCATTTTGCAAGAGGGAACCTCAACTGAAAAAAAAAAATGCCCAAGATTGGCCTGTGGGTAAGCATGTGGTGCATGTTTTCCTTGATTGATGATTGATGTGGGTAGGTCCATCCACAGAGGGTGGTGCCACCCCTAGATGGGTAGTCCTGGATGGTATAAGAAAGTAGACTGAGCAAACTGGAGAGCAGTAACTCCTCCATGGCCTCTACTTTAGTTCTTGCACCCAGGTTCCTACCTGGAGTTCCTGCCCTGCTTTCCCTGGATGATGAACCACACGCTGTAAGACAAAATGAGAGCCCTTCCCTTCCCACGGTGCTTTTGATCACAGAGTGTTATCACCCAGGAGAAACCCTAACTAAGACAGGTGTCTTCCTTAGTCACTCTCCACCTTATTCTTTGAAGCAGCATTTCTCATTGAAACTGGAGTCTTAAATTTGCCTAACTTGGCTGTCCAGTGAGCTCTAGGGATCTACCTGTCTACACACAGAGACACAGACTCACAGACACACACATGTACACACACACATGCGCGCACAAGTGACTTCTGTGTGCATGTGTATGTGTGTGTGTGTGTCTGCGGATGTCTGTCTGCGGGTGTGTACCTTGCCCCCAGAGGATAGGTTACAAGCACACCATGCCCAGCTTGTACGTGGGTGCTGGGGATCCAAGCTAAAGTCCACGTGGTTGGGTGGCAAGCACTCTTAACTGAGTCATCTCCTCAGCCCCAGAACCAGCATTTCAAATGCATCAATCAGTCAGCCAGGAACACCCTCAGGACTGTCTGTGGTCCATCTGCAGAAAGGATGGACAGCCTCTAGCTCCCATGGAAGAAAAGATTAACTTCCTCTTCCTCTCCTTATAGCCCTCTGAATTGCTCCAGGCCAACTCTGTCTCCGACACACAAGGTCTCTGCTCCAAGTGATTACAGCACCCAGGTTCACCCCTCTAGAAAACCCACCCAGAGCCAGGCGTGGTGGCGCACACCTTTAATCCCAGCACTCGGGAGGCAGAGGCAGGAGGATCTCTGTGAGTTCGAGGCCAGCCTGGTCTACAAAGTGAGTCCAGGACAGCCAGGGCTGTTACACAGAGAAACCCTGTCTCGAAAAACCAAAAAAAAAAAAAGAAAAAAGAAAAAAGAAAACCCACCCAGCCCCTATAGGAGTCACACCCCACTCCCTCTTCCTTCATGCCACATGGATACACACCTCCTCCTATGGTGCTTAAGACCCTGGGTCAGCTGGCTCAAGGTGTGAGTCAAACTTATCCCAGAGGTGAGAGTTTAGAATGAATTTTGATTGTTGAGTAAACAGGCTCAGCATCAAAAATTATATTAGAATAAACTCACTAATTTAGGCTAGGCAGTACAGAGCTCAGCTGTCACACCCTTCTTCTTAAGGCCAGGGCACCTCCTAAGTTCGGAATGTGATTTCAGTCCAATCATCTATAGGAAGAGGAAGGCAAAGAGCAAGACTGAACTGTCTGCCTGTCCCCTGGGGGGGGGGGGAAGATGCCACTAACGTATTTAGCAAAGGGACCCCAGAGAGCCTGCACCAGTGACACCTCCTGTATGGCACACATCGTGTCTTGGTGGCAGCACCTTGTGACCACCCAGGAGACTGCTTGGATCTCCTAGACAATCACACCACAGTGGGTGAGCCTTTTACAATGTGAGCTGTCTCTTGACTATAATTTATGTCCTATAATTTTAAGTAAGTTTCCTGTCTTCTGAAAACTCTATTGGTATTTAATAAAAATATCTACTTTTATATACCTAATAAATGAAAATCTCCAGTTCGGGTCCCTTGTGTTCTGAATTCATAAAGTTGAAGGCTCATATCTTATCACTATCATTATGTTTCTGTCACATTAAAGGAAACTAACTAAGTGTGCAGAGGCTTAGTTGGATCTTGAGGGGATCAACACTTCCAAATAAGAGTAGATAAACCCTATCCCATTGAGTCAGCTAATGAAATAACACAAGTTTTAACTGATGGTGTTGGCAGCTTCAATCCAGGGGCTTCATGATGTGAACTCGCACTGCCGTCCATATCCCCAGCCTAAGCCAGGCACCTCCTCCCTGAGGCACTCTACTCTTGCCCTCTTGCAGGCTCCTGGATCAGACAGTAGCCCCTGGTTATTCCCTCTCCCTCTCAGCTGGGCCCTAGCTGATAGCCCATTGATGTGCTTCTCCAGTCCACAAAGGCAGACCACCTATGTTCACTGTCTGCCCTTGTACACTCTGCCCCCCCCCACCAGTTACACTGCCATTCCCAGTAACAGTCGTGACAAGGGATAAGGTAAGGCAGAAGACAAGTGTGTTCTTCAGCCCTACCCTCCACGCAGCAGGAGCAATGGCTCCTTCCTCTCCTGCCTCCTTGTAATCTTTAACTGTCCCTTCTCAGTCTCCTAGGAGCTCCTCCTCCTTCACCTACTTATCACCTGTCAAGGTTCCTCTGGGGACTCTTCCCTGTGCCCTTCTTTTGTCTCACTGTCCCTGCATATCCATCCCTAACTACTCGACATCATTAACTCCCATCCCCATGCTGGAGGCAGCTAAAGGCCCCTCCAATGCCCAGAGTAGAACCCAACCCCATTCTTACCTTGACCTCCTTCTGTGTTTTCAGTTTTAATGAATGGCCCTCTCCAGCACTGAGTTAGTTATCCAAGCATTTGGGACACTCCCCTCTCCCTGCTGAGACTCTAACCACCCTAATTGCTAACCAAGTCTTGTCAGTTTCCATTTGCTTGGCATCTCTCATATATGTTCCCTCCTCTGTCCCCATTCCTGCACTCATCCTATCATGTATCACTAGCCTTCACCTGGGTGCTGCAATCAGCTTCTATCTCCCTGCCTCTGAAATTGACTCTTCTACCACTTGTGAGTGACTGCAGAGAGCATGCCTAAAATGTAAATATTCCTCTAGCTTGACACCCTTTCGTGATTCCTGCTGCTGCCTACAGAACATTTCAAAACCTTTAGCAAGATAAACAGGTGCCACTGGGCCTGCCCACCTTCCACAGAGGAGCTGCCCCACTGTCCAGTGCCTTGAGGCAGTCTGAGGGAACACTGCCATTTCCACCCCAGGGCTTTTGTTATTGTATGACCTCTGTTTGGGACACTGCCACTGTGTGGCAGTTTGAATAAGAATACTCCCCATAGGCTCATATTTTGAATGCTTAGTCACCAGGGAGTGGGCCTACTTGAGAAGGATTAAAAGGTGTGGTCTTGTTGAAGTAGGTGTGGCCTTGCTGGAGGAAGTGTGTCACTGAGCATGGGCTTTGAGGTCTCAAAAGCCCATGCCAGTCCTCTCTCTCTCTCTCTGCCTGTTCTCTCTCTGTCTCTCTCTCTCTCTGCCTGTTCTCTCTCTCTGTTTCTCTCTCTTCTCTCTCTCTGTCTCTCTGCCTGCTCTGTCTCTCTTCTCTCTCTCTCTCTCTCTCTCTCTCTCTCTCTCTCTCTCTCTCTCTCTCTGCCTGCTGCCTGCAGATCAGGATGTAGCTCTCAGCTACTGCTCCAGAGCCTTATGTGCTACTGTGTTTGCCAACCATGATGATAATGGACTATAAGCATCTGGAACTGTAAACAAGCCCCCAATTAAATGCTTTCTTTTATAAGAGTTGCCTTGGTCATTCACAGCAATAGAATGGTGACTAAAACAAATACCCTTTCCACCCTGTGGGCCATCCATACAGGGCCTTATCTAAGCTGAAGTATTTTTGTAATGCCCAAATTTGACCTGTACAGTAGTCTTTGTGGTAGGGACTATCACTGGTCTAATTTTTCAGGAAGGAAATAGAGTAAAGGAGAGGAAGAAACTTTCCAAAGGTCACCATACAAAAGGTGATGGAGCCTGGCTTGAACCCAAGTCTGAACTGCTCAGACATCCATGCTATAAGAAACCTGGTAGCCTTCAAGGACAGCACCAGCCACAGTCAAGGCTGGCAACCCCTCAGAGAAGCAATGGTGATGATGTCAGGGTGTATAGCCTCGAGAGAAGAGCTCCTCCCAGGCTGTGGTCAGGGCAGCCTCACGAAGCCCTTGCTGAATAAATAACTGAGCAGGATAAGCAATGGAGAGCAGGGCAGGCCAGCTATCAGGAGAACAGCCAAGTCCAGTGCCTTATGCATACAGCAGGGATACACCAAGGGCATCTAAAGCATAATGACACAGGAGTGAATTGCCCCTGAACAAGCATGACTTCCAGTTAGATTTTAGTGAATGCCCAAAATGCACAGCTTTCGTGTTTTCCTTTCTTCTCAGGATACACAGGCCTGGGAAAAGCTCCACTCCAAAGTGCCACAAAAGACGAAAAGCTGAGGAAAGGCAGGGTCCATTTTCAACAATAGAAGTGGCCACATGGCAATCACGGTGCTTTCCTTGCTGCTCCAGAGACAAGACTGGGACCAAAAGCAAGTTCCAGAAAAGCTGACTCCTTCCTCTCAGTAGAAGAGGACATTCTAGATGCACACTGTCACTGGTAGGCATTCCTCCTCACATGGCTGTCACCTCCATTGCTGTAGCACTCAGAGAGCCCAGCAGGTCTTGTGCTAGGCAGGTAGCCTTAGGTAGGATGTGGCCCTCTAGGACTAGGAGATGGGACAGCCACAGCCTTCCCACCTTGCTCACAGCACCAACAGCTGGCCTGCCCTAAGGAAAGATATTTCCGTTGCTTTCCCTGGAAATTCTGTCAGTCACACAGGGGACAGCATCTCCCTATACACTCGTAACCAGGGCCCTGAGAGGGGAGCAGCCATATGAGACCAGGCAATTTAAAACCAAGGTCTAGGACCCTTAAGACTAGACAGGAAACTGAGGCCCAAGACCACAAAGCAAAGCAATGATATAACTAGTTTTAGAAACTCTTGGGTCAAGTGCCTTCTATTCCAAAATGTGTCGCAAACACCAGCTCTCTGTCAGGCATTGTATAGTGTTGGAAATGCAAATAGTAACGATGTCTTTGTCTCTGAAGTGATGGAGAAAGGCATCCTATGGAAAACTGAAGTTTGGCCAGGGAAGGTGTAAATGGGAGCATCTACCTCTCTTGCTGGCTCTCTGGGCCCAAACCGTTCTGGAAGGAGGCAAGGGACAGCACAGCCAGCTGTAGGGAGAAGGTGACTGTTAAGGTGAAGACATTGGTGACTTCCCTTGGGAGTCAGTGGGCACATCCTGACGAGCAGGTGGACCATGGGAACTGAGTCCAGGCACAGCAGGAGGAAAGGCAGATGCTTGCCCATACTGGGCAGCAATGCTAGTGACCAATGAGCTGGCTTACCTGGTACAGCTCGGGATGCAGTTAGAAGAAGTTAGAGGACAAGCTATGTGTGTAAGAGGAAAGGGAGTAAAGCCTCCATCTCTTTAAACCACACTGTACTCTGTACCGCCCCAGCACCCTTAAGAATTCAGCAAAGCAGGCAGTGTGGGACTTCCATTCTTTGAGTGAGAAACCGACGACTGATTATCATCCCAAAGTCATCCGAGCTGAAGTATTTGAGCTTGGAGTCAAAGCCACTACTTTGGGCTGAGTGTAGCTCAGAGGCAGAGCACTGGCTGCACACTCACAGAGCCTGAGCTCCATCCCAGAGCAACACACAACAGCAAGAAGAAGAGAAATCCCAAAAAATAATAAAATAAAATAAATCAAAGCGGGCTGGAGAGACAGCTCAGTGGTTAAGAGCAATGGCTGCTCTTCCAAAGGACCCAAGTTCAAATCCCAGCACCCACATGGCAGTTCACAGCTGTCTGTAATTGCCGGGAGTGGTGACGCACGCCTTTAATCCCAGCACTCGAAGGCAGGTGGATCTCTGTGAGTTCAAGGCTAGCCTGGTCTACAAAGTGAGTCCAGGATATACAGAGAAACCCTGTCTCGAAAAAAAAAAAAAAGCAAAGCCACCTATTTCACTCTGTATCTCTAAAACAGTGAGTGTTGGGCCAACATAAATAACCCAGAGAACATGGTTAGGACCGAAACAGAATCTGATCCTAAGCGGAAGGTGGACTAGATGGACTGCCAGCACCGTGACCCTGCCAACAGACCAGAGTCACTTTGCAGTTGAACTGTGTCAGGTCTGTAGACCTGAAGCAGGAAAGGGGACTGACCCTATGAAAGTCACAGATTTTGTCTTTCTCTCACAATGCCTGGAGCAGAAATAGAAAGCAAAGGTATCTGGGAGTCCCACCGTGTGCTGGGAACCACCTCTGCCCTTCCCTCCAACCCTGGTACAGCTGAGCTCTGATTCTTCTTTTTCAAGCTGGTCTCTGTGAAAACTTCTCACACAACCTCCCTGCAGATGAGCACATGAGGACACTCAGAGGTTGAAGAGCCTCAGAACACCAAGTTGACTCCAGGAAGGGCGGAACCTGGGCTGATGCTGACACTGGAGACCCTGTCCTGATATGGTCCCTTTGTCACCTTCACGTATGCTACTGCCTACTTTCTGAGACCTGCTGGACAATGGTCTGAGTTCGAGTCCAGAAGCTTTGTCCAATTTGAACTCTGTGAAGGAAGCTGCCTAATGACCCCTATTCTTGGCCCTCAAACCATAGCCCAATCTAAGCACACAAGACTACAAAAGCTAGAGAGTGTAGCCTCTAAACAGGTATCCTCATGTCGGATACGAGAGTCCTGGCCAGAGGCCTAGAGTCAAAGCCGCTACATCCCTTCCGGCCACAGAAACTCCAGCACTTGGCCAGAAGCTGGACCTCACTTAGGGACCAGGAGGTTCCCAAAATACATCTGTGTCAGGACAATGACACAATTTACCAGCATTGTTCACTAGCATTTACACATATACCCCACTTTCTTGTTCCACCCTCACGGTAGCCCAGCAAAGTAGGAATAAAGCCTCCTTGTTCCAGGTGAGGAGGCAGAACTCAGAAATGTCACAGGACCCAGCCAAGTACATGCTGTGAGAAGAGGGAATGGCCAACCCTTGGCCCTAGTCTTTCCAGCTATTGAGTTCTGGTCTTTGTCAATCTCTTCCTGCTGCCCAGATGTGCCTCTGTCTACGTTCCTCTGACCAGAGAACCCGGGAAGTGTTCAGATTCACACGCACATGATCAGAAACATCTGGATATTTTGGATGACCTGGGTCAGCAGTGAGTAGATCAGCCTGCAGGCTGGGGAGTGGGGGATGGGAGGGACAAGGACTCACTGTCAGGAGAGGATGTTGGGTCCACTCCTGCATTTCTCTCACAGTCCAAGTTGATCCATCCTCCCTACATCAGCCAAGCTAGAAGAATACCCAGATGTTCAGGAAATATTTCCCAGAGTACTGAGTCAACCCTGGGCAGCCAGAAACAGAGGCTCCCTGCAACCACATCACACATTCACTCTATCTAGAAAATGGCACCTCCCAGCCTGGCATCTTCGGAAGTAGAGTCCCTACATTCAGAAATGCAGGCTCCCTGCTGGTGTTTGAGGCTGAGAGAGAGAGAGAGAGTATGGGAGAACACAGCCCCTAATCATGAAGTCTTATGCCCCCCACTCATGAGGCCACCAAAGAGGAAATGTCTCAGTTGTTCTAAGGTCACAGGATAGCCTCAAGACACCCTCTGTTAGGATCCAAAGAGAAGATTCTGGACACCATCTGTGAAATCACTCAGGTTGGGTTGAGAGAGGCTGGGTTCAGCCCAGACCAAGGCAGAATGGGCTAGTACTTGAAGGGGTGGGGGGTAGACATACCTGGACTTCCCTTGTGTGATAGGCGATGATCAAACCAAGCAGGATGATGGTGGATAAACTGATAAGGCATTTCAGGGCCAACGAAAACATGGAATCCTGCGGGAGAGAGGGAAAGAGAGTTAGGGGGTCCAGGCAAAAAGCATCTCATGGAAGGGTGTAACAGGAAACAGTAGGGCAGAGGATGAACCATCCCCAGTCCCTCCTAGGAGCAGGGTGGGGCATAATGTTAGTACTTTTTGTTTCTTTCTATCAGAGCATCTAGTTGGGACTTGCTACACTCCTGAATGATATGAGTCTAGAAGGACAGCTACCTCCAGTCCTAAAAGAACACAGGAACAGCCCTGAGAAAAGGTGGCTGACAGATCAGGCAGCATTTCCAAGCACCACTGTGGGAGACCTCTACATGGTTTGAAAGCTGAGGAAGACTGAAGAAACAGTGCTGTCCTCAAGGGTAATTATTAATGCACAATTTCTGCATGCCCCAACTTTATAGCATGTCCAGAGTGGTGAGCATCTTATGCCAGAGTTCAGAGCCAGAGCCTCAGACTCCCAGGCCAGAGCACTGCTCATTGCCCTGGACCAACTCTCCACCAGGAAACAGGGACTCCCAAGAGAAATTCCCTTACACAGACCAACATGGCGATTGAGACAAGAGATCAAAACACAGTTAGGTAAGAGAGACTAACTCTAGTTTTCCATATAGAGTAGCAATATTTAAAACCACCCATGGTACATTGCAAAATAACTAGAAAAGGATCAAAGTTCTTACCACACAGACCTGCACAATGTTTGAGGAGGCGGGGGTGCTTATCAACCTGATCTGATCATTACACACCAATGCACGTTTCAAAGCCTCTAACGAAGCTCCCATAAGGGTATACACATATTATGTCTCAGCTAAAAATGTTAAGATAACAATGGAAGACACTTTAACACAAGATATGATTCATTGCCAGATGATTACTATAACAGAACTGAAAGAACTTAATGGCAGAGGTGAAAGGTGTTTGGGACCTGCAGAGCAAGGTTCTATGGTCCAATATGGCCACTGTAGTTTAGAAGACAGCTTGGTCCTTGAACCCAGGACTTGCAGGTGCCTGCACCAATGCTCTTGTCTGCCCCCTGTGGATTGGGATAGAATGGCAGCTGCTCTCTCTGGTGTGTCAATCAAGTCTGTCACTCATTTCTTTGATATGATTACTGAGGCCAATTTTATGCCAGGCACAAATTAGCCCTGAGGCTATCAGGGAGAACTAGTAAAGTAACTCGTTTGTTCATTCACTCACGCTTCTGCTTTTTCTTTGTTTTGGCTTCTGTTTTATCTGTTGAGACGAACATGTGATAAGTAGGCATGTGCATGTTCTACAACACTCAGGAGGAAGCCAGAGGACAACTTTTGGGAGTCATTTCTCTCCTTCATTTCAACCTTCATGTGAGGTCCAGGAATTGACTTGGGTCATCAGGGTTGCAAGGCAACTGCTTTCACCTGTGACGCCTGTCACAGGTATCTCCCTGACACCCTGTTTCCTTGTTTTCTGATGCAAAGTCTGGTTATGTAAATTCACCATCTTCCTGCCTCAGCATCCCAAGTTCTAGTTTATTTACTTTTCCACAAAAATTTCAACTGGTTCTTGTTTGTTGAGTACTGCTAGATACCCCACTGTGTGGCCCATGCTGAGGGATATAGAGAGAGGGTCCCACCCACTGGAAGTCTTCAGTTTGTCTTCTTGCACAAGCTCTCATTTAATTATGAGACATGGTCTAGCTGTGGAGAAATGTCTCCATTCTGTACTACCCAAAAGTGGTCAAAGGCTAGGGGTGTGGCTTAGTGGTGAGGAGTACTAGCCACACAAGACACATCGGTCCTGGATTCCATCCCCAGTTCTGAGCCACGTTACTCTTTGCTCTGAAGAGTACCTTGGAGTACTTCCTTGAGCTCATATGTATAGGGGTGTCTCAGGGAGTCTTGGTGCTTTGTTGATACAATGTGAGCACCAAGAAAAACAGCACAGTTCTGACCCTCCAGAAGGTTCCAACCTTTGAAAGCTTACTTGGGGCTCATCCCAGACCCAACTGAAGCTGGAAAAAAAAAAGTTGGAAACTCAGGGACACTTGGGTTGTTGTGGGACAAGACGAATTTCCCTACAGGAATGAGCTGGGACAGCTCATGGTGCTTGCCAGCCAGAAAGGACCATAAGGTCCTTGTCAAAGGGGTCCAAAAGCATGTGGAGAGCATCAGGCCTACCCCAGGAAGACTTGTGATCAATGGCAGACGTCCACCTCTAATTCATCTCCTCAGCTAAAGTCAGAATCGAAGTCTGTTTCCATCACTTTTAGGGGAAGAGGCAAAAGGACAGGACCCAGATGCTGTCCCCTCTCCTTTAAGGCTCTTCCATTTCTCCCCACAGTTGAGGCTCTTCCATTATAAGGCAGCTCCCATCTGCTCAGTGGGCTTGGCTGGTGCAGCCTGCTGGGCCAGTGGCAGCCTTCAGGGAGACAGAGCCGTGCACCAGGGTAACCGTAGAGTGTGCAGGTACCCTTGCGATCTCATCACATGTCAACAAAAAGAAAGCCATTAACTCATTTTTTTAACACCTGGAAAATAAGTCAAGGAAGTCTAGCTGGATCTGGGACATTTTCTATTTGCTAAAATGTTAAATTATCTTCTTTCCCACCTGAACTCCACTAAAGCTTGAAATTGATGTGACTCTCCGGGTGACACCAATGACAGGGGGTTGACTAATTAGTCACCAAACGCCACATGGTGGAGCACCTGCCATACCCCCGTGCCCCAACACACTCCATCTGGAGCCTTAAAATGGACTCACTGGCTGCAAAGAGTCCTGTGGTCAACTGGCCAACCCTTCTCCCCTATGTCTGAGAAATTTTTAAAAACAAGTAACTCCCAGCATGCAGGCTACAGAGGGGGCGTCCCATTGATGGAGGCGCATTTTTATATATGAAGATTTTACTTTCAGTTTTAAATGTGAATGTAAGAGGGATGCACGTGAGAACAGGACCCACAGAGTCCAGAAAGGGAAGTCAGATCCCCTGGCTAGTTTCAGGCAGTTGTGAACCTCCCAGTGTGGCTTCTAGGAGCCAAACTCTGGTCTTCTGCAAAAGCAGTATGCACTCTTACTGGCTGGGCCATCTCTCCAGCACTCTATTGGAGGCCATTTTTGAGGCCATCTAGTCCTACAGGCTCAAGGATCTTCAAGTGGCTCACCATCTGAGAGCAGCCAGGGATGGACACCAGTGCAGCCATGAAAATAGAGAGCATCTGAAGGCACTGAGAGAAGTTGTGATAGAATATTAAGCTTTGAGCCTCAAACTGCACACATAGCATATTTTTTAAATTATTTTTAAATTTTTCCATGTAGAAAAAGATTGTGAAAATAGCATTCTGCATTATAGGGCATTTTCTTATCACTTTTCTTCTCTCCTCAAATGATTAATAATGAGAATACAGCATTTTGTAATGGAAAAGTTTATTTTTCACAGTCTGAACCCTGGGCTGCCAGGAAGAGGCTTCTGTGAAGTGGAAAAGATACAGCTTTCCATGTAACATGCCTTCTGTCACGGGTGGCTGCAGGAACCCTGTGATGGGCATGAATGACCTAAGCTTTCTCTAGGTTTTGAAACTCCATTTTACTTCCTCACACCCATTTCCTCCTGTCATGCTGGAAAAGTAACTAGTCTCAGCTTGAGCAGGAGAATACACACTGAGATCAGGTGCAAGCCTGAGCAGGAGATTACACACTTAGACCAGGTGGGAGCCTGAGCA
>CAJQZJ010032773.1:314749-334593 GCA_907164525.1 Lophiomys imhausi
ACACACACACACACACACACACACACACACACACACACACACACACACACAGAGTCATGCCCTTGCAGGGACCCTATTTGAATAACTGCAGGACAACCCTAAAGTGTTCATGGTTGTTCTCAGGGACACACACCCTTGTTATTCAGGACAGGAAAACCTAAATCTTGCCCTTCCCCAATGTTCTACAATACCTCAAGCCCAGAGGAAAGACTCTGGATTCCTTTGCTTCCCAGTTAGAAAACAGAAGGCTGTCTACTAGCCCCAGAACACCCTGGCTAGGATGCCTTCTGGAACTCATCAGTGCTGGCTTTTAGCCAGGCCCCAAGAGATAGACAAGACAAGCTCTCCCCTACCTACTAGGAGGGACCCAGCCAATGGCTCTCCTGGCTTGAGCCTCTGGCTACTGTCTGCACTCCCTTCATGTATTCACCTATCCCTCTACATTTATCTCACCTTGCACCCTCTCTTTGGTCCCTTGGCTCCCAAATCTAAGCTTTCATCTTTCAAATCACCCAAGGCCTCCTGGGCCAGGACTCAAGAGTAGTCTTGATGTTTGCAGCCATATCAACCCTAGGCTGGAGGACCATTGGCCAACCACATTCTAGCCTGGGGGAGCATCTACACCCCACTGCCACCAGAGAGGAGCAGATAATCACTGATCTCGTTCACAAGAGCATAGTAAAAAAAACAGGCCAACTTTCAGTCAGTTTTATTCATTTTTCATATCTCCGCAGACAACACGGCCCCTAGAATAGACAAATCTGCCCCACTCCTCAGTCCGCCATAGCCCTTAGGAGGCTGCAGCCAGTTTCCTCAGGGTTAGATCAAATTCCAGAAGAAAACAGCCACAAGGCATATGGAAAGGAGGCAAAGCTGCAGAGAGCTTGCCTTCAGATGCACTCTGCTTCCCATGCCACTGTTGGGGGTAATGGAGCCATTTGGGGACTACTGAACTCACTAAAGGAAGAATGGATTCTGATTAGTCTGCAAGTCACTGGGGCTGTTGACACAACCACACCATGTTACTTGCCATGATGAAAGCAATGGAGCATCCCCCAAGCCCAGACCCCATCGCCTCCACCTGCATATCCAGGGGGGAGTACAGTCTTTCTGCTCTCACATGAAAGCCTGAGCCAGGTGCCCGGCCTCTCATCTCAGATTCTCTGCCATGGGCCTCCCCTTAGGCCTGTCTCCTACTCACCCAGTTCTGCTATTCCATGCCTAACCCATCCTTGTCCCCTTACCAAACTCCTCCAGGCAGTCTCTGTGTGTTGGTGCCAGCACATCGCTGACCTCCTGGGATCCCCATGAGGAATCACCATCCTGCTCTATCAGGACACTGCCCCTCACAGACCCTTCATGACTGTCCAGGTCACATAGAGAGGACAGAGGACAGTGAACATCAGTGCAAGCATGCCAGCCCAGGTGGGACTCCTTCTCTGGAGCCTGGACTGAGTCAGGCCCCGTCTGGAGCCCTAGAAAGAGATCCAGCTAGCCTCTGAGGAACATCACATGGAGGAAGGCACTGGGGACCCAGGAAAGTCTCCAATAGCACAGAGAAGACCAGAGGCTAAGCTGATCTGCAGACCCCCACTGACTTCCTATCTGTAATGAGGTGGCTGGTAGGGACGATGGTGTTTTGAAATGCTGGTCCTAAGTTAGATAACAAAAACCATCCGTGAACCACGAGGTGGGATGACCCCAGGCTTCCACTGGATGGCCTCCTGCCCTCCTCCAGAGCTACAGCCTAAGAGAACTGTCATCTCCACTGTACCCTGCTCTTCTCCTTCAGTGGCAACCATAGCTCGCCTCTCCCACTCCTCCCGTTCAGCCGATCACCACTTCTTGACAACTAAAAGTGATGGATGCTGAACCAAGAACTTTGCACCTGTGTTCTTGAATCCTCCATGCAATCACCGCATGGGTCAAGCATCAGCACAGTCACATAAAACTCACAGAATCTGAGGCCCAGGGGACCCTGACAGTTGCCCACTTGCCCCTACGCATAGTCAGACACTACCCAGGCTACTCCATGAAGCCCAGAGGGGCTGGCTCTGCATGCTGTCTGTCAATACTCCACCCATGTCTTTGAAAACATGCAGGAAGAGGGTGTATCCACCGCCATCAGGTCTGGCTTGAAGCCAGTGCCGATGGGTTCCAGAAGGAGAGCCCCCAGCTAGGGTGCTGGTGCCAGTTGGTGCCGGCTGGTGTGGGCACTCTGCCACCCCTCTCTGGGACAGCAGGCTGTCTGGCTGCTCACTGCTGCCTATCCTCCAAAGAAGGGCTGGATTTTGATCAGAGTAGTGAATTACTGAAGCCACAGTACTTGCATTAACCTTCACACAGAGCCTCTGCAATCCCAGGCCAGAAGGAGTATGCCCTATTTTGTGTCCTCTGGTCAATTCCTACCTTTTTCTTCCCCATGCCCCTAACCTGGTCCAAGCTCTCACTTCACATTGCCAGCTCCTTCCTAATGCTATTCTCTGTGCCACAGTTTAATTCCATCACCGCCATGCTCCCCAGGCCTTCCAGCAAGCACGCAAAGCCCTCAGCCTGGTACACAAAGACCCCATGAACAGGGAACTCCTGCCCTGTCTGGTTCTACTATGTTCCTTTTCTCTCTCAGGGAAACCTCCCTCCTTTGTTCCTCCCTAAGAACACCTGGCACTCTCTGATTTGGATCCTTGGACCTCGCCCCCTGCCCCCCACCACACACACCATCATCCCTTCAAGCTCGGAACACTCTTTCACTCCTACCTCATGAAGCCCCGAGAGCCCAACTCAAGCCCCAGTACTTCTGAGAAGCCTCCAGACATTCCGAGTCACAGCACACTCTCACAAAGAAGGAGCCTGGGTGGTGCTCATAGCAATCTGCACGCCCCCAAGCTACTGTAGCCTACACATCCCTCAACATACATTGTCCATCTCAGTGTTCCCTATGTCACCAGGGTCAGCACCGAGAGCAAAGAGCAAGCAAGCATCAGTGAGAGTCCTCCCAATAAGAAGTCCACAGACATTTCCTGAATCTGTCTTCCCCAGGGGCTGGTCCACAACTCAGCACAAGTACTTGCTTCCCAAGGTGGTCCTGGAGAGCACTGACCCACACAACCTCAATGGCTTCTACTTTGAGCCAGGCTGGCTCACCGGTTGTTTCTCCCCATGCCAGGAAATCTGCCCCTCCACCAGCTGGGTCTCCCATTCTCAGCCACAGAAGAGCCCTGCAAATCCCATCTTTCTTAAATGGAGGCTTCAGCTTCACCCGTTCTCAGAAACAACAACAACAAAAGACCAAGTTATGGGGCTGGAAAGATGGCTCAATGGTTAAGAGCACTGGCTCTTCTTCCACAGGACCAGGGTTCAATTCCCAGCACCCACATGGCAGCTCACAGCTGTCTGTAACTCCAGTTCCAAGGGATCCGACACCCTCACACAGACACACATTCAGGCAGAACACATGAAATAAAAATGAGAGTAAAATCTTAGTAAGAGAGCCGGGCAGTGGTGGCGCACGCCTTTAATCCCAGCACTTGGGAGGCAGAGGCAGGCGGATCTTTGCGAGTTCGAGGCCAGCCTGGTCTATAAAGTGAGTCCAGGACAGCCAGGGCTACACAGAGAAACCCTGTCTCAAAAAACCAAAAAAAAAAAAAAAAAATCTTAGTAAGAGACCAAGACGAAGTAGACGCAGCATATGAGGCCTCTCAGAGGCAAGTGGGGTTCCTGGAAAAGCCCCGAGGTCTCTCCTTCTCACAAGCTCCCATGTGGTTTGCACCTCGGCCCCATCTACAGGAAAAACCTCCAAGGATGTAAAGACACAGAGATTAGAAACAAAGAAAGAGCTCCCGATGGGAACAAACCCAGAACTTAAATTCAAGTCTGATAGCCTAGTATGGATGCCTCAAATCCCAGCACTCAGGTGGCAGAGGCAGGTGAATCTCTGCAGGTTTGAGGCCAGCCTGGTTTATGTAGCAAGTTCTGGACCAGCAGGAGCCTATGTAGTGAGACCCTCAACAAAAAAAAATTGAAGTCTGAGTCCTAGCCCAGAGAAGACAGACTAGGGTCACACTGCAATTAGGACAGTGATTCCACGCTCCCATCTGTCCCTGTGACAAGCCCTCTATCCAGCCTTCCTCAACCTCAGCTGTTTGGAACCAGGTAATGCCTTGCTTCGGTGAGTAACCCTGACCCCTGCCCATTATATGTCTGTCAAATCCTTCCCCTGGTTGTGATGACCAAACATGTCAGTGGGCTCTGCTACCCGTCTGCTGAAAGCAGAAGCCCCTCAGGTGGAAAGCCATGCCTCACAGACCAGGTAGATCCTTGGTCTCCCCTATCGTCACCTTCTCCTTGCCTTTTGTTCCTCATCAACATCCCAGCCCCACACAGACCATCTCTCTCTCTCCACGCAAATACCAAATATGCTTGTGCATGATACTCCTGAGGTACCTTGAGTAAGAAGGAAGGAGTCAGCATTGACTGAGTCAGTGGCTTACCATAATCCATTAACATCACTCTTCCCCATGCCACTAATGGACAAATACAGTTGAAGATTACATTACTAAAGTCATATGGTCAACTAGTGGCAGGGTCCAACTCTGAATGGGTCGGAAAGAAGACCCACACCCAACAAGCCCTGCTGACCAACGAGGGGAGCTGGCCCACAGGTCTCAAGACCCTCAGACCCTCACGCTTTGGGCCCAAAGCCAACCATCACACACCAAGAGATCAGGAGAAGACCTCTTGGTGGTCTCTACAGTCCTAGGAGAGTCAATAGGCTTTGGGCACAGCAGTTTGTCTAGTGAGCATGAAATTGGCGCCTCCCAGCACCTAGGCCTCACCTCTGAGCTAGCTTTTCAGTCCTGCCAATCCCTCCCGGCACTGCCCACAGAGTTGAAGGTACTAGGACATTAGGAATCCGTGGCATCAACCTTATTTCAGTCATCTCCTGGCCATGCCAAGGGAGTTTCTGGTCACTTCTGACCCTACCATCAAAGTGTTCTGGAGTCAGCCCAGAACAGGGAGACTTGATCCTCAAATGTGGACTGACCAGGAAAGACCCTATTAACTTCCTATGACGTTTGGGAACTAAACACCAGTGATGCTGTAAGCACAGATAATTTATCTGATTTGGGTTCTGTGTGTGCCATTTTGTTTCTTGACTTTGGGGAGGGGGTGGCATGGGTGTGGTCCTTGGATGTGGCCCCTCAGTGTTGGTCCTCACCTTCCCCCTTGTTTGAGACAGAATCTCCATGTTGTTCACAGCAGCACACCTGGGGGCTAGCTGGCCTATGAGTTTCCAGGGATTCTCCCATTTCTCTCACCTTAGAAGCCCTGGGTTTCCAGACACACATTGCTGCATCCATTTTTATATGGGTTCAAAGGCCTTAGGGTGAGGATTCAGATTTGAGTCCTCACACATACACTGCAAAAGCTTCACCCACTGAACTGTCTCCTCAGTCCCTTACTTGATTTGTTTAGGTTTTTTTTAAAACTTTTTTTTTTTTATTTTGTGGGGCAGGCCATGGCACAAATGTGGAGGTCAGAGGAAACTTGCAGGAGTTCGTTCTCTCTTTCCACCACATGGGTTCCAGGGATTGGGCTCAGGTGATAGGCTCAGCTGTAAACAACCACACCCCTCTCAGCTATCTTGCCCATCCCTTGATTTTGTTTTAGAGGATGCCTACCTTGTCACAAGCTGTCCTCTGGATGCAAGGGGAGCTATCCATCATGGGAAGGAGCTGGGCAAGAACCTTCTATAACCCAAGTATGGCTCTCACATGCTCGCATGAGAACAAGTATGGTACTCTCTAGGACACTATAGACCCAATTTCTAGGGCTACACTTTGCCCCTCACCCACCATCTACCTCCCACTTCATCAGAAAACCTACCCTTGCATTTGCATTACCACAGGGACCAACCACTCCCACCACCTCACTGCTACCTCCAGGTCTAGATCACCACCAGCCTCACCTGAAGTGTTCCCGTGCCTCTCACAGGGCTTCCCTGTTTGTGCCTGACTCTAAAGCCAATACCTGTTGCTTTCTACTCAGAGCCCTCACCTGATGCCAGCTCACCAGGGTAAAGGACAAATTCTTTACAGCATGCTTGAAGTCCTGCCTCCTTGCTGGCCTTAGCCCCCTCCTCCCTTCACCCGTGTTCCCCCACTGCTCAGCCAGGCAGACCTGAGGGGCTTCTCACTCCTGGGGAGTGTCTTTTGGGTGCCATGTGTTCTACCAAGCCCCACTGACATGGCTGGTACGAGGAATTTATATGTGCATTTTGTTGCCAATTATTCATCTGAAAACACAGCATGTGCCTAGCGCATGGGAGACCCAGGGTTCGACCCCTAGTACCAAAATAAATAACTATAAACTTAAAACTGATTCACTATTAATTTATTAGAAAACTCTGAAGTATGCTTGCAACCACGCGAGTATTTATTTAACTACAAATTTTATGGACTCTAAAACAGAGTAAGTGTTTCCAATGACGATTTAGTGTCTGGTTGAGATGGGACATCAGATATACACCAGACACAGCACGGAAGATAGGATGTAAAGCATCTCATTGGAAATGTTCATACTGCTTACGCATTGAAAATTTAACACCTTGCTACATCATATGAAATGAAAATATTAACATAAATTTCATACATCCTACTTTTGGAAATATACGGCTACTGGAGAGCATGAAAGGACCAAGATAGTTCATGTTCTACTTCTGCTGGAGAGGACTCCCCAGACCATGGCAGCCATAACTCTGACCCAGGCCTTCAGGTTGCTAGTTTTCCATCTCCATCCCCAAGGATGCCTGGCCTGCTCTCCAACCTCAGATCTTCCCCAAATGTCACTTTCTCAGCAAGGCCTCCTCTGAGCACTTATTCAAGATGACTAGCTTCCCCTTGGAACTCTGTGCCTCCTGCCCCAGCGTTTTTCCCTTCACAGCACTTCAAACATAATATATAATTAGCCAATATCCTTTACTGTTGGATTCAGCTACAGAAACATGAGTCCCCAAGGGCAAGACTTTTGTCTACTGTGGTTTTTCCTACTGTGTTGTCCCTAGAATAATGGGCTGGCCACTAACAGGTGGTCACTATCCATCTGTTGGTTGGGTAAATGTACCTGCGTTCCTGTCTGGACAGGAACTTTCTCAGGGGTCCCATATCTAGCACATAGTAGATGCCTGAAAGACAGCTGTTGCCCGGATCGCTGTGGAAACACAGGCAGCTTAGCTGAAGTAATCACAGAAGGCAAAGTTGAGCAGTGTACCCCCAACCCTGCATCCCTGCTCCTCTCTCCTGATCCCCAAAAGAGCTCCTCATCAGCTCAACAGCTGTGGAACCTCGGGGGGGAAGGGGTCATTTCTCTCCCTTCCATCAGTTTTTATTCTCCCAGTGAGAAGACAAATCTGCTTCCCCTCTGCCAGAAGGCCTTGAGCCACAGCTCCCTACATTATAGTAATTAAATCCCTGCTGCTCAGAGGGTTCAGGAGACAAACAGGCCTCATGCCAAGGGCTGGCCTGCAGGGAGGAGGCAGCAAGCAGGGCATCTGGCCAAAGGGCCTGCCTGTCTATCAGCTGCCTCCTGTTAGTGAGGAAATCCACTCAGCTGCATTGCCTTCACAGGTTTTCACATGCGGGACATGAAGATAACTTTCCAGCCCACCCCTCCAGCACACGCTGACAGGCAGGGCCCTATGACCAGGGCACCACCCTTTTCTGTTCACCCCCCAGCTCCATCTGGTCACCACAGCTATCCCTTGATGGCCTGAGGGAGACTCCTCCAGCTCACCGCTCCATTCTCTAGATGCCAAAATAAGTGGCCAGGTGCCCAGCTTGCCTGTGCCTACCCAGGGAGGTTCTCACCAGGCACCCACAACCTCAGCTGACCCTTACTGAGTGCTCAGCATAGGTCAGGACCCATGTCACAAAGTCACTGACAGCAGCCTGTCATTTCCCACGGAAGCCTGGCAGGTTACCATTAACCCCCAAGGACATTGCAAATCAATGCACTGGAGCAACTTCCTAAACCTGGCAAGTGATGGAGCATGACTGAGACCTGGAGAGTCTACATCAAACCAGTGGCAGGTAGGCACATAGGGTCATGATGACCTAGCAAGGTGTGGAACTCATTCTAGTCCACAAGTTGGAGGACAAAGCAAGCATCGGGAGTTGATTTGGCAAGAGCATTATCGACATATTATTTGGCACTCACGGAGCCCTTCCCAAAGCCCTCGCTGTGTCTTGTCTCCATCACAACACACATCCTCCCAAGGAGGAGACATCTTTGTCCCCACTTGTGAACCTAGAGAACGAGCCTTACAGAGCCTCACAGCCAGGACACTCTAGGAATGTGCAGGCCCAACCTTCCCTGTCCCTGCTGCTGGAGCTACCACAGACCTCCACATTAAACTGACAGCACTCTGCCTGTCCCTCCACACAGCCCAGGAGCGTAAGACCAGGTGAGTGGGCCAATGAGGAGTGAAAGAAGAGGACAGGGAGCAAGGTGGACTCTGGACTTGAAAGAGCACACTCGCCAGTAGTGGAGGCACAGGCCTTTAATCTGGCCCCAGCCAGAGCTACACAGAGAAATTCTACCTCAAAAAAAAAAAAAAAAACTAAAAATAAATAAATAAAAGGAGGAGGAGGAGGAAGAAAGATACAAACAAACAAAGAAAAAGCAAGCAAGTAAGCACACTCAAGAGCTAACCTACCAGCCGGGCGGTGGTGGCGCACGCCTTTAATCCCAGCACTTGGGAGGCAGAGGCAGGCGGATCTTTGCGAGTTCGAGGCCAGCCTGGTCTACAAAGTGAGTCCAGAACAGCCAGGGCTACACAGAGGAACCCTGTCTCGAAAAAAACTAACTAAATAAATAAATAAAAATTAAAAAAAAAAGAGCTAACCTACCACAGCCTGTCTGCTGTACAGGAAGCCTTCACACACTCTGTCCTGGGCTCATATCCCAGCTCTGATATTCTAGCTGCAACACCCTGGGCAAGACACACGCCCCTTCTGAGGCTCCAGCATCTCTAAAATGGGGCTATTGACATCCAGCTTGTATGTTGTTTCGAGGTGTTAATTAGGTATGTGAAGGCATGGAGTAGACCCTTCGGAAATGCTCATTAACTTCTCTCCTTTTTGTCTCCTTTTTCACCACTGAATTAGACACCCATACCCACTTGGAGTCTTTTTTTAAAATTATTATTACATGTATTTACTTATGTAGGGGAGCACATGTGGCAGTCAGAGGTCAACTTACAGAAACTAGTTCCCTCCTTCCACCGTGTTGGCCCTGGGGTTTGAACTCAGAGAGTCAGGCTTGGCAGACAGCACCTTTGTTTGAATGGAAGAGAAAGGAAACATGTGCTTTAAACCTCGGCATACTCTCCAAACTGCTGGGACAGAAGCATTGCCTGTTATGTCACCTGCCTGTGAGGAAACCCTCCAGATTCAGCCTACGTCGAAGTCTGGCTCCCAACTCACATCCATTTCATTCACTCTTGAGGGCTCTCAGGATCCCTGACAACAGCATGGCCCAAGGAGGAGCAGGAACCATGGACCCACGAAGGAGCTTCTAACATCACAAGGCCATGGGGCCTTCAGGAGAGACACCAAAGGCAAAGGTCACCACTGTGGAGAGCAAGAGCACCTGAGGGACCATGTTTGTCCAGCTTGCTTGCTCACTCACTCGCTCACTTTCTTCTTGCCATCTAGGGCATGAAGCCCAGTGCCTTGAGTGTGTTAGGTAAACAGCAGACCCGTGACATACATTGCCAGCCTAACCCACTTTATTCCCCCACCTCCGCCCCCAGCAGGAAGAATCAAAGTCCCACCTTCCACTGTGCAAAACCACCCAGCTCAACAATCAGTTACTGCTCCCAGTCAACTGTGAAATCATAAGCATTTTTAAGAAGAGATGGCAGAAAGCAATGTGCTGGGGTGAGGAGAGACCCATGAAGCTGACTCCAATCCTGGGGGGCACAGATCTTTTCCACACTTGGAACTGAGAAGGCTTGGAGAAGAATGGTGGGAAAAAGGAAAAGAGGAAAATGACAGAAACTCAGCATCCCTGGGACCTGCCGCACCTCGGCTACTTACAACGCTGAGTGCTTGCATGACTCGCATAACCTCTCTGGATCTTAGAGTCTTGAAAGATAGTCCCTGCCCTGTCTTCCTCACTGAAGTGGGGCCTAGGCAGGAGCCATGTCCACCGAGGTTGGTGGGGCTTGGCCATTTCAGGCAGGTATGATGGTACCTAAGATAGAAATGCTCCTAGCTGTCCCCAGAGAAAGCTTGCTAGAGTCCTCTTAACAATGGCCTCGAACTCTAAGCCCCTCCAAACACAGTGGCCTGAACATAGCGACACTCTTACATTCTAAACATGAGAAGGAACAGCACTTTGTCAACAGCTCCAGATGTCTCCATGTGTAGGAGCTGTGTGAAACGTTAACATCTCACCTGCCGGAAGTCAGAAGAGAAAAAAAAATGGCTAAGTTCTGATCTGTTAAAATCAGAAACCTCACAAAGGAGGGAAGGCCCAGCAAAAATCCCTGCTAGAAGAACCTCAAGGGAATGTGGGCAGGTGGCAGCTCAGGCAAAGGTGTGAGGAGGAACCACCAGCCCCTGAGAGGTGTCAGCCACTGTGCTGGCCATTCACTCAACTGCTACCAAGTGTGAGTCTCACCAGGTGAGTGAATGTCGGTATGCCCTTTTACAAATGGGGAAATTGAGGCTCAGAGAGTTTGAGTCACAGTCCCTAGGGTGACTCAGCAGTAAGGGTGGCCATAGTTAGGACCCAAGGCTGTCAGCTCTTCCTGACTCCCCGAGGCCTTTTCCAGTTCCAAACCACCCACGGGAAAGGGGCTCTAGCAATCAGCTGATCTTGCTGCCACCTCCGTGGTTGCTGGGTGACGCTGGGCAAGGTTGCTCATTGTTATGGACTTCCCCAAGCTAAACACTGAACAACTGGCCTCGAACACACTAGCTGGGAGATGCAGAACCTGCAACTGGTACAGGCACCAGTCCATGCAGACACAAGCTTGCAGGAAGCTTCATCTAACCCAACATTCAGGCTCACTTGATTTGACACTGAGCGACCTTCTTGTCCTTTAAGAAAAATGCCCAGCAAGCTAACTCTACAATAACATACCCATTTGCATATTATTTCACACATTATCTGCATGTTGTTCTCTTGGTATCACCAAGACTGTTTAGAATATAACTCCAGTATCTTGTGACCAGGCCTTGGGGTGGGAGGAATGGCTTCCTCATGGGCAAACCCAGGTAGGTTCCCTGGTGTATCTTCCTCTACCCAACTACTGTCGGTGGCCCCTGGTGCCTGGCTGGGAACAAGGCCTTAGTGTTCTGAGCCAGGTGAAAGAGGCAGGAGAACCTTTTAAGATCTACAAAGTATCCCTGTCAGGTCATGAAGGGAAACTGAGTTCTCTTGATGGAACACTGGGTAAGATGTAGCACTCATCACTTACTATCCCAGGCCAGCCTCCTGGCTGGTTCCTTCCCTAGAGCCCCATGCTCGCAACCTCTTTCTGCCTGATCATCATGTGTCCCTCTGACCTTCCTCTCAGTCTCTGGCCTGGCCCCATGGATCTACTTCTGTGCTCTCTCCACCTGTCCGATTTGAATGTCCACACCCAATTAGCTATGCCTAGGCCACAGACTTCCAACCCCGAGTATAGAGACCCATGGGAAGGAGACTACAGAAGGCCAGGACAGGCCACCATGACAGTCCCACCTTCCCAAGAACAGCCCCTCTGTCTCACTTACGCAGTGAGTGAACCATCCAGCAGTAATACAGGGTGGCTTAGCCATTTTTTCGAAAATGAGGGCAAGTCCCCATGAGCTCGGCTCTTGCAGAGACCTTTCTCCTAACCAGGAGCCTACCCTCTCCTCAACCACCTGAAAAGCATGTACAGGTGTCATGTGTACTTATATCCCTCCAGGCTTGGTCCTCCGAGTGGCATCCTCTAATGAAAGTAACAGCTGGCAGCTGCTGAGGTTCAGTGTGTGTCTAGCTGTGTGCAGTACTACAGGACGAGGATGCTGGGCACTATGCTAGAGGGGGAGTGTAAGTATGACAAGACACACAGGAGTTTTGAGTGCTAGGTGCCCATACCTTAAAGAGGGATACTTCACACTATGGTACAGGGAAGGGCACTAGGTGTTACACTGCAAGGAAAGGTGTTGGGTACTGTGATGTAGAAAGGGTTTAGAGTTCCCACTTGCCATCTGAAGAAACAGGCGCAGGGTTCAGCAAACTCCCCACCACTGGTAGGCCACAGAGTTAAGATATAAACTCAAGTCCCAATCCCTCAGCTATCATACCAGGCTGTGATGGGTAAGATCACACTTGAGGGGAAAAAAGCATCAGATCTTCAGGGTTCCTGGCAACTATCTCACTGTTAAGTCCATCATTGTGCCTGGCAGAAAGGTTTCGATCCCTGCTCAGAACCTCTCAGGATATGGCACAGCCCCCAACAACTTGTACAATCTTCTCTTTCTCCCATCTGCCCTTACGTGAGCATCCGGGGAGCATCCAAGATACCCTGCATAGACTTGATTTCCTACACACTCTATCCCCTATGCCCTGGTCCTATGGTTCTCACACTCAAAAGTGAGTCCCTCTTTCCATTACGGCTCATCTGATCCTTCAATAACTCCCCTCCTCCTTCTACTGGAGGCCTCCAATGTCCAGCCCAAGTCCCTCTCTCCATCCTAGTGTCCTCAAGCACCGATACCATAAACCACTCAACCTGGATCAATGTTGTCTGGCTGTCTTACTGCCCACAGGATACCCCTAGAGAACATGGCTTTGAGGACAATGGCTCAGCCAGTCCTTATGGGGGAACATGGCGTGGAGGCAGAAAAGGAGTTCAGTTCCTAGTTTTAAGTGAGTCAGGAATGATAGCTCACCTAAACAAAACAAATGACAAAACAAGCAAGAAGCACCAAGTACAAGCACCTCCTTGGGGATCCTTAAAGGCAGAGGCAGGCCCTTTTCCACACTGGCTGTGCTGATAGCACTAACCAAAGGACAGATGGGAAGAAGGGAAAATGGACTCATGAAAGAAGAAAGTTCTAGAATAGCGATAGAAAAACCCTCAGAGATTTCTTCACCCAGTTCCCAGCCTCCTAGTTTGGAAATTAAAAAAAAAAAAATCTAGTAGTATAACAGAGCCCTGAGCTTCACTTCATTCTAGAACAATCTATGAAGGGGGTCTGGTGGCTCGGTTTTCTCAGCTGCAAAGTACAGTTGGTTGTAATGATTCTGAGCCACTGTGGGGACCGTGGGGGCAGCAGATGGACTGTGTGTGGATTATCCTTGGTAGGTATACGATGCTAAGCCCCCACTTCCCATTACACCTTGGCAGCTAGACTAGAAAAGGAAGAAGACTAAAAGAGAATCCAGGCAGGAGGGAACAAGGTAAGACATCCAGTTTGGAGGCCCCACGGGGGCGGGGGCACAAAGGTGCTGTGGTAGACAAAAGCCTCTATGAGGAAAGCTCTCATTTTCCCTGTAATCTCCACAACTACCCCCTCACAATTTATCTGGGGTCAGCCTGAAAATGTATGGCACACCCCCGTAGAAGAAACATCTCACTACAGACCCACCTTGGGCCTGCTCACAACCTCACTAAACCCAGGCTGCCTACCCCTGGGGCGCCGGTTGCCCTACAGAACCTTGTGTCTCAGTTCCTGCGCCAGCAGCTCCATTCCAATCAAGTCCTTCTGCCTATCTCTTAGGCAAGCTTCTTCTGTCCCAACATTTTGTATCTCTGGTCTCTGGCCCATAGACTTTGATCTGTTTCTTCTAAGACTGCATCAGGGTCTGGGGGGTGGGGAGGGGGGTGTCAGTCAGCAAAATGCTTTCTGTGCAAGCATAAGGGTCTGAGTTCAATCCCTAGTACCCACATAAAACCAGAGTGCAGGGGGGAGATGGGATGGGGTGAAGGCACAGACAGCAGGGGCCCTCAAGCTCAAAGGCCAGCTATGATAGCTGAATCAGTGACTTCCAGGTTCAGTGAGAGACTCTGTCACAAAAATAAAAAAGATAACCGATGCTGACCTCTGACTTCCACATGTACATGTAATATAACACATGCAGAGAGATGCAATTTACAAAGGGAAAACCAAAACAGAATATAAACAGTCTGGGCTGGAGAGATAGCTTAGAGTGCTTACCTAATATGCACACGGTTCTGCATTGAGATTCCAGAATGGAAACACACACACACAAGAAATATAAGCAACCTATCCAGCAGCAGGCACAGAAACTTAAGAGTCAAAAGGGCAGGGTTCTTATCTCAGTACCACACCCACTGGCAGTGTTAGCTTAGTGAGAGACCTCATCTGCATAGGATGCCTCCCAGCACCACCTACTTCTGGGACTCTTCGGTGTAAAGTCATCCAGTACTTAAGAAAAGGTCCTCGCCTTCCCTCACCTGTCACTCAACAGCAATTCATGCAGGAGCAGTGTGGGGCAGAAAGATGAAACAGTGTGGTCCCAGCCCCCAGTCTCTCCCCTGCCACCTGAGCACCTGGGGGTGGAATGACAAGGGGAGGAGGCCTTGAAAACCTATTAGCCTCCTCCGGACTTTCCTCACAAGAAAAGGGAGTTTTCCTCCCCACGGCTCCTGAGAGCAGTGCAGTCTTAGAATTACCCACCCTCATTATTTAAAGAGGAATTAATGGCTTTCTTCTCTCTCTGTCTCCCCCCCCCCTTTGGAGTTTTGAGAGGAAAAACACCTACCAGTGAATGCTCTGGTAATCCTGTCATTGGGCAAAGAAAAGGGGTATTGTATCAATACAGCCACCCCTCACAACACACACACACACACCACACACACACACCATATGCTTCATAAATAACTGGCACAGAACCAAAGCTCTGGGTTCTGATTTTACATTTGCATCAGAGACTGAGTCACAATACAGGTTACTCCAATTTTGTTCTGTTTTTCTCTACCTAATTTTTTAAAGAGGATCTTTTGAGGATGGCCTCATACATCCTCCCTCCTGGAAGCTAAATAAGGGAATAAAAGGCCATTGAGATGCTTTCTAGTTAGCTTAGCTTATTCAGGAGACCAATGACCAGCCATTGTCCAGTGCCTAGCACCCATGAGCCCTGCCTGTGGGAAAGGGAAGTCTGGAAGCATTATGGAGTCTGTCCCCAGGATAGTTATAAATAGTGGGGTGACATTCGAAGGAAAGTATATGACAAGTTAGTGGTAACCCTATAGGCAGGTCACAAAGATTTGACTCATTTGCTCACTGTCCACAACGAATATAAATAAGTGGTCACCGTGGGGGCAGGGTTGTGGCTGTTTCACACTGTCAGATCCACTTGTCCTCGCATGGGCTGGCACAGTCAGTATAGCCTGTGACAATAAAATACAGACCTGGGGCCCTTGACTTCTGGCTTTCAGGATCCTGCAGCCAAAGTGCCTTGTTTTTCCTGCCTTCACATCAAGGTAAGTCATCCTACAGAGGACCCACAGAAAGGTCTGCCCTATTTCTACCTCACCAGCATCCCTAAAATTACATCTACTGGTGCCCCTAAATCCTCCAGAATACCTCCTCCAGCAACCTAACTTGAAGAAGCACTTGGGCCAAAAGGGACTGGCAAGACCCTTGTTCTATAAAACTCAACTATCACTCTGTCCTTGTGCAACTGACCTCCATTCCCAGGAAGGCAGAGGACTAGAACTGAGATAGGACAGGGGTTGCTGGAGATGGACTTACCTACAATGTGAAATTGTGGCTACCACCTCCCCACACATACACTCTACAAAGACCAAAAATAAAACCTAGAATACTATCAGTCATTCCAGCTGAAGGCTAGCGGATATCTATGAGTCAACCAAAGAGATAGGCAACAAATTGTTCCTGGCCTAGAAGCCAGCATTCTCTGAAGATTATGCAGCAGATACTTCCTCTAGGTGCTCAGTAGAACTAGCTCCCTTGGGTGGCAGCCCACTGGGTGGTCTGAAGAAGGAAAAGTAGCAAGAAATGAAAATAAGTCACCCAAGAGAGCAGACATACTCCTGTATCTGTGACTGTGTTACCCTAGCAACAGGCCAGGAAAGAGTATCAGAAAGGAGCAGAAGGACAAGAAGTCTGATTGGGCAGACAGGAGAGCCAAGTGGGCAGAGGCAAAGTTAAGGGAGATCTCTAGGCCAGGGATGGAGAAGCTGTTGAGGACTGTACAAAATCCATGGAAACAGACAGCTAGCCTGCTGCCCACCACATCCAGGCTTCTGAGGAATCAGCCACAGGCTGAGACCTGATGTCCTATCATGGTGGAGAGGAGGAAAGAGTAGGCCAGGCTAACCCTAACTCTTCTGCACCTAGTAAAGAATTACTGGTGAATCACCAAGACTTCCAAACAGGATAGCTAGACTCAGCCCTGTCCTGATGTCTAAGTTTCCAGAGAGGAAACCCACCTACTAATGAAAATGAAGGTAGGGGAGGATGAGGAGAGGGAAGAAGAACAGGAAGAGCAGGAGAAAGGAGGGAAGAAGGAAAGGAGGAAAGAAGGAAGGAAGGAGCAAACTAGAGCCCGCATTCAGTTCTGAGACAGCCTGGTACCTTTTGGGGCCCATGAGGCAGCCCCCTCCTGCTCAGGCTTATACCTCCCTTCTCAGTAGAACTTCCTTACTTCCAGTGTCATCGCCTACAGCCTGTGAGGGAGGGTGGGAAGCACTTTGTCCCCATTTCTCAACCTCCTCACACTGGCTCCCTTCTGCAACAACTTTGAGCATGCTCCAGGTACCTGGCGAATTGCTTTTCTCCCAGACGCCTGGGCCTGAGTGATGAACTACTCTCCCAGCAGCAGAGATCAGCCAAGGATAGGTGGACAGAAAGGGTCCAACCTTGTGAGATAAAGCAGAGAACTTCAGAGTTAGCTAAGGCACGGGGTTGTAGGCCATCAGTCACTCAGAGGAAAAGGAATGTGTCCCTCACAAGGGCCTTTCAGTAGAGTCTGCCACTGTAGGTGCAGAATTGCCCTGGTCTACCCTCTGGCTTCTTGAATCATTAGCAAAGTCAAGAAAGCAGACAAGATCTCCAGCAAAGGAGAGTCGACCGACCATTCTAAGTGTCTCCAGGCTCTTCTGTCATGGAGCCACCCCGACCCATGCTCCAAGGCTGGAGAGATGACACCTCTTCCCAACAGTGGCCTCTTGTTTAAAGATGGTCTCCAACCATACCCAGATTCCTTGCAGAACTTTTCTCCTCCATTCCCAAGTCTTACTTCCCATCTGACTTCAGAACCAGGGTTAGATTCCAGAGGAAAAGGCATCTCCCTCCACAGTCATTATAAACAGCCACAGCAGACCCCTCTTAATGAGCAGGTACTACTGCAGACCTGGAGTTCGGTCTTCCCACCTGAAGCTGGAACCGCCTTTGCAGAGTGCTGTGACTTATCCAAAATCACACAACCAGCAGCGGCAGAGCTGGAACTCCAGCTTTGGTTCTAGTCTCTGATGCGACCCTGTTTGCCTCCATGGCACATAGGGACATTTGCCTCACTAAACATTTTGTTGTCCCAATCCCACCCCCTAATCCCATCCCTCAAGGCACACAGGAAGTGGCCACCTCACCAACTGAGGCAAGCAGGAGCTTCTTTTTTTTTTTTTTTTTTTGGTTTTTTCGAGACAGGGTTTCTCTGAATATCTCTGGCTGTCCTGGACTCGCTTTGTAGACCAGGCTGGCCTCGAACTCACAAAGATCCGCCTGCCTCTGCCTCCCAAGTGCTGGGATTAAAGGCGTGCGCCACCACCGCCCAGCAAGCAGGAGCTTCTTAACCACTGTCCCTTATGGCCATCACCATCAGAGAATAGATGACTTAGGAGTGGGGGAAGCAGACGCCTCAGGTGGGTGATCTCACCCTGCCAACACTCACAGCCTCTCCTCCTGGGAAAGCCTCTTCCCATGAGAAGACTGTCATCCCTGCCCAGTGTGTTCCCCCAAACGATCGTGGATCCCACACTCAGAGACAGACATAGATAGCCCTTGACTCCTAGAAAAGCCTTTTTGTTAAGAGCCACCACAGAGAACACTGAAGAGAACATGCTGGTGCCACCCCACACCTCCTGGATATGGGCTTCCATGGGTTTCTGCTGGCAAGGGCTCCTGGTTCTGCAGGGACCAGGGGAGGGGGTGTTGCCAACCCATCTCCCAAACAGAGCACGCAGCAAGAGAGGCAGCTCTAAGAAGGCAGGGAGCAGAGGGATCTGCAACCTCCCAGGCTCTCATTACAGGGAGTGACTAAGTGAGCTGGGCTTCCAGGGGAAACCCCACTCTGCTCATGGAGCGGTCTGTTCATCCACAGCTATTTAGACTAAGGCAGCTTCCAAGTGCTCTGGCTTAGGTAGTCCCTGCAAAGCTGCGGGTGCGGGTCCCCGGAGGACTCTCTGCTGGGAAGTCTGGGCTCTGTCCATGCAGGTTGCCTGCAGAGGAGCGAGGAGCACAGCCCATCCTGGGTTAAAGCAAGACTCTGGGAATGGGGGAAATCTGATCAGCACCTCCCAGGTTTTTGTGACTACATCTCAACAAGGAATGTGACAGTCTCCAGCAGCTGTGCCCTGCCTGAAACAGGCTCTATTTGAAACCTCCAACAGCTGAGCCCCTCCCAGCTACCCACCAGCCAGCCCAGCCACCCCTTGTCTAAAATGACAAATAAATACAGAAACCCACACCACAAGCAGGCAACCACACAAGTACACAGAGACACATTTGCAGATAAATGCAAACAGCAACTAACTGGGGCCAAAGGGTACAGTGGGGAAACCACTTGTCCGACAGTTCCCCAGATCTCCAAGCCTTCCAACCAGCAGCTTCATGGAAAGTACAGCATTGACCAAAAAACCCGCCTTCTCAACCTCCTTCCCCTCTGGTAAGGAAGCCCTGTCCTCTGACTGAAAGGCTAGGGCAATGGAGGCCCCTACCCACATAAGACAGTGCCTTGCTCCTGCTGTTCTCCATCCAGCATGTACTCACACGTACACTCAGCTTTATTTATTCCAAAGAGAAGGAGTTGGGGTGGGAGGAAAGAACCAGGACTGAGCTGGGGTGCTGACTCCTGCGGCCCGCTGGGGAAGCCCTGTCATCCCATCCTAAGGAGAGGCGCTCCCCGTGTGATGCCAAGGCGGGGCCCATCTGCTCTGCCCGGGTAACACCTGTAGCCATTTTTATCAGGGCATGTTTACAAGGCAGCATCAGGTTTATTCTGAGTCCTCTTTCCTGAGGGAAGGGACTGCTGATTTCCTCCACCTATATTTTTAACCTGGCGCCCTTGGGAGACACTCCAGAGCATCTCTCTTTTACCTTGGAGTCTCTCTGGGAAGAGAGGGGAAAAAGAAACTTGGGAACTTGGGGGGGGGGTGGGACTTGGGGAATGTACAGGATTCCCCCACCCCCCAACCAAACATTTATTTCTTTTTTATCCTGGGGAAAATGGAGTGGGGCAGGGAGGGGAGGAGAGGAGGGAAGTGGCAGGAACTGGCAAACACATCAAGGCAGAGTGTAATTAATTGTGCGTTAAGCTGCTGGGTTATGCTTTAGTACGAGTGAGCCTGGAGGAAAAAAGCAATTTCTCAGAAGGGATTCTTTAATCCTCCCAAACACAGAGTCTGCAAATGAGGCACAGTGGTGTATGGGGATGTGCCCACAAAGGTAAGCAAAGAAGGAATTTTCACAGGACCAAGGAAGAAAACCATGGGAAGTTAGGGTGTTCCATGTAACTAAGCAAAGGAAACACATCTCCCACCTCCTCTCCTCTCTCTCTCTCTCTCTCTCTCTCTCTCTCTCTCTCTCTCTCTCTCTCTC